>CAXITT010000437.1:319996-382947 GCA_964033795.1 Lymnaea stagnalis
TCTCTCTCTCTCTCTCTCTCTCTCTCTCTCTCTCTCTCTCTCTCTCTCTCTCTCTCTCTCTCTCTCTCTCTCTCTCTCTCTCTCTCTCTCTCTCTCTCTCTCTCTCTCTCACTCTCTCTCTCTCTCTGTAGCTCTCTCTATCTCAAACACTCTCTCTCTCTCCTTCTCTTACTCTGTCTCTCGTTCTCTCTCTCTCTTACTGACTATGTTTACTATCTCTTTCTCTCTATCTACTAACTCTGTCTAATATCGCTCTCACTCTCTATCTCTATTACTTTCTCTTCATCTACTATATCTTTCTCTCTTTCCCTTTCTCTCCCTCCCTCTCCCTCTCTCTCTGTCTACTTTCTTTTTTCATTAACTTAATCTCTGTCTACTTTTTTGTTCACTTTCTCTTTCTCACTCTTTCTCTCAGTCACTCTCTCTCTATCTCTCTCCTTCTCTCCTTCACTCATGTTCTCTCACATCTTTCACTGTCTCTCATTCTTTCTGTCTAATGTCTTTCGCACTCTCTCAATCTACTAACAAACTCTTCTGTCTACTATCTCTCTCACTCACCCTCCCTCTCTCTCACTCACTATATCTCTTTCACGTTCTCTTCGTCTACTATCTCTCTTACTCTTTATTTCTCTCTGTGTCTTTCTCTCTCTCTCTCTCTCTCTCTCTCTCTCTCTCTGTGTGTGTGTGTGTCTACTATCTCTCTCATTCTCGTTCTATCTCTCTGTCTACTATAACTCTCTCTCTCTCCTTGTCTCATTCTCTCGCTGTCTTTCTCTCACCATCTCTCTGAATACTATCTCTCTCACTCACGCTCTCTCAATCTCTGCCCTCTCTCTTTCATGCTCTCTAACTCTGTCTCATCGACAAGAATGTGTGTTTGTGATGCCTATGTTATTCTTAAAGCATCTGTTAAGAATTTTTTACAACCATAATTCTCTTCAAAAATTTTTTATAACAATTAAAACTTAATAATATAGACAAAAAGTAAATGAATCATTGTTACGAGTGACCCAATAGAGTTATCAGCTGAACTCAGAAACTACATTTTTTTTATTGATGGGACCTCTATCGTCGACCCCACCATGTTATTCAATCTATGACCTATATTTTCTGCATCAGATTGCGGGACATGGCGCTAGATAAGCTCAAGGACGAAATAATAGTCAATGTTTTAATATCAACCCAAAAACAACAACCTATTTCGTAATTACTACCAAAGAACTCCTAAAAAAAAAACTATTCAAATGCGGGTCACTGATAATTCACTAAAACTTTGGGGACATTCTCTACGGTATTAGTACACCAAGTATCAGGAAGACGTCCTTCAAGGTAACACTTTAAAATTTGGGTCAAGGATAAATGTTATCTGATAATAAGTTACCGCACTTGCCTCATTTCATAAAGTAACATTACGTTCACGTACTAAGGCAGTGGTTCTCAACCTTCCTGACGCTTTAATACACTTGCTCGTGTCGTGGCGACCCCCAGCCACACAATTATTTTCGTTGCTACTTCATGGCTGTAAGGATATGTGTTTTCAGGTGGTCTTAGGCGACCCCTGGAAAAGGGTCGCGCGACCCCCAAGGGGGTCGCGACCCGCAGGTTGAGAACCGCTGTGCTAAGGGATCATTTTGCAGGCGGGGTGGCAATGGTCAAAGAAAAATGGGGCGCTGCGGCGGGGTGGCAACGGTCAAAGAAAAATGGGGCGCTGCGGCGGGGTGGCAACGGTCAAAGAAAAATGGGGCGCTGAGGCGGGGTGGCAACGGTCAAAGAAAAATGGGGCGCTGAGGCGGGGTGGCAACGGTCAAAGAAAAATGGGGCGCTGAGGCGGGGTGGCAACGGTCAAATAAAAATGCGGCGCAAGGGCGTAGTTTAGGTTAGTGTCGCCCAGGACGACCAAAGAATGTTGACGCCCCTATGCATTCCGAGAAAAACACCCCTCCACTGGGCTGAGGAAGACGCCCGTTCATATAAGGGGGGGGGGATCCGCCCATGCTGGACCGCCCCCTCTGCCACCTTGTCACTGCTGGTCGGGGTTGGAGAGCACTCAGTTCAAACAGTGCATCTCACCCAGTCTTATCCTTTACTTTAGACATCCTACTAACTAAATGTTATCATTTACTTTTGGTCAGAACAAGATTATTAAAAGTTATATTTTTATTTCATACAGGACAGGTTACTAAAAGTAATAATTTATTTTATACAGGACAGCTTACTAAATGTCATAATTTATTTTATACAGGGCAGCCTACTAAATGTCATAATTTATTTTATACAGGGCAGCCTACTAAATGTCATAATTTATTTTATACAGGGCAGCCTACTAAATGTCATAATTTATTTTATAAAGGACAGCTCACTAAAAGTCATAATTTATTTTATACAGGACAGCCTACTAAATGTCATAATTTATTTTATACAGGGCAGCCTACTAAATGTCATAATTTATTTTATACAGGGCAGCCTACTAAATGTCATAATTTATTTTATAAAGGACAGCTCACTAAAAGTCATAATTTATTTTATACAGGACAACTCACTAAAAGTCATAATTTATTTTATACAGGACAACTCACTAAAAGTCATAATTTATTTTATAAAGGACAGCTCACTAAAAGTCATAATTTATTTTATACAGGACAGCTTACTAAATGTCATAATTTATTTTATACAGGACAGCCTACTAAATGTCATAATTTATTTTATACAGGGCAGCCTACTAAATGTCATAATTTATTTTATAAAGGACAGCTCACTAAAAGTCATAATTTATTTTATACAGGACAACTCACTAAAAGTCATAATTTATTTTATACAGGACAACTCACTAAAAGTCATAATTTATTTTATAAAGGACAGCTCACTAAAAGTCATAATTTATTTTATACAGGACAGCCTACTAAATGTCATAATTTATTTTATACAGGACAGCTTACTAAATGTCATAATTTATTTTATACAGGACAGCTTACTAAATGTCATAATTTATTTTGTACAGGGCAGCCTACTAAATGTCATAATTTATTTTATAAAGGACAGCTCACTAAAAGTCATAATTTATTTTATAAAGGACAGCTCACTAAAAGTCATAATTTATTTTATAAAGGACAGCCTACTAAATGTCATAATTTATTTTATAAAGGACAGCTCACTAAAAGTCATAATTTATTTTATAAAGGACAGCTCACTAAAAGTCATAATTTATTTTATACAGGACAGCCTACTAAATGTCATAATTTATTTTATAAAGGACAGCTCACTAAAAGTCATAATTTATTTTATAAAGGACAGCTCACTAAAAGTCATAATTTATTTTATACAGGACAGCCTACTAAATGTCATAATTTATTTTATAAAGGACAGCTCACTAAAAGTCATAATTTATTTTATACAGGACAGCTCACTAAAAGTCATAATTTATTTTATACAGGACAGCTTACTAAATGTCATAATTTATTTTATACAGGACAGCTTACTAAATGTCATAATTTATTTTATACAGGGCAGCCTACTAAATGTCATAATTTATTTTATAAAGGACAACTCACTAAAAGTCATAATTTATTTTATAAAGGACAGCTCACTAAAAGTCATACTTTATTTTATACAGGACAGCCTACTAAATGTCATAATTTATTTTATAAAGGACAGCTCACTAAAAGTCATAATTTATTTTATACAGGACAGCTCACTAAAAGTCATAATTTATTTTATAAAGGACAGCTCACTAAAAGTCATAATTTATTTTATACAGGACAGCTCACTAAAAGTTATAATTTATTTTATAAAGGACAGCTCACTAAAAGTCATAATTTATTTTATACAGGACAGCTCACTAAAAGTCATAATTTATTTTATACAGGACAGCTCACTAAAAGTTATAATTTATTTTATAAAGGACAGCTCACTAAAAGTCATAATTTATTTTATACAGGACAGCTCACTAAAAGTCATAATTTATTTTATACAGGACAGCTCACTAAAATTCATATTTTATTTTATACAGGGCAGCTTACTAAATGTCATAATTTATTTTATACAGGACAACTCACTTTAAAGTCATAATTTATTTATACCGTACAGCTTAATAAAAGTCATAATTTATATTATGCAGGACAGCTTAGTAAAGGTCATAATTTATTATTAGACCGAGCAGGTAGCAATTTTTTGTATTAACATAAGACAGAACAACTAACTGGAAGTTATCCTTTACTTCAGACAGGGCAGCTAACCCTATCTGCTACAAGATACTTGATGAGTCCATCCAAAGAAGGAAACAAATCAAGGTTCCAGCACAGTTCGGTCAAACACTCGATTTTAAAGAATGGACAAGAAGCTGACATCTATACACTCCATAAATTAACACGCCCTGCAATACTCCGTGACACCTTGCTTAACAGTAAGATTCTCTTTAACTTCAATACTCCATGACACCATACTTACAAGTAAGATTCTCTTTTACTTCAATTACTCCGTACAACGCTGCTTTAAAGTAAGATTCTAAATGGAACATTTCTCTTTGACTTCTATTCTTCGTGACACTCTCCTTAAATGTAAGATTCAAGAATTTTTTCTTTCTTCTATACTGTAACACCCTTATATTACCCCATGACTTTTTTTCATTCTTTTTGAATATGGTGATGTTATTTATTAAGTGTAAAGCCATTGAAATACTGTCCCTGTATTAAAAACTAAACCATTTAAAAATCGCGATTCAGTAAATGAAACAATATTTTCATATTATCAGTCCCCAAGTTAAGTTCTCAGGAAGATGTTGCAAGGAGACGGAGACAGAGTGCACACAACTACTACATCGACGTTGTGGCTGTTGTAGACTTCAAGGCTTATCGCAGGTTTCTTTCTAGAGCAGGAACTAGAACGTCCGCCTTTCAAGCAATCCAGGAGAAATTGGCTTATGTCTTTAATGAGGTGAGGTCAGTTTGAGCTAATGGTCTGTCAGTGCGAGCAATCCAGGAGAAATTGGCTTATGTCTTTAATGATGTGAGGTCAGTTTGAGCTAATTGTCTGTCAGTTCAAGCAATCCAGGAAAAATTGGCTTATGTCTTTAATGAGGTGAGGTCAGTATGAGGTAATGGTCTGTCAGTTCAAGCAATCCAGGAGAAAATGGCTTATGTCTTTAATGAGGTGAGCTCAGTTTGAGCTAATGATCTGTCAGTGCGAGCAATCCAGGAGAAATTGGCTTATGTCTTTAATGAGTTGAGTTCAGTTCGAGCTAATGGTCTGTCAGTTCAAGCAATCCAGGAGAAATTGGCTTATGTCTTTAATGAGTTGAGTTCAGTTCGAGCTAATGGTCTGTCAGTTCGAGCAATCCAAGAGAAATTGGCTTACGTCTTAACGAGGAGCGCAATGTTAAGATATCTCAAATATTATTATACTTTTAAAAAAAGTGTTGGACTGCAATAAAGCTTTAAAATATATTAATAAGACACGAACAAATTGTGTCAATAGAACAATCTACATCTCTTTACTTTGTTTTTGTCACGTTTAAGCGCCCTCTCCTATATTTTTTCTGTTTTAGGTAGGATATATATATTGACATTATGTAAATTTAATTTATACTTATTTAAATGTGTTGTGTTTGTTTGTACTGATGAAGGCATGTGCCGAAACGTTTAATTCTGTATAATGTACAATTATTATTAAAGCTAACTCATATTGTTCTATTGACACAATTTGTTCGTGTCTTATTAATATATTATACTTTTAAGTGCATTTTAAATTGATTCGTTGTATCTTTAAAAAAAAATATTAAAATTAGTAGTTTAAAATTAATAGTTAAATAAAAGTATGGATTGCAATCGATCAGGCACTGAGTGCTAAAGAACATGTCTTTTTATTTTAAAAAAATTAAATTAAATGGAATTATGTAAAATCACTATTTGTTTTACGTTAATAAAAGAATCAAATTTTTTTTAATGTCTACATTAAATATTGTGTTTATTTGAACACTGGTTTGTTTATCTTTATTTTTGTAATTTCCTTTTTAAAAAAAATCCAGGTGCATATCATGTACGGCAGTATCAACTCACCCAACTATCGGATACACGTACGGCTGGTCAAAATCGTTGTCTCTGAGGTAAGTCTTTAAGTACTGAAACACCAGCTTGTGATAAAATTGATTTCTTCAAGACTGATGTATTTTGTTGTTTCGGTATTTCTTTAACCAGTCAATACTGTAATGTAGTCGAGAGATCTTTAAAAAATATTATATATATATATATATATATATATATATATATATATATATATATATATATATATATAGAGAGAGAGAGAGAGAGAGAGAGAGAGAGAGAGAGAGCCACACCTCACTGAACTTTTTAGCCACACACCACTGCAGTTTTAGCCACACACCACTGCAGTTTTAGCCACACACCACTGAAGTTTTAGCCACACACCACTGAACTTTTTAGCCACACACCACTGAATTTATATGCACACACAAATGCAAAAGCGTTTTTCAGTACATTTGTATTATTGTACATACTTTAATTTTGAATACCATTATGAACGAAAGTTTCCATATGTTTCAGTCAGCTCAAACTTCAACCTTTTCAGAATCTGAACGTATCCCCAATGCTACGTTGGATCAGGTCGATGCTAATAAAGTTCTTGACAAGATCAAAGTCTACGTTGCTGGGCCTGGTCGCAACACTCTAGTACCGAATGATCACGTGATGGTATTCACTGGGTAGGTCAAACTTATTCGTCCCCTAAGTCTGAAAGGCGATCCCCTTTTTCACATTAGAAAACTTGAACCTGGAACATAATCACATTTTGAGATATTGGTAAATTTTGAAATATTAGTAAACTTTGAGATATTGGTCAACTTTAAGTTATCGGTCAACTTTAAGATATTGGTCAACTTTGAGATATTGGTCAACTTTAAGATATTAGTCAACTTTAAAAATTGGTCAATTTTAATATATTGGAAACTTTGAGATATTGGTCAACCTTAAGATATTGGTTTACTTTGGGATATTGGTCAAATTTAAGTTATCGGTCAACTTTGAGATATTGGTCAACTTTGAGATATTGGGTTAACTTTGAGACATCGGTCCACTTTGAGATATTGGCCAACTTTGAGATATTGGGTCAACTTTGAGATATTGGTCAACTTTAAGATATAGGTCAACTTTGAGATATTTGTCAACTTTGAGATATAGGTTAACTTTGAGATATTGGTCAACTTTGAGATATAGGTCAACTTTGAGATATTTGGTCGGTATTTCTGAGAATCACTTCTTGGTGGTTGTTTACAAAGTTTCAACACTTTAAGCTGTGCCTCAATTCATCAGTCAGTCAATCAGTTATTCAATCAGCCAGCTAGACTGTCTGTCAATTAGCTATTCAGTTAGCTTATTAGCCAGTCAGTCAATTAGTTTTTTCAATCAGCCGGCTAGCCAGTCAGTTACCTTATTGACTGGGTGGCCGAATGGTCTAAACTGAGCAAACCTCAAGTTAGTGGTTTGGAGTTCAATGTCAACCAAAGGCCAGTCCAGTCAAGCAAAAACATCACCCCCGAGTGGATAAGACTCGTTAACCTTGGTCAGCAACTCATCAAAGAGAAGGAAACTCAAAGGAATTCAAACCGGAGTTGGAGTCCCGTAAGGCGCATACAATGACAATTCTTGCAGCCGAACCCATCCCTGGTCGTCTTGACGTAGAGTCTTGCCACTGGATATGGTGGGCCGTCATCCGAGAGAGTCAGGATGACGCCGCGCAGCTCTTCCTCACTTTAAACAAAAGTCATCTGCGCAAGTCATCAGTCACCGGTCAGTCAATTATTTATTCTCCGCTAGCCAGCCAGTCACTTAGCGTACTACCCGGTCAGTCAATCAGCCAGCTAGCCAGTCAGTTATTTGGCCAGTCAGTTCGCTTATTAGCCAGTAAGTCAATAATAATCAATTAGCCAGTCAGTTAGTCTTTCAGTTATTTGATCAGCTAGCCTGGCAGCAAACCAATCAGTCACTCAGGACACTATCCAAGATGTTTTCTTTAAAAATATTAAAATCAAAGTCAACTTTTAAACAAAAAATATTTTATAATCTCTATTCTCATAAAGGAATATTTTATGCTGCAAAATTAATCTTATTGAGTTAATCAATGTAAATAAACACATATAATATATTGTTTAGTCAGAGTTATGCCACTTCTTGTAATAATACTATTTTTGCGCACACAATCTTTACGAACATATATTTTTACTTTGGTGATGCCATGGCCATTGATTTTTTATATTCTTGCAGTTATGACATATTTCGCCTGCTAAAAAATGGAACTAAAGAAGATCTAGCAGGTATGACTAAAGATATGTTCATATTTTTTAGTTATTGCTTTTGCATTTACCGTATTTCATTACTTTGTTAAAGCACGGAAGGAAAAACAAATGGTGGTAAGTCTTTTAGCTGATTGGATGCAGGTAAAACTAACCTGTTATTACGGTAGAGAGGTTCAACATCCACCCATCAAGTTGAACCCAAGCATGTGCCTGGCAATTGTCAACAGAGATACGCCTCTGGGTATTGATTATATAGTTGAAGTGACAACGGCGGCCACCTTGAAAATAACAACGATTCGTAGAGTTCAAAATTTAAAAATGCTTAAAAATAATAACTTTATTATAAATTTTAAATCCAGAGTTATTGAGATGATTAAATTTCTTCCACTTTTAAAAAAAACATTATAAATAATTTTTTTTTAAATATTTAACCTGCAGAAAACGCTTAAAATATATCATAATAGGGAAAAAATTAAGTGAGCAAATTTACTTTTCAATAGCATATTACCTACAAAATTGTAAAAAGGAAGATCGAATTTTATTATTCTAGTTTTTATAATTGCTGAGATTTCAAAACAAATGAAATGAAAAAAACTTTATAAGTGAAGTCTCAATTACGTAGCTGGGTCTCACGCTTCACATCCTTTGCCTGTGTGCTGTTTCCCTGGTCAGCTGCACACCGAAGTCATCCTCTGGTACGTTGGGGTAATGGAGAAACGTTGACATAGCGAAGTGGTCTCCACAGCATTATCATATTTCTGTTTAGGAAGGCGCGGGCAGTGACGTGGTTTCCAAGGTATTGCCATGTTTCAGTTTAGGAAGGCGCGGGCAGTGACGTGGTTTCCAAGGTATTGCCATGTTTCAGTTTAGGAAGGCGCGGGCAGTGACGTGGTTTCCAAGGTATTGCCATGTTTCAGTTTAGGAAGGCGCGGGCAGTGACGTGGTTTCCAAGGTATTGCCATGTTTCAGTTTAGGAAGGCGCGGGCAGTGACGTGGTTTCCAAGGTATTGCCATGTTTCAGTTTAGGAAGGCGCGGGCAGTGACGTGGTTTCCAAGGTATTGCCATGTTTCAGTTTAGGAAGGCGCGGGCAGTGACGTGGTTTCCAAGGTATTGCCATGTTTCAGTTTAGGAAGGCGCGGGCAGTGACGTGGTTTCCAAGGTATTGCCATGTTTCAGTTTAGGAAGGCGCGGGCAGTGACGTGGTTTCCAAGGTATTGCCATGTTTCAGTTTAGGAAGGCGCGGGCAGTGACGTGGTTTCCAAGGTATTGCCATGTTTCAGTTTAGGAAGGCGCGGGCAGTGACGTGGTTTCCAAGGTATTGCCATGTTTCAGTTTAGGAAGGCGCGGGCAGTGACGTGGTTTCCAAGGTATTGCCATGTTTCAGTTTAGGAAGGCGCGGGCAGTGACGTGGTTTCCAAGGTATTGCCATGTTTCAGTTTAGGAAGGCGCGGGCAGTGACGTGGTTTCCAAGGTATTGCCATGTTTCAGTTTAGGAAGGCGCGGGCAGTGACGTGGTTTCCAAGGTATTGCCATGTTTCTGTGTAGGAAGGCGCGGGCAGTGACGTGGTCTCCAAGGTATTGCCATGTTTCTGTGTAGGAAGGCGCGGGCAGTGACGTGGTCTCCAAGGTATTGCCATGTTTCTGTGTAGGAAGGCGCGGGCAGTGACGTGGTCTCCAAGGTATTGCCATGTTTCTGTGTAGGAAGGCGCGGGCAGTGACGTGGTCTCCAAGGTATTGCCATGTTTCTGTGTAGGAAGGCGCGGGCAGTGACGTGGTCTCCAAGGTATTGCCATGTTTTTCTGGCAATTTTTCTTCTTCTTCTATATATTAAGGTCCCACGAGCAATTTATTGTTTATTTAGGCTCCTATTCATGTAGAGGGGATTTGCAATGTTTCTGTTCCTGGTGACTATGAGGATATTTAACTCAATGCAAGTGCTACTTTGTGAGGGAATCCTGCACTGGTGGTTGGAAGACTTGAGGCAATAGATGCAAATGTTTTTACTGTTGTCACCTCAACTATTCCTTTTGAAAAATTATTCCAGTCCCTAATTGTCTTGGGCAGGAATGAGCAGTTCCTATACTATGCAGGGGTGTTGATATAAATGTTTAAAAAGCAGAAGTATTAGCAGCACTGAATCCACATAAGGACACTTCTTAGTCACGAGATTTGCTAGAGGCAATTACATCGACAGTGAATCGCTTTTCGTTACAACTTATCGGGCTTTAACAATGGATGGTGCTCCAGCAATGGTTAGTAAACACGAAGACTTATTAAAATTGATTGAAAATGAGGCCTACAAAATCGGTAATAATTCAATGCTAAATTTTCGTTGCATTATACATGTATCAGGAGAAGTTATGCTCTACGTTTCTCAAAATGAACCGTGTCTTGAAAGTGGTCGCCGAAATAGGGATCTTCATGAAATTAAACGGGCTGAACCACCGACAGTTGCAAGAATTATAATGACGTTACATTTTAAGCAGAAGGAAGATGGCTGACACGTGCCAAGTGTTGAAAAGAGTGTTTGTTTTGCAGCAAGAAGTAAAATCTCTCAGCAAGCAGGTCAATAAGTGTCCCAGAGTTTGAAGACACAGAGTGGTTTACGCCTTTTAGATCCACGTTATGTCGTACATATACTCTGTTTGATGATTCCGACTATTTGCGGTAAATATAGTTACTGACTTCGATTCTAAATTTAAAAAAAAAAACAATTTTAACTGATCGAATTTAACTTTTCCTTCGATATATAATAATAACATATTATGTTTTCAAAAAGGTTCTTTCAGGTCTCAAACATGGGATATGTAAGAATTTTATTTTATTTATTAAATTTGGTCAATTTTTAAAGTGGGTCATGTTGTTGAATACGAATTGTTTCACACATTATTGTTTTTAAAGTAGTACACATGTATGTAAAGTAGTACACATGTATGTTTAATCGATTCTAAGAATGTTGATCTCCTTAAAAATGAGGACATAAGAAATTGGATAATTATTGAACAATCAAGACTTCTGTCAGGTGCCTAATCCCACTTAATAAATGGTCAAGTATTCTTCTTTTATCCTGAAGGATGGACAGACGGGGAAAAAAAAAGCGTTTTTTTGTTTATATTCATCAAAATAATTTATTTCGAACTACTATCAAAAGACGCCACACACTTGTCTTTCATTCTGAAAGGTCAGTGACAGGCATAAGGAACCAGATGTCGTTCCATTCGTAATTCTAAGTTCTTGTCTTCGGTATTAAAGAAAGGGCTGCGCATCCTTTTCTCTTCTTCGGTGTAATGTAAAGACTCTTCCAGGCTGAATGACATCTTTTTATAAAGTCCAGTATGTGTCTGCCACTAACTGTCCCATATCTCAGTATGTGTCTCCCAATAACGGCCTCATATCTCAGTATGTGTCTGCCACTAACTGCCTCATATCTCAGTATGTGTCTGCCACTGACTGCCTCATATCTCAGCATGTGTCTTCCACTAACTGCCTCATATCTCAGCATGTGTCTTCCACTAACTGCCTCATATCTCAGTATGTGTCTGCCACTGACTGCCTCATATCTCAGCATGTGTCTTCCACTAACTGCCTCATATCTCAGCATGTGTATTCCACTAACTGCCTCATATCTCAGTATGTGTCTGCCACTAACTGCCTCATATCTCAGTATGTGTCTTCCACTAACTGCCTCATATCTCAGTATGTGTCTGCCACTAACTGCCTCATATCTCAGCATGTGTCTTCCACTAACTGCCTCATATCTCAGTATGTGTCTGCCACTGACTGCCTCATATCTCAGCATGTGACTTCCACTAACTGCCTCATATCTCAGCATGTGTATTCCACTAACTGCCTCATATCTCAGCATGTGTCTGCCACCAACTGCCTCATATCTCAGCATGTGTCTTCCACTAACTGCCTCATATCTCAGTATGTGCCTGCCACTAACTGCCTCATATCTCAGTATGTGTCTGCCACTAAGGGCAACAAGTAATAAAAATCCTCAACACCTTCCAGCTATTTACAACTTCCTGCGGCAAAAAAATATTTGAGTCCATTTTTTCCGAACCAGCTTTAGGGCATTCACTACTCATTACCATAACAACCCATGCATTGGTTGCATTACCTAAAAATGTCAGTGGTCATGCACACCTTCTTTTTCTTGAATACGAGTTAAGGACGTCTTGGGAAATGTTTAAAACATGATATGGGAAAACTTGATATTTATAAATCTTAAGATGGATTCCAGTTGATTTAAGATAAACGTGGGTGGAGAGAAAGGGGGGGGGGTGGGAAACCACCGCAGTGGTATTTTTGATCTACAAGCAGTGGGTGTAGAAAAGTGGGCGCCTTTTTCTTTATATAGAGGGGCGGAATTTTAAGCAAATGCAGAGTTTTTATCGTAGAAGGGGGTGGCTAGAAATGTGGGCCCGCGACAGACTGTGCTAACTCTAGCTGCGTCACTGCCTACAAGATAAACAGTGCAACGTGTACCTTTATATGGTGGATCTTTAATGATAAACTATTTCGAATTGTCCTAATACGAATAAGAAATAATTATGTAAATCCCAGTGTTCTATCAAAGCTTAAAAAAATGTTTTAAAAAGTATTTCTTTTGAATTTCTATATAAACCCTTATGTATATAATAAATGGAATATGTAAATATAATTGTATTTAAACTAAAACCAATTTAATTTTTACTTACCGAACGCGCCATACTGCAGACGGCCGAACCGAACTGAACCCTACAGATGACCAAACCGAACTGAACCCTACAGATGACCAAACCGAACTGAACCCTACAGATGACCAAACCGAACTGAACCCTACAGATGACCAAACCGAACTGAACCCTACAGATGACCAAACCGAACTGACCCTACAGATGACCAAACCGAACTGAACCCTACAGATGACCAAACCAAACTGAACCCTACAGATGACCAAACCGAACTGAACCCTACAGATGACCAAACCGAACTAAACTCTACAGATGACCAAACCGAACTAAACCCTACAGATGACCAAACCGAACTGAACCCTACAGATGACCAAACCGAACTGAACCCTACAGACGACCGAACCGAACTGGACCCTACAGACGACCGAACCGAACTGAACCCTACAGAAGACCAAACCGAACTGAACCCTACAGACGACCGAGCCCGAACCAAAGCCGAAACGACCGTTAAAAGAGTGTACTATTCCCATCTCTAATGTATTCTATAAATTTCACAAGTCATCTCAATGTCGTTAAGCAATCTTATTCCTCTTTTAACATGTTGATGTTCTCTTTATTTAAACGCATATCACCAAAGGACTGGCATTTCAAAACACGACGTGTCAAACTGATGGCCATTCCTCGTCTCTGGTTGAGGACCACGGAGATTATGAATGCGTTCACACTGTCGCTCATGAATTAGGGCACAGGTACGTCACCAGGATACGGTTTTCAGAATAGTTCTTATTAGTACCATATCTATAAGCACTAAGTTTATTTTTACTTCAGCATTTAGATTTAAGGGGACGTTTTGAAGTGCGAAGTCTATTCATAGCTCTAGGCTGGCTCAAGATTAAAAGAAAAAGATAATTTAGCGTGTATTGGTTACACTGTACGTTTCAACACATTATTACATACCAGGATTATACAAGTAATTGTTTTAACCCGTAATGATGTCATCCATGTTGGCTTTAATGATTGGCTATCTAGGAAGGTTGATGAGGCACAAACAATGAAGGCATTTGCCGAACCACTTACAATTAATTTTATTATGTGTAACCATTATTAGAGCGTAACCTGTATTGTGTATTTTACACAGATTTGTCTGTTTCTTATTAATCGACTTAAAAGCTTTCTCGCACTCCAAATATCTTATAATTGGCCATCTATGAAGCACGGGGTCCCAAAATAGTATACTAATTGCATTCTTTTTCGGTCAGACTAGCGTCTCTATGACAACAAAGTTTAATTCTTCTCCTTGTTACCACCTCCTCTCCCCCCCCCCCACTCCCAGCTAGCAGCAATACGCAACGTCAATTCAATGACACGGGGTCCCAAAATTGTTTACTAATTGCATTCTTTTTCGGTCAGACTAGCGTCTCTATGACAACAAAGTTTAATTCTTCTCCTTGTTACCACCTCCTCTCCCCCCCCCCACTCCCAGTTAGCAGCAATACGCAACGTCAATTCAATGTGATGTTTATTATCAGTCTTTCAGCAAATCACGATGGTGATATGAACAGCTGTCATGAAGCAGACCAATACATTATGACATCACAGCCAAAGCACGTCGCCAGTGGGTTGGACAGACTGCATCCTTGGCTGTTCTCGCCTTGCAGTATTGCGTATTTCAGAGAATACACCGACAACCAAATGAAGTCAGCGTAAGTGTGTTCCCGGGTTGTTATGGCAATGGTACAGTGTCTTACAATCTGCTTGTGTCCTAACGATACCTGGTTTAAACATTGGGTTGTCATGGCCATGATACAGTGTCTTACAGTCTGCATCTGTCCTAAGGATACCTGGTTTAAACATTGGGTTGTTATGGCCATGATACAGTGTCTAACAGTCTGCATCTGTCCTAACGATACTTGTTTAAACATTGGGTTGTTATGGCAATGATACAGTGTCTTACAGTCTGCATCTGTCCTAAGGATACCTGGTTTAAAAATTGGGTTGTTATGGCAATGATACAGTGTCTAACAGTCTGCATCTGTCCTAACGATACCTGGTTTAAACATTGGGTTGTTATGGCAATGATACAGTGTCTTACAGTCTGCATCTGTCCTAAGGATACCTGGTTTAAACATTGGGTTGTTATGGCAATGATACAGTGTCTAACAGTCTGCATCTGTCCTAACGATACCTGTTTAAACATTGTGTTGTTATGGCCATGATACAGTGTCTTACAGTCTGCATCTGTCCTAACAATACCTGTTTAAACATTGGGTTGTTATGGCCATGATACAGTGTCTTACAGTCTGCATCTGTCTTAAGGATACCTGGTTTAAACATTGGGTTGTTATGGCCATGATACAGTGTCTTACAGTCTGCATCTGTCCTAAGGATACCTGGTTTAAACATTGGGTTGTTATGGCCATGATACAGTGTCTTACAGTCTGCATCTGTCCTAAGGATACCTGGTTTAAACATTGGGTTGTTATGGCCATGATACAGTGTCTTACAGTCTGCATCTGTCCTAACGATACCTGTTTAAACATTGGGTTGTTCTGGCCATGATACAGTGTCCTACAGTCTGCATCTGTCCTAAGGATACCTGGTTTAAACATTGGGTTGTTCTGGCAATGATACAGTGTCTTACAGTCTGCATCTGTCCTAACGATACCTGTTTAGACATTGGGTTGTTATGGCAATGATACAGTGTCTTACAGTCTGCATCTGTCCTAAGGATACCTGGTTTAAACATTGGGTTTTTATGGCAATGATACATTGTCTTACAGTCTGCATCTGTCCTAACGATACCTGTTTAAACATTGGGTTGTTATGGCAATGATACAGTGTCTTACAGTCTGCATCTGTCCTAAGGATACCTGGTTTAAACATTGGGTTGTTATGGCAATGATATAGTGTCTTACAGTCTGCATCTGTCCTAACGATACCTGGTTTAAACATTTGGTTGTTATGGCAATGATATAGTGTCTTACAGTCTGCATCTGTCCTAAGGATACCTGGTTTAAACACTGGGTTGTTATGGCAATGATACATTGTCTTACAGTCTGCATCTGTCCTAAGGATACCTGGTTTAAACATTGGGTTGTTATGGCAATGATATAGTGTCTTACAATCTGCATCTGTCCTAACGGTACTTGTTTTAAACATTGGGTTGTTATGGCCATGATACAGTGTCTAACAGTCTGAATCTGTCCTAACGATACCTGTTTAAACATTGGGTTGTTATGGCCATGATACAGTGTCTTACAGTCTGCATCTGTCCTAAGGATACCTGGTTTAAACATTGGGTTGTTATGGCAATGATACAGTGTCTTACAGTCTGCATCTGTCCTAACGATACCTGTTTAGACATTGGGTTGTTATGGCAATGATACAGTGTCTTACAGTCTGCATCTGTCCTAAGGATACCTGGTTTAAACATTGGGCTGTTATGGCCATAATACAGTGTCTTACAGTCTGCATCTGTCCTAAGGATACCTGGTTTAAACATTGGGTTGTTATGGCCATGATACAGTGTCTTACAGTCTGCATCTGTCCTAACGATACCTGTTTAAACATTGAGTCCTTTTCTTTTGGTCAGCTTATACACGAGTTATTTTCTACATGGGCGGCTATGTTTAAAATGAATATGATAAAAATGTGCGAGTTAACTTTAAATTAAAATAGTTTTAATGAGGGCATGCCCCCCCCCCACATTTCCATATGTATTCATCTATCAGCCTGCCCCCCCCCACTCCTCTAAAATTACTGATCCATGCAATTACATATATATATATATATATTTATAAACAAGAAATCTTAAATCAATAGCAATTTTAGGAAGAAGAAAATTTGAGAATGATTGTTCTATGCTGGACTTAAATTCATTTTGTTGCTAATACAATCTTGAGTTCTCACCACGGCCCATGAACTGCGATGTACGTGGTTCATATTTGTGTACTTGAAGACAACCAAGCGCACATGCCTCATGTACTTTGCAATTTTTTTTTTTAAATTTTGTGCCACCCCCACTTCATTTAAGTCCACTTAGGTTTGTACATCCTCTGCTTTTGCTGCACCCTAGTTACGCTGATTTGTACCCTGTGTCCCGCACGATGGTCACCCTGCTTGTCCCCATCTCTAGTCCTTTATATACAATTTCATTTGCTGCTATTTGAAAAAGAAAAAAAAAGTCACAGTCTCCAACCCGTTGAGTTTGACCGTTAGCTATAAAATCTGCGCCAATGTGGCTTATGGGTTTATTTTTAACAACCGATCAGTTCAATATCTGTTTTTAACGATGATTTCCAGGCAGGGCGTGGCCTGTTTGACGCAAACA
Organism: Lymnaea stagnalis; assembly: GCA_964033795.1. Classification (NCBI taxonomy): domain Eukaryota; kingdom Metazoa; phylum Mollusca; class Gastropoda; family Lymnaeidae; genus Lymnaea; species Lymnaea stagnalis. The sequence goes on from CAXITT010000437.1 coordinate 337,309, forward strand.
CTCGTTGTGACAGGAAATATTCCAGATGTCACGAACCACCTTTTGGGCCAGGAGATTCTCCCTGATCAACAGTGCAAGCTCATGTACGGGCCGAATTCCCAGTACTGTAGGGTCAGTAGGTTACAGAAACTTAATTTACAAAAAAAGTACATAAATAGGCAATATAGGTAATTCAATGAGCTTTATGTTGGTAATTCAATGAGCTGTATGTAGGTAATTCAATGAGCTGTATGTAGGTAATTCAATGAGCTTTATGTTGTAATTCAATGAGCTGCAGCTAGGTAATTCAATGAGCTGCAGGTAGGTAATTCAATGAGCTGCATGTAGGTAATTCAATGAGCTGCATGTAGGTAATTCAATGAGCTGCATGTAGGTAAATAAATTAGCTGTATGTAGGTAATTCAATGAGCTGCATGTAGGTAATTCAATGAGCTGCATGTAGGTAATTCAATGAGTTGCATGTAGGTAATTCAATGAGCTGCAGGTAGGTAATTCAATGAGCTGCAGCTAGGTAATTCAATGAGCTGTATGTAGGTAATTCAATGAGCTGTATGTTGGTAATTCAATGAGCTGTATGTAGGTAATTCAATGAGCTGTATGTATGTAATTCAATGAGCTGCATGTAGGTAATTCAATGAGCTGCATGTAGGTAATTCAATGAGCTTTACGTTAGTAATTCAATGAGCTTTATGTTGTTAATTCAATGAGCTTTATGTTGGTAATTCAATGAGCTTTATGTTGGTAATTCAATGAGCTTTATGTTGGTAATTCAATGAGCTGCATGTAGGTAATTCAATGAGCTGTATGTAGGTAATTCAATGAGCTGTATGTTGGTAATTCAATGAGCTGTATGTTGGTAATTCAATGAGCTTTATGTTGGTAATTCAATGAGCTGCATGTAGGTAATTCAATGAGCTGTATGTAGGTAATTCAATGAGCTGTATGTTGGTAATTCAATGAGCTGTATGTTGGTAATTCAATGAGCTTTATGTTGGTAATTCAATGAGCTGCATGTAGGTAATTCAATGAGCTGTATGTTGGTAATTCAATGAGCTGCAGGTAGGTAATTCAATGAGCTGTATGTTGGTAATTCAATGAGCTGCATGTAGGTAATTCAATGAGCTGCATGTAGGTAATTCAATGAGCTGCATGTAGGTAATTCAATGAGCTTTATGTTGGTAATTCAATGAGCTGCATGTAGTTAATTCAATGAGCTGCATGTAGGTAATTCAATGAGCTGCATGTAGGTAATTCAATGAGCTGCATGTAGTTAATTCAATGAGCTGCATGTAGTTAATTCAATGAGCTGCATGTAAGTAATTCAATGAGCTGCATGTAGGTAATTCAATGAGCTGTATGTAGGTAATTCAATGAGCTGCAGTTAGGTAATTCAATGAGCTGTATGTAGGTAATTCAATGAGCTGCAGGTAGGTAATTCAATGAGCTGCAGCTAGGTAATTCAATGAGCTGCAGGTAGGTAATTCAATGAGCTGCATGTAGGTAATTCAATGAGCTGCATGTAGGTAATTCAATGAGCTGCATGTAGGTAATTCAATGAGCTGCATGTAGGTAATTCAATGAGCTGCATGTAGGTAATTCAATGAGCTGTATGTAGGTAATTCAATGAGCTGCATGTATGTAATTCAATGAGCTGTATGTTGATAATTCAATGAGCTGTATGTAGGTAATTCAATGAGCTGTATGTAGATAATTCAATGAGCTACATGTAGGTAATTCAATGAGCTTTATGTTGGTAATTCAATGAGCTGCATGTAGGTAATTCAATGAGCTGTATGTAGGTAATTCAATGAGCTGCAGCTAGGTAATTCAATGAGCTGCAGGTAGGTAATTCAATGAGCTGCATGTAGGTAATTCAATGAGCTGCATGTAGGTAATTCAATGAGCTGCATGTAGGTAATTCAATGAGCTGCATGTAGGTAATTCAATGAGCTGCATGTAGTTAATTCAATGAGCTGTATGTAGGTAATTCAATGAGCTGCATGTAGGTAATTCAATGAGCTGTATGTTGGTAATTCAATGAGCTGTATGTAGGTAATTCAATGAGCTGTATGTAGGTAATTCAATGAGCTGCATGTAGGTAATTCAATGAGCTGCATGTAGGTAATTCATTGAGCTTTACGTTGGTAATTCAATGAGCTTTATGTTGGTAATTCAATGAGCTGCATGTAGGTAATTCAATGAGCTTTATGTTGGTAATTCAATGAGCTTTATGTTGGTAATTCAATGAGCTTTATGTTGGTAATTCAATTAGCTTTATGTTGGTAATTCAATGAGCTGCATGTAGGTAATTCAATGAGCTGCATGCAGGTAATTCAATGAGCTGCATGTAGGTAATTCAATGAGCTGTATGTTGGTAATTCAATGAGCTGCATGTAGGTAATTCAATGAGCTGTATGTTGGTAATTCAATGAGCTGCATGTAGGTAATTCAATGAGCTGCATGTAGGTAATTCAATGAGCTTTACGTTGGTAATTCAATGAGCTTTATGTTGGTAATTCAATGAGCTGCATGTTGGTAATTCAATGAGCTGCATGTTGGTAATTCAATGTGCTGTATTCTTTCATCCTATTTTGCTGGGATATACACGCTTCCCGTGTTGTTGTTTTTTGTTCAACTCGTGCATTACAAATGTTTCAGCAAAAAAGATACGCGTGTGTGTCTCATTATGTTTTCCAGGATTCTGTGCTCGGAAATATCTCAGAAATCTGTTCAAACATGCCGTGTAAGAATCCGAACGACGCTACGCTTTGTCACATACAGCCAGCCGTGTACGGAACCACATGTGGCAGCGGTAGGGTAAGTGCGCTGCGGGACAAAGTTAATGTGTCCAAATTCCTTGTGGGTAGTTTTTGGAACAAGGGCGTGTGTCACAGCACATTTGGGGGTAGTTATGGGACCTAGGGCATGCGGCACAACACATTTGGGGGTAGTTATGGGACCTAGGGCATGTGGCACAACACATTAGGGGGTAGTTATGGGACCTAGGGCATGTGGCACAGCACATTTGGGGGTAGTTATGGGACCTAGGGCATGTGGCACAACACATTTGGGGGTAGTTGTGCGACCTAGGGCATGTGGCACAACACATTTGGGGGTAGTTATGGGACCTAGGGCATGTGGCACAACACATTTGGGGGTAGTTATGGGACCTAGGGCATGTGGCACAACACATTTGGGGGTAGTTATGGGACCTAGGGCATGTGGCACAACACATTTGGGGGTAGTTATGGGACCTAGGGCAGGTGGCACAGCACATTTGGGGGTAGTTATAGGACCTAGGGCATGCGGCACAACACATTTTGGCGGTAGTTATTGGAAGAAGAGCGTCTGTCACAATACATCTAGCGCCGTTATTGAATACCCCGCTTCGAGATGATGCACGATGGGTAATTGTTATTGTATACAAAGTGCTAGAGTCTAGATGTCACCACACAAAAAAAACCTGGCTTACCCTGAGTTTTTTATTTGAACACGACTCATTCACCCAGTCAAAAGTTTTAAGTGTTGATATCACTGCCTTTGCCCAGTGGAAAATTGATTGTTCAAACAAGAAAATAAGTTTATGTGTAAACATTTGTTAGGACACACTAGATGTACACATTTTCATGGAACGTAATTTTTAAATGAAGCTATGAAAACTTCACACAATACGTTTAACTATTACTTTAACTTTGTTTACTTTAGACAAATATTTGAGCTCAGCGTTGTTTTATAAAATTTCCAGGTTTGCATAGAAGGCTCGTGTGTCCATCATACCGGTGCGCCTGTAGTAGATGGTAAGAATCGAAGTTATTGAGGAGAAAAGGTATCTTTAGCAAAGAACTTAGTCTTTTTCAACACATTTGGAGCTTAGGACCTTTAAAAACACTTTTCCCGAAGAAGATCGATAGAAAAAACCAAGATATCAATGCGTTCAATGTGTTAAATGCGTTCAATGTTTTCTACCATGGGATAGAAAGTACAATTTTATATTCACGACGATAATATTTTACCTAAACAAAATATAAATATTTATTTTAAAAAATGTTGTATACAAATATATAATTTAATTTAATATTTTTTAAACAGTAGAGAGTAAATGTAATTTTTATACATTTTTTGTTTAGAAAAATGTGTATTTGGAGATGCTGAAGGGATCGTGGATAAAGGTATGACCTGCGGTCAGCTGATACATTCCGAGACTGGCTACTGCTACAACGAATGGTACAGGGGGCATTGCTGTGCCTCGTGCAAATCTGTGCAAGGAACAGGTAGGAGACTATTGAAAACCAACGTGTTACGAACTGGATATTAACAGTTCAGTAACTTCGTTGTCTAGGGGAGTAATTACTTAACACAATAGTCCGTTTAATAAATAAATAACTCCATTACTAACACTTCATTAAATAAATACGCAATCAGTGCTAACCAAAAAAATAATTATAAAATTATAATAATAGAATTAAAAATATAGATTATAAAACACGAAAATTATATATATATATAAATATATATATATATTATTTATTTATTTATAAAGCAAAAAAATGCTTACCTAACTTTTAAAAAAATACAAATTCAGTAAGACAATCAATGTCATTGAACGGACAGCCGTAAAAGCATGGCCTCCATATACAGGTAGATTGCCTCAGCAACAATGGCTTGTCTGACATGCGGCCGTCAGAGAGATCGTCATACACATATCACGAGGTTATTATATCTTCACACACGCTGGTTGGCGGGGGTACGTAAAACATGGTAACTTGATTATCTGTCGCCACTGACACCAGATGTAAGCTTTGGTGTTAAGTGAACCGTTAGATATACGATACGATCTTCTCCAACAAGGTCATTCCGTACAAGCCCCCTAAATGTTACGAAATGGATATTAATAATTCACTAGCTTTGTTGTCTATGAGGTAATTAAATTACTCAAAAAAACATTGATTCGATGACAAATGTCTCTTCATTATATAAATAGCTCCATTACTAACACTTCATTATACAATTACTCCATCACTGCTATTCAAAATATCACACCACCACTCCACGTCATTTCCCATACCCATATGCGTAACAAAATACCAAGCACATTGAAACAGATGAAAAATACTCTCCGCACCAGACACGCACCCACAAAAAAACGAACACATCATTAACAACAATATGCACAATGAAGGCTTGCTATGACGCGCCTCGCTGACTCACTAATTCGGAGACTCCAAGGTCGTTGAGTGCTTTCCAAAAAACATGCTAATGCCTTCACATTATGTTTTTTTAAAGCCCACGAAGAAAATACTTATAAACAATATATTAAAAGCACATAGCTGACCAACCAAAAGAGGTATAACTTCCGGTTAGCATAACAAAATTACCTATCTTGTGAAGAAGTGAAAAATCTTAACGAAATTTGCATGGAACATTAAGATTCGCCACGTAATCATAACACTGTATTAATTTAACACAGTTATCGCGTTGTAGTGAAGTTATAATGAAGTTATAGGGATGTTAGAGTGAAGTTTCAACCTATACATAAACAGATTTCTTTGTATTTTGAAAGATGGGATATCCTCATCCGTGATGTTTATATTCTGTTTCGAGGCATTGAGGATTTGGTGGAGATGGTCAAGTAAGCAAATTTGCTTTGGATTATGTTTTTTTAGTTCAAAGAAATATCTTCATGGGACGAATAGATACGACATACTTTTTTTTCAGGCGAGAAAAAAAACAACTTGTTTAAACAACTCTTAAACCGTGTTAATGACAAAACAACTTGTTTAAACAACTCTTAAACCGTGTTAATGACAAAACAACTTGTTTAAACAACTCTTAAACCGTGTTAATGACAAAACAACTTGTTTAAACAACTCTTAAACCGTGTTAATGACAAAACAACTTGTTTAAACAACTCTTAAACCGTGTTAATGACAAAACAACTTGTTTAAACAACTCTTAAACCGTGTTAATGACAAAACAACTTGTTTAAACAACTCTTAAACCGTGTTAATGACAAAACAACTTGTTTAAACAACTCTTATACCGTGTTAATGACAAAACACCTTGTTTAAACAACTCTTAAACCGTGTTAATGACAAAACAACTTGTTTAAACAACTCTTATACCGTGTTAATGACAAAACAACTTGTTTAAACAACTCTTAAACCGTGTTAATGACAAAACAACATGTTTAAATAACTCTTATGCCGTGTTAATGACAAAACAACTTGTTTAAACAACTCTTAAACCGTGTTAATGACAAAACAACTTGTTTAAATAACTCGTATGCCGTGTTAATGACAAAACAACTTGTTTAAACAACTCTTAAACCGTGTGAATGACAAACCAACTACTTTTAATAGTAGCCCGGTCATGGATGTATGACACTCTTTATAATGAGATTGCAAACAAGCCAATCGACGCACTAGCAAATATAGCATCTTGACCAATTGTATCCCGAATGTATGAACGATGGGCTTACCATCCACGGGTAAGAACGATGGGCTTACCATCCACAGGTAAGAACGATGGGCTTATGACTGCCGTTGCATGCCGCACTGTGATGTGTCAAAGCTATTTAATTTATTTTGTCGGGCAGGTGATTGTGCTTATGGTGACGTGCGTGGAGTGACCCTGAATGGAAAAAGTTGTTATGAGGAAATCACAAGGTACAATGGTTTTTGCTATACAGATTCACTTAGGAAGGCATGCTGTGGATCTTGTAGGGCCGTTGAGAAGAAGGTTAAAGGTAAGAAAAGTTTCAGCAATTTTTCTCCCTACGTTTTAGAATCAACCATTTTTGGGGGGTAGTTATCTTTTTAAAATCTACAACTTGGCAGGTCACAGTCGACGCCATGATAAAATGTATGAGTAACATATCTCTAGTGTCATCATAGATCACAGTCGACGTCATGTTTCAATGTATAAGCAACATATCTCTATCGTCAAAGCAGGTTTATTCTGTTACTTAAAATCAACTGTCCCTGGAGGAAGTATGTCATAGTAGGACATCCCTGTCCAGTTATCTTCATGCTGTCAGTTAAAGTTGTCATTGACTGTTTATGTTATCTTTTTCTGTGTTAGGATGTCTAGAATTTTATCGTGTCTGTGTCAGAATGTCATGAATGATAAATTGTCTGTGTTAGGATGGCATGAATTATAAGGGCGACCCAGATGGAAAGTCTTTAAATGCAACATTTTCCATGGGTTCTTCTTCTATATATTAAGGGCCCACGATCTATTTATTAATCATTTTGGCTCCTATGCATGTAGAGGGTTTTATAATGTTTCTGTGCCTCGTGTTGATTACAATCGTTCACTGGTTGCAAGGGCTACTTTGTGATGGCATCATGCACTTGGGGTTGGAAGGCCTGAGGCAATAGATGCTAAGGTATCAAATGTTGTCGCCTCAACTGTTTCTTTTGAAACCTTGATTGTCTTTGGCAGGAATGAGCAGTTCCTATACTGTCTTCTCGCTGGTATGAGCCGGAATTGCCTGTGATGGCCACGTCGCTGTCTATGGGGGAGAGGGACGAGTTTCAGTTTAATGTTAGAGCAGTGGACCATCCCATTATTTATCCTGTACTTTCTGGAGGTCCTGGATAGTCGTCGTCGTTCTTCAAGTGGTGACCTGCCTAGTGTTTCCAGCATGCTGCCAACACTAGAGGTATTCCTGTATCTGTTCAGGACGAAGCGTGCTGCCCGTCGCTGGACCGCCTCCAACCTGTCAATGCTCTTCTGGGTAAATGGGTCCCAGACTGAAGATGGGTAATCTAAAAGCGGACGGACAAAGACTTTATATGCTCTTTCTTTCACACAGGAGTTGCCAATCTTTAGATTACGCCTTAAGAACCCCAGGGTCTTGTTTGCCTGGTTGCACACATTGTTAGTATGCTCGTCTCAGCGAACCTCTCTTTGAATTGTAACACCCCATTTAATTGAGGAAAATGCCACCAAGTATATGACAATGCAGTTTGTATTGGTAGTGTAGAGGATTACAACTTATAGAGACTGACAGTGTTTGGCACTTGGCAGGATGAAATTCCATGTCCCAGCTCATCTTCCACTCAGCTAACCGGCTGAGGTCCTATTGTTGCTGGTCCTGTTCAGATCTGTTGGCGATCATCCTGTACACTGCGGTTTCATCTGTGAAAAGTCTTTCTTGGGATGTCAGTTTATCGTGTTGGTCTTTAATGTATACTAGGAACAAACAGGGGCCTATCAATGATCTCTGGACAACCCCTAACTTAACACCGACAAAAGAGGAGATTGTACCGTCCACCACTACTGCTTGGCATCGGTTGCTGAGGAAGCTAGAGATCCATGTATTTGTAAGGCCTTGGACCCCCTATCCCTGACGTTTGTGTAGAAGCTAAGTAAGATTGACACGGTCAAATGCCTTTGAGAAGTCCATCACCAGCACGTCAGTTTGCTTGCTGTTCTCCAGATTAGTCATCTGTCATATGTCATATGTCTGCTACAAATTTAAGGAAGCCATGTTGACATTCATTGAGCATTTTTTGGTTTTCAAGATGCTTCATTACAGCTTGCCTACCACCCTGATGAGGGATATCGGACGATAATTGGCAGGATCGGAATGCTCCACTTTCTTGTAGATTTAAATGACATGCGCTGTTCTCCAGTCTGCTGAATCATTGCATGTGCACAGTGGAAGAGATCGTCAGTGCAGGGGCGATTTCTTTTGCTAATTATTTGAGCACTCATGATTTGATGTTCTCATGACCACATGCTTTGTAGAGGTTAATAGTTTTGAGGAGGGCAAACGCATCCTGCTCTGAAAACTCTGGATATCTTCCATGAAGAGGGTAGGCTCTGTTCATCATGTTGGTCTTCAGAAGGAACTCAGCCTCCAAATTCTCTCTACCGTCACCAAAGACCGACTGGTACTGCTCATTGAGTATGTCAGCCTGTGCTTTTAGGTCACATGGCCATCCCATTTCAGGGGGGAAACTTCAGCGTTTGAGGATTTTTGGGGCTTCACATAGCTTCAGAAGTGCTTGTTCTGGACACCCATGGTCGGAGTGTCTTCTTCTGAGAAGATGCCGTCCATGTAGTTTCAGTAAGATCTGCGCAGTAAGCGTTTGATGGTTCGGCAGAGCGTCTGTACCTCCTCTTTCAGTTCAAACGGCCCTTTTTTCTTCAATCGCTTGAAGTGGCGATTTGTTCTGTGGATGAGCCTACGGATTCTCTCTCTCTCTCTCTCTCTCTCTCTCTCTCTCTCTCTTTCTCTCGCTTGTCCCTCAATCCCTTACCTTTAATTCCAGACATACGACGTAAATAATGTTAGTTGAATAAACAATGCCACAAAAAAAAACTATTAGAAAACTATGTTGTGCTGAGTTAATCTTTCAAAAATTTTAACTTTGCAACCTTTGATAACCTTGTCATTTTCTTCTTAGGCTGTGAGTACGGAGATCACTACTATGCTGGATGTAATCTCGAGAGATGTCTGACAGACTCAAACATGTCTGGATGCTGTGGTACATGCAACTATGGTAAGGCGTAACTCACTGTGCTATTGACATCTTCTTCTTCTTATATTTGAAGGCTTTGGTACTTGGAGTAGTCTCCAAGCATGGTGCACTTCATTGTTTTCCAAAGTAGAGTAAAGATAACATGGGATCGCAAGGGGTCTCTCTTTTCTTTATTTTTTTAATAGGTTCGAAAAAATCTCTCCACAAGACTGACTAAAAATTGTTGAGAAAAGATGATTGTGATTTTAGCACTAGATTTAATTTTTTTTTTTTAAATATCTCACGAACTAAGTTAATCTCATTTATCAACTGCTTTTCTACACTTTAATTATTTTTTTTTACATTTATGATAAGAATAATAAATATATTTTTACATGATTATTCAATTAGTATTTTTCCACAACATTTATTTAAAGTTTATTCTGTGAACTAAGAAATATTTTATATTATAAAGAAATTTCAATCTGACTTTTTATTTACATTATTGGGTTTAAATCCAAGAATATTTTATTTCGAAAATTAATTTTTAAGCAAAGTGGGCTAAAGAAAAATTCCATACACTACTTTCAGAGCACAAAACTGACACATTTATTCCTTGCGAAAACATTATGGAAGCAGATATGGACAGTTGCCTTTTTATATTCATTTGTTACCAGACCCTGACGTCTGTATTGACCACAACGTCTTGGTCAACAAGATGTCATGCTACACGGCGGCCATCATGAAACCCTCGATGTGTTCAGACCCAATCGTCAATTACTACTGTTGTGCTACATGCCGTGCTGTCCAGAGTGGATCTCTGGGTAAGAGAGTGTGTCTTTTTTTATTATCCGTGGCTCTCTGGGTATGACAGTATGTCTTTGTGTTTTTCCATGGACCTCCGGTATGTCTTTTAGTTTGTCCATAGATCTACAGTGTGTCTTTTTGTTTGTCCAGTGATCTCCAGTATGTTTTTTTGTTTGTCCATAGATCTCCAGAATATTTTTTGTCCATGAATCTCCAGTATGACTTTTAGTTTGTCCATAGATCTCCAGTGTGTCTTTTTGTTTGTCCAGTGATCTCCAGTATGTTTTTTGTTTGTCCATGGATCTCCAGAATTTTTTTTGCCCATGAATCTCCAGTATGACTTTTAGTTTGTCCATGAATCTCCAGTATGTCTTTTTTTTCTATATGGAGTTCAAGAATTTTGTTTGTTTGTCCATGAATCTCAAGTTTGACGTTTATTTGGCCTTTGATCTCCAGTGTGTCTTTGTTTCTCCATGGATCTCCAGTATGTCTTTTAGTTTGTCCATGGACCTCCAGTATGTCTTTTTTTTGTCCATGGATCTCCAGTATGTCTTTTAGTTTGTTCATGGATTTCCAGTATTTTTTGTTGCTTCTCCATGAATCTCCAGTATGTCCTTTTCTTTCTCCATGGATTTCCAACAATTTTTTTTTTGTTTGTTCATGAATCTCAAGTATGACTTTTAGTTTGTCCATCTTGTGACGAGAATGGACAATGATCAACTTAAGAATCAAGGACCTTCATTACAGAGATCACACGGATCAGGGACTATTCATTACAGAGATCACACGGATCAGGGACTATTCATTACAGAGATCACACGGATCAGGGACTATTCATTACAGAGATCACACGGATCAGGGACTATTCATTACAGAGATCACACGGATCAGGGACTATTCATTACAGAGATCACATGGATCAGGGACTATTCATTACAGAGATCACACGGATCAGAGACTATTCATTACAGAGATCACACGGATCAGGGACTATTCATTACAGAGATCACACGGATCAGGGACTATTCTTTACAGAGATCAGACGGATCAGGGACTATTCTTCGTTGCGCTGCGTTGCTGGAACATTAAATAAAGAAGGTGTTTGACCACTGCAGGTGTGACGAGGAAGCATTTCAAAACACAATTTTGACCAAGTTCCTAATTTGTGTCCTTGTATTAACATTTTGAAGATCTTTGTTTTTTTTAATGAAGAAAGAAGTTTGTTTGTTTTTTTAATGAAGAAAGAAGTTTGTTTGTTTTTTAATGAAGAAAGAAGTTTTGTTTTTTTTTAATGAAGAAAGAAGTTTGTTTTTTTTTAATGAAGAAAGAAGTTTTTTTTTTTTTTAATTAAGAAAGAAGTTTGGTTTTTTTTAATGAAGAAAGAAGTTTTTTTTTTAATGAAGAAAGAAGTTTGTTTTTTTTAATGAAGAAAGAAGTTTTTTTGTTTTTTTTCTAATTAAGAAAGAAGTTGTTTTGTTTTTTTAATGAAGATAGACAAAATAAGCTCTTTCCATAGCTTTCGTCATATTGTTTCGTGGGAGTTGTTAACAGATTAAAAGTTTCCAGGAATTTCCAGAATGACACATTAACTTTTTTTCGACTTTTGCATACAGCCAGGTGCGCTGATGTCCCCAGTGCCTCGTTTCAAGGTCACACCTGTTCCTCCATAGCCAGCGCAAATGTCACGGCCTGCTACACCAAGGATGTCATGACGTCATGCTGCGGCACGTGCAAGCAGCATATAACCAGTGGGTGTTTTAATTTTTTTAATTCCAATAGAATAATTTAATTTCAAACTTTCAAAAAATGTTTATCTTTTGGACGTTATCAAATTCTGAAAAAGTATTGAATTTGTTTAAACCTGACTCTAATAATGGTTTTGTTGTATTTTTTCATATCAGCCTACTGAATTGTAGACTGCCTTATGCATATTGAAATACGTGAAAAACATATAATTCTTACCCCATACCTACCAGTAGCGTAGCCAGATTTTAGCCATGTGGGGGCGATACATTCTATATTACAAAAGGCCCGCGCACTAAAATAAAGGCAACAAATACTGTTGACTAAGATTATGTTTTTATAAAATTGAACATGATTATATTTTTACTTTTGTATATGAAACACGTCAACGTAAAACATGTTGGGAACAAGAAATATATACAGTAACTATATTTTTATATGAAATAGATGCCACAATTAACTTTGATTGCCCGGGGGTGATGGGGGAGGGGAATCGGTTGGGCGCTTTAATTCAAATTATATGGACGCATTTTGGCACATACCAGAAATTTTGTTTTCTTCATCCTCCACTTAATTGGAGATCAGCAGAAAGTATGGTATAGGAAATTTCAGTTCCATTGCCTGAATATGATTATACAAAATCGTTATTTTTACTTGTTACCAGACGGTGATGTTTAGTATTTTTATTTAAGGTACGGGGTTATGTGTTAGTTTAAACTAATTCGCTCATGCTTGATTAAGTCACACAAAAATATTACCCTGCCATTCTGCCATCTTCGCAAGGTCCCTTTTAATATGTGCTACAGCTAAGGATGAGACTAGACGAGTTAGGGTAGGGAATTTTTGGAAAAAAAACAGATAATCCAAAGGCGGGGGGGGGGCGTGGCGGCCTATTAACCCCCCCCCCCACTGGCTACACTACAGGCATATCCCTATATTATATTTAAATTTATTTGAGATGGTAGACTTTGTTTTGTAAGCAAATAACTTAGCAAGTGAGTTCACAAAGTTTGAGTTTCAGAGAAAATAATTCTTAATTATGTTGACTTGAATGCCAAAAATTCTTTTTCGCAGGCCCGTGATAGAGTTATTTCAACACGGCTGAAAAGTTCTATCCAACAAGTGATTGCGTTTGACCTATTTCAATACAGTTCACACTCTTTGTTTCTTCCTGGACAGGTTTTTGCGGTCATGTTTCTACTGAAACTGTAACCTTTGCTGGTCAGCACTGCGCTGATTTTACCAGCGAAGACGACAAGGTCTGTTTCTTCTTGGATCCAATGAAATATTGTTGTAAATCTTGCTTTGCTGCTAATATTCTTGAGCGAGGTGAGTTTTATCATCCAGATTTATGTGGACTGAAAGCAAATTTTTCTGTCCAAACAGACGGGTTTTAGAAAGTTACGGTGTCCAAATAGACGGGTTTTAGAAAGTTTCTTTGTCCAAATAGACGGGTCTTGGAAAGTTTCTGTGGCCGAATAGATGGGTTTTAGAAAGTTTCTGTGTCCAAATAGACGGGTTTTAGAAGGTTTCTGTGTCCAAATAGACGGGTTTTAGAAAGTTTCTTTGTCCAAATAGACGGGTTTTAGAAAGTTTCTGTGTCCAAATAAACGGGTTTTGGAAAGTTTCTTTGTCCAAATAGACGGGTTTTAGAAAGTTTCTGTGTCCAAATAGACGGGTTTTGGAAAGTTTCTGTGTCCAAATAGACGGGTTTTAGAAAGTTTCTGTGTCCAAATAGACGGGTTTTGGAAAGTTTCTGTGTCCAATAGACTGGTTTTAGAAAGTTTCTTTGTCCAAATAGACGGGTTTTAGAAAGTTTCTGTGTCCAAATAGACGGGTTTTAGAAAGTTTCTTTGTCCAAATAGACGGGTTTTAGAAAGTTTCTGTGTCCAAATAGACGGGTTTTGGAAAGTTTCTGTGTCCAAATAGACGGGTTTTAGAAAGATTCTGTGTCCAAATAGACGGGTTTTAGAAAGTTTCTGTGTCCAAATAGACGGGTTTTGGAAAGTTTCTGTGTCCAAATAGACGGGTTTTAGAAAGTTTCTGTGTCCAAATAGACGGGTTTTAGAAAGTTTCTTTGTCCAAATAGACGGGTTTTGGAAAGTTTCTGTGTCCAAATAGACGGGTTTTAGAAAGTTTCTTTGTCCAAATAAACGGGTCTTGGAAAGTTTCTTTGTCCAAATAGACGGGTTTTGGAAAGTTTATGTGTCCAAATAGACGGGTTTCGGAAAGTTTATGTGTCCAAATATACGGGTTTTAGAAAGTTTCTGTGTCCAAATAGACGGGTTTTGGAAAGTTTCTGTGTCCAAATAGACGGGTTTTAGAAAGTTTCTGTGTCCAAATAGACGGGTTTTAGAAAGTTTCTTTGTCCAAATAGACGGGTTTTGGAAAGTTTCTGTTTCCAAATAGACGGGTTTTAGAAAGTTTCTTTGTCCAAATAGACGGGTCTTGGAAAGTTTCTGTGTCCAAATAGACGGGTTTTAGAAGATTTCTGTGTCCAAATAGACGGGCTTTAGAAAGTTTCTGTGTACAAATAGACGGGTTTTAGAAAATTTCTGTGTGCAAATAGGCGGGTTTCAGAAAGTTTCTGTGGGCAAATAGGCGGGTTTCAGAAAGTGTCAGTGTCCGAATAGGTGGGGTTTTGGAAAGGAAAGTTTCGGTGTCCAAATAGGCGGGTTTTGGAAGATGCTATGTCAAGGTGGAGTGGTTAAGACAAGCTTCCCGTCAAATTGGGAGGGATTAGGAAAATGTATCCGTCAATATAGATGGTCTAAATGCTTTTGTGGTATTTCACTTGAGTTCTCTCAATGTTTTGACCTCTTTGGATTGACTTTCAAAATAATTTTGTTGTTAAATCTATTTTTTATAAAATGATGGAACATAGAGAGTAGCCAACTGCAAATGTTGATTAAACCTGTTCACCAAGCCGGGTTGAAGGTGACGAAGTGAACGTGAGAAACAGTTAGAATGTACGACAGCCTCTCCTTTCTAGAACCCTCCCTCCACCACAAAAAAGTGTTGTCGCCGTCGGTATGCCTTTTTTCCGGTACTGTGATGAGATGAAGCGGTAGAAGACTTCAGGAGAAATAAAGAGATTGTTCGTATAAAAGGCTACATCAGTTTCATTAAGACATTTCTTCCTTGTTAACGTGTTCAAAAGATCGTGTGCGTGTATGTGTATGAGTGCGTGTGCTCGTGCATGACTACGTGTGTGTGTGTGTGTGTGTTTCTAACGAGAACGGGAGGGTTAATCCAGTAAAATATAAAGCAAAAATGATTATTTAATTTTAAAAGTGTAAAGTACACACTATTTGATCCCTTGCAGTCTTCCCATTCTACAAAATATTTGATCCCTTGCAGTCTTCCCATTCTACAAACTATTTGATCCCTTCCAGTCTTCCCATTCTACAAACTATTTGCTACCTTCCAGTCTTCCCATTCTACAAACTATTTGATCCCTTGCAGTCTTCCCATTCTACAAACTATTTGCTATCTTCCAGTCTTCCCATTCTACAAACTATTTGATCCCTTCCAGTCTTCCCATTCTACAAACTATTTGATCCCTTCCAGTCTTCCCATTCTACAAACTATTTGCTACCTTCCAGTCTTCCCATTCTACAAACTATTTGATCCCTTCCAGTCTTCCCATTCTACAAACTATTTGCTACCTTCCAGTCTTCCCATTCTACAAACTATTTGATCCCTTGCAGTCTTCCCATTCTACAAACTATTTGCTACCTTCCAGTCTTCCCATTCTACAAACTATTTGATCCCTTCCAGTCTTCCCATTCTACAAACTATTTGCTACCTTCCAGTCTTCCCATTCTACAAACTATTTGATCCCTTGCAGTCTTCCCATTCTACAAACTATTTGCTACCTTCCAGTCTTCCCATTCTACAAACTATTTGATCCCTTCCAGTCTTCCCATTCTACAAACTATTTGCTACCTTCCAGTCTTCCCATTCTACAAACTATTTGATCCCTTGCAGTCTTCCCATTCTACAAACTATTTGCTACCTTCCAGTCTTCCCATTCTACAAACTATTTGATCCCTTGCAGTCTTCCCATTCTACGAACTATTTGATTAGCAACCGTGCAATCTGTCCACTGTCCATTCAAACATTTTGGTGAGTCTAAATATAATAGGTCAGTTATTTTCTTTTTAATATTTCTTTTCATGTCACCATTTCACCCCCACCAACAATGACTTAATGGCGGCACACACACACCCTCCATGACTTAATGGCGGCACACACACCCACCCTCCATGACTTAATGGCGGCACACACACCCAACCTCCATGACTTAATGGCGGCACACACACACCCACCCTCCATGACTTAATGGCGGCACACACCCCGACACTCCACACAAACTTTATCTGATCACATTCCAAATCTTGTTCAGGGCGTTCTGTGGTAAATCTTTTTAATCATTAAAATAATATATCTTGTCCGTCAATCAACATTTGATCTATTGAAATAAAGGTTTTTCCCCAGGGCCTTGAAAGATGACCACAACGGGCGAGTCAAACACAGTTTCCAAGGATGCCCGAAGAACGTATGCCTCTGCCCCGGTTTGGTTAAGACATTGTAAAATAGATTTGAATACGGTTCATTATCGGTGATGACGTCATCTGTTTTGTTGTACTCTTCTCCCGTGCTTTTCATTACCACTTAGTTTTAAAGTAGGTCAAGCCATTTGGTTTTATTGCCTTTTTTTTTCACTTTTATTTACTTGCATTAATTGTGTGCCATTTAACTAATGAGATTGTTAAATAATCTGCCCTCTGTCCACTAAAAAATATTGAATTGTGACAAATATGTCCTCTTTTCACTTAACTATATCTAATGTTGAATAATCATCCCTATGGACACTTAACTATATTGAATGTTGAAGAAACTGACCTCTGGAACTTAACTGTATTGAATTTTGAAGAATATGACCTCTGGCACTTAACTGTATGGAATGTTGAAGAATCTGACCTCTGGAACTTAACTGTATTGAATGTTGAAGAATCTGACCTCTGGAACTTAACTATATTGAATGTTGAAGAATCTGACCTCTGGAACTTAACTATATTGAATGTTGAAGAATCTGACCTCTGGAACGTAACTATATTGAATGTTGAAGAATCTGACCTCTGGAACGTAACTATATTGAATGTTGAAGAATCTGACCTCTGGAACTTAACTGTATTGAATGTTGAAGAATCTGACCTCTGGAACTTAACTGTATTGAACGTTGAAGAATCTGACCTCTGGAACTTAACTGTATTGAATGTTGAAGAATCTGACCTCTGGAACTTAACTGTATTGAACGTTGAAGAATCTGACATCTGGAACTTAACTATATTGAATGTTGAAGAATCTGACCTCTGGAACTTAACTATATTGAACGTTGAAGAATCTGCCTTGTATAAAATTTTACATTATATTTTATATAGACATCTAGGGAAAAAAGTCATAGGAAAAAAATCACAAAATAATAATATGCTTTATGTAAAGGCGTATCTGCCAGCATAGGCGCCCTCAGCTAGGGGCAAGGGGGGGGGCACTTGCCCTAACCCTAACCCCTGGATTGATTGGAAAAAAAAATTTAGACAAAAATAGACAAAAAATTTATTAAAGTAAAGAGAAAATAAAGAGAAAGTAACTAAGCTGATGTCCTGTCCGTTCGTTCACCATACAAATACGCTACAGTAAATTAAAACTATATTAAAACATTACTAACAATGTTTTGACCCCCCCCCTGGAAAGTTAATCGATTTTTTGTCCCCCCCCCCCTTTCGCTAGAAAGTTTTCTGCGGGCGCCCATGTCTGCCAGTGTTTATAAAATTATGTTTGGCCGTCCATATATATGTTTATTTTACTGAAAAGCAGCACTTGTAAAACAGCTGCAGCTGATTCTGGCGTGGGTTTAAATGTGTTTGTTATTTACATAATAATAATATACGCACATTGTAATTCACACACTTAATAGTATGATTTCTTATTATTACTCAGTAGTACATGCTTGTATGTGTTATTTGTATTATGTAAACATATTTTAATCACAAATTTAAATGTATGATTTTTTTTCAAAATAATTTGCATTGACATGCATGAAGCCAATAAACATGAATATCACAGATCGAACAACAATAAATGGCAGTAAGCGATTGGGTAGAGATCAAGCTCTCGTACAAAAGGATTGTTCTTTGATTCTCTTGTCTGATCTCAACGACACATCTCACGTAGTCAGGAGTCAAATGACAGCAAGGGACATTGCAATATGGTAACAGTTCACAGATAGCTCTATCCGGATAAAGCCTTAATAGCCTAAATATGGCCAATGCCGCTTTGGGCCAAAAGATATAAAAATTCACTTTTTCCCCAACTTGTCAAAATGGATTTAAACTCATAAAATTATTGCTGGCATGAAATAAATATTTACGTGAATGTGAGTTTATTACGTCATTTTTCACAGAACAACTAAGATTTTTTTTTTTTTAAATGTTACCCTCTGAACTTTCTATTATAAAACTTTATTTTTGTTCGAATATTTTTCCTGCAACTGTTTTTATTTTTCTAACATGTTTTCCCTGTGACTTTTCTTCTTTTCACCGTTGCTTTTGAAGAGTGTCAATGAGAAACAATTATCTTGCTTTCTGAGAATTATTTGACATTTTCATTCCAAAATTAGCTTTCCCCAGAATCTTGGGAACTGGATTAGTCTCTTCCTCTATAGTACGCCTTTGCTTCTTCACATTGACTGAGAGAGCTTTTTTTTATTTTATTTTTAATTGTTTTGTATCGTCTGCTTTAAGAAGGCAGCTGGCGGAAACGTCCTTTTAATTGCTCTTTTTATTTTTTTTTTAAATCCAAGCCTAAACACATCTTGTCCCCACTAGTGGTTCTCTTTCTTTAACGACACCTCCCTAGTGCAAGGTTCTCTTCTGCCTCGCTTGCTGTCTTTAATAATTTAGCCTACACTTTATGCACCTTTATTTATTGCATTAATCAAACTAATTGCATGAACGTAACTTTAATAATTGATTAAAACAATAATTTTATTTTCAATCAAAAGAAATTAAAACCATAAATGTTTGTCCGATTGAATTTTTTTTTTTTTTTTTATTATTATTATTTTTTGTTTTTTGTTTTCGTGTGTTCTTGCTATAAATTTTGTTTAATGTTGTATCGTTTCATGTCAAGTTTATCCAATTTTGAAACGTCCATTAACAACTTGTCTTGTTTTTACAAGTATCTGATTCCTTTTGGAACATTAGTTGATTAGGATGTTTTGAGGATTCGTTTGGAGGAGTTGGCGGCGCTATAAATATGTAATAAATGTGTTAAAATACACATTTTAGTATTAATACACAAAAATTCACAATTAGTCAGACAGTTATTTTATTTGAAATTAATTACAAATACCCTCATTAAATCCCTAGTGACCCCCAAACCCAAGGTCGAGAACCACTCATTCTGTCAATAAACTTTTTTGAAAAATTAAATTAGTCCGATCATTTTTTTAAAAACATTTAATTAAAACGGAAGAACCACTGAAGCCATCAAAGTTTATACACTCAAAAAGGACCACTAATTGTAAATACAAATTAAATTATTCCACAACAAAATCATTCATTTGAAAACCCATCATACCACAAAGCCACTCATTAAATATACCTTTAAAATTACCACACTACAAGAGATTTATTTAAAAAGCAAACTAATTTATTAAACACAAATTAAATTATCAAAAATCATCCCAGAACAAGACAATTATAAATTTTTTTTTAAAATTTTTTTTTTAACTTTCCACAAAGGGAGATTATTAATTAAAATGCATATTAAAAATAATACGTCGATTACCCTCCCTTAATGACCTTCTCCAACATCCTACATTTTAATTGCGTCTCCAATGCCTTCACTATACTACCTGAAAGGCACCTACTATACTAATTACGTTCGGTTGCTAGGAGCATACGTTAGGGTGTTAGGAGGATAGATGAGATTGTTAGGAGGATAGATGAGTTTGTTAGGAGGATAGACGAATGGGTAGGAGGATATTTAAGGACGGTAGGTTGAAAGGTGAGATTGGTAGGATGGCTGTGAGAATGGTCAATCGGATAGGTGTGGTTGGTAGGAGTAGAATTGGGGTTATCAGGCGGACTGGTGAGGTCAATAGGAGGATGGGTGATGTTGGTAGGAGAATAAGAGAGGTTGGTATTACGGGGAAAGAATGGAAAAGAGGTTGACTCGACAGGTATTGGTTGTAAAGGAAAGGTTTGCATATTTGTTGCAGTTCAAAGGGTTTTGGTGGGCCGAATGCAGTCTTACTGGGAAGTTTTGGAAGGTATTGGTGTTCGTGGAAAATTGGGATCAGTGAAAAAAATGGTTGTCGAGTGAAGGGCGTGTTTAAAGGAATATTCTTTCTTTCCTTCGGTATAAAAACGTGGAAATCAAAACCCCAGCAACACTTGCGAAGGTAAAGTGGTTCAAAGGGGGGTGATCCAATCCGGGCAGAAATTTCTTTCCTTTATAAAAAGTGTTGACCGCTTGAGCGACAACATTATAGGCCCGCCCGACGTGTCTAACCCTAGCTACGCCCTTTCCTGGCAGACTGATTAAGGTTAAATAAAAGGAACATTTGATGTTATTTCCCCCCACATCTTGGAACTTGGCCAAGCTACTTCTAAGGAACAACATTATAGGCCCGCCCGACGTGTCTAACCCTCGCTACGCCCTTTCCTGGCAGACTGATTAAGGTTAAATAAAAGGAACGTTTGATGTTATTTCCCCCCACATCTTGGAACTTGGCCAAGCTACTTCTAAGGAAATAATTCCCTTTATTACCCTTATTACCCCTTATTACCCTTATTACCCTACTTCTAAGGAAGTGTGTTCTGATGATTCCAAACTGGTCTTACACTGTAGATGTCGTACATCAGTAACTGTCAAGTTTCAGCGCGAAGGATGATGGGAAGTGGGTCAGTTCTGAAGATTTTGCCACCTTAAAGACACACACAAATGCGAGGTTAATATAAGATAAGATAAGATTCTTTTATTGATCCAAATAAATGGAAATGCTTTTTGATTGCTTTATACATTTTCAGCACAAAAATAAAACAATTTGAACACAAGACATTTATAATAAATTATTTCAAACAGCCATTCAGTGATTTCTCTTAGCAAAATCGGGGAATTATTAGTTCTCATTCAGATGTGTGACTTCAGAGGAAGCGCGCCTGTAAATTCGTACAGATTGGGGAACAAAAGAATTTTTATATCGGTCAGTCCTCGCCCTGATGGAAAGAATTTGTCCCGAACGGCCCGATCCTAAGTATCTGTGATGAAGAGAGTGGGATGTATCATCCAAAATGTGTTTAGTTTTGCAAAAACATCTTTCTTCAAATAGTTCTTCAAGTAAATGATGTTTAGTTTGTGTTATGTTTCTAGCTTTCTTGATTAGTCGCTTTATGCGGTGTTTAATAACAGACGTTGAATTCCCACACCAGCAGGTAATACTGAAATTAAGCAGGCTTCCAATAGTTGCACTGTAGAATAAGATAACGACTAATTGCTTGTTTACGCCGAAATTGTACAGTTTTTTGAGGTAGAACAGTCTTTGGTTTTAAAGGATTTTAAAAAAATAATGAGCATTTATTTGCTATTAATGAACAAAATTCTCAAGTGATAATACATCCACAATTATAATAAAGAAAGCATGTATTTAATTTAGATATAGCCCTGTCTTTTAAATAAAATTTTAATTCATCCATTTCAAAAGTGTGTTTACGAATGAACAGAAACTCAAATTAAATAAATAATTTTTTTATATCACCTGGAATTTATCCTGCGTGGCCATGTACTGCCCGCGGGCCGTGGGTTGTCCACCTCTGTCTTAGTATATAGGGACTCACTTTTTAAACAGTTAAACACAACGCTAGTGTGGTTATTTAATTAAAGCTCACCAGTTTATATCATAGGTCACTGTCATTGCCATCATTATAAACTCTCACTATAACATCTTAGTTCATCATCATTATTAATACCATCTTTTTCTTGTTTCCCATAAACTTTTGGATTTTATTCCCCACCTCCCACCCCCCAATTTAATATTAAATTCTCATGATACACCGTACATGAAGCAATAAAGACAAAGGGTTTAACATTTTAAAATATGTTTCCATTTATTTCATTCATAAAATATGAACTGCCCTTTGATCTTATGTAAAAATCATAAAAAAATAAATAGATCACCTGAAATAATTGCATGATGTTACAATTTGCAATATGAGAGAATATACACAACATATCAACTAGTTTTCATAGTGTCGCTGGCTGAGAGGTTCACTTACATGTTGGTAGTGTGTGACATATTGGTACAGGTTCTTGTGTCCCTAAGTTTGCGGATTATTGGTACAACTTTATATGTTGGTAGTGTGTAACTTATTTGTACTAACTGAAATGTTGGTAGTGTGAGACTTACTGTGACAAGTTCATATGTCAGTAGTGTTTGGCTTAGTGGTTACAAGTTCAGGTGATGGTAGTTTATGAGATGTGAGAGCTCAAGTGCAGATGTAAAAGGACATCCAAGTCATTAGGAATGTGGGCCAGAGATTAGCATAAACGTGAGATCAACAATAGACATATCACGTGAGATCAACAACAGACATATCACGTGAAGTGAGGTGTAGAAAACAATCACGTGATTGAAAGTCACGTGGTGTTGACACAAAGTCCCATGAAAGAAGATGTGTTTGGGAGGACAGATCCTTGAGAGGACCATCCTCATGTGAATAGGATCCGAGGTTAATAAAGTTCCCATTAAGAGGACAGGGCTCCAGATTTCGGTAAGGGTGTGCTAGCGGGGAGGAGGGGTGGGGGGTGATGGTGAAATACCGAAGTTTCATTTAACAATTTCTACATATAATTTATTCACATCATATTTTGATTGACCTTTGGTTCCACTATTTATTTATTTATTTATTTAGGCATTTTTATATAGCGCTTACCATAAAGCTCTAAGCGCTTTACAATTATTAAAAACATGTAAACTAAGTAAATAAAAATGAGACACTAGGATAGTAAGTACTATACTATAGAAACAGTGAAAATGGCTATAAAACGAGGACACTTTGACACGTTTTGGCCTATACTTCAGGATCAACCCGAAACAGAAAATGAGGCAGGGCAAGGAGGGTGCATCACAGGTCATAGGCGGACCTAAACAGATGAGTTTTAAGGGACTTTTTGAAAATGGACGAGGTTTCACAATGACGGATATGGAAGGGGAGCTGGTTCCAGAACGTGGGCTCGAATAACGTCACTAGTGACGTGATGCTTCAACCTCTTCACTACTTCACGTCACGCTTCAATAGCTTCAATAGCGAAGCCACGCTTCATTTGCTTCAATTCCTTGTTGCTGGCTGGTTAGGTGCTCGTGTGTTAATTTGTTGTTGGACAATCGCATATAATGACACAGTCACAGATTGATACAATGGGAAGAAATCAAATACACAAAATATATGGTAAAAACTGGGCAATTACCATTATTACAAGTTTAGAGCAAGTCATCTTAACAAAACAACAGCATGTCTAAAACATCGTATATTAATAGTCAAGATTTTGAACTTTTCTTAAAATAAACATTATTATCCATTGTTTACTGAAGTACACATATGTTATTTCTCAAAACTTTAAAAAAAAAAAATACTTTTTACAGAAACTGCTTTAAAAAATAGTATAGATTATAGATCATCCAATGTAAAGTGGTACAAGAATATACTACAACCTAATTTACTAGCTCGACCACTCCACAACAATGACGTATATTTACTTGTGCGTCTGTGTGGGTTGGGGGGGGGGACTAGGCCTAGTAGAGTAAATTGAAAAGGATGTATAGACTCTTTATATGATGCCGCTAATGGTGTGACCTTTCAATTTGGTTGGGGGGCCACCATCCCCCACACCTTCATTTTTTTTTTCAATAATTAATATTTAAACCACCATCAAAAAAAAAAATCATTGTTAATTACGTCAACGTCGACACCACCTATTCATCATGATTTTTTTTCCCCCCACAAACGATAACTCTCAAAACCAAATTGTTTAAACATTCCCCACTAAAAGTACGAAGGCAAAACAATTACAAGAACATGTCAATTCAATAAAACACGAGTCTTAGGAGAGACGTCACGCCGATACCCGTCATGATATTTCTTAAATGAGTGTGGCGGGGCGAGGGGGCAGTGTTGAAGCTGGCCGCCAGAGGGCACGGGTTGGTGAACCCGGGCACGTCGCTGCAGACTTCGTCTATCGTCTGCATCTTGAGGACCGAGTAGGTTCTCTGAAACGGGAAGTTTGGATTTATTTTAGATTTTTTAGATATATATTTTTTAATCTATTAATATAAAATAACATGACTCACGTACAGGAATTGAGTGCTTAGGTGCTATGTCCCACACAGCTATCAAGTGTTGACATAGCAACACTCTTCATGATATTGTTAGAAATAGCTAATGCTTTCACTTGCTTGTATGTTGTCGTTTTGAGCGTCTCCATTAAATAAATATTTTTTCTTTCCACCCAGTATTCACTTGTTAGAACACACCTAAATTCTGTTTTTTTTTTGTGCTCATTAAATGGACTTAATTGCATGTCTTGTTAGAACACATCTAAATTCTGTTTTTTTTTTTTTTGTGTTCAATAAATGGACTTAATTGAATGTCTTGTTTTAACACATCTAAATTATGTTTTTGTTTTCAGTAAATGTACTTAATTGAATTTCTTGTTATTCTTTTTTTTTTTTGTGCTCATTAAATGGACTTAATTGCATGTTTTGTTAGAACACATCTAAATTCTTTTTTTTTTTTTTTTGTGTTCAATAAATGGACTTAATTGAATGTCTTGTTTTAACACATCTAAATTATGTTTTTGTGTTCAGTAAATGTACTTAATTGAATGTCTTGTTAGAACACATCTAAATTATGTTTTTGTGCTTAATAAATGGACTTAATGGAATGTCTTGTTAGAACAAATCTACATTCTGTTTCTGTGTTCAATAAATGAACTTAATTGAATGTCTTGTTTTAACACAACTAAATTATGTTTTTGTGTTCAGTAAATGGACTTAATTGAAAATCTTGTTAGAACACATCTAAATTATGTTTTTTTGTTCAATAATGGACTTAATTTAATGTCTTGTTAGAACAAATCTAAATTCTGTTTTTGTACTCAGTAAATTTACTTAACTGAATGTCTTGTTAGAACACATTTAAATTCTGTTTTTGTGCTAAATAAATGGACTTAATTGAATGTCTTGTTTGAGCACATCTTAAGTCTATTTTTTCCTCAGTAAATTAACATGATTGAATTTCTTGTCTGAACATGTCTAAGGTCTGTTTTTTTTGTGCTCAGTAACTGGATATAATTGAATATCTTTGATTAACTTTCTTCCTTTTCATTTCTACACAAGAGAAAATACTCTCTGAATTTAATGTCACAGAGAAAGTTGAATGAAATTCCCCTTACTATGGCAACCGTGCTTTATCTTTGTGTGAATTGAACACGCAAAGACCCATGTAATGACCCATGGGATGACCCATGTAATGACCCATGGGACGACCCATGTAATGGCCCATGGGACGACCCATGTAATGACCCATATGACGACCCATTTAAGAACCCATATGACGACCCATGTAAAGACCCATGTAATGACCCATGTAATGACCCATGTGACGAACCATGTAATGACCCATGTAATGACCCATGGGACGACCCATGTAATGACCCATGTAATGACCCATGTAACGACCCATGTAATGACCCATGTAACGACCCATGTAATGACCCATGTAATGATCCATGTAATGACCCATGTAATGATCCATGTAATAACCTATGTAATGACCCATGTCATAATGAAGTGTTAGTTGTTTTAATCAATTACCATTTTGGCGAAGCCGTCATTTTGAGCACGGAACCACGTGACACCAACCAGTTCAGTCAGGTTCCAGGCTTCTAGAACTGATTTCAGGCGGATTTGGCAGCTGTAACGATAGTCATGTGTTTCTAACTTCATCAGTACTTAGTTCACAGTTGTTGTTGTTGTTTTTTTTTTTTTGTTAACGTTTCTTATCTTAATACACGATACTGTCAAAATGTGTTAAAATATGTCTAGAAACAAACTGTAAAGGGTATCTATACAATACTGGATATATTATATATATCTATATCTATATCTATCTATCTATCTATCTATTTATTTATTTATATATATATATATATATATATATATTCCTTTAATTCCTCAATTTATTTTGCAATAAAAGAATGCGTTATTATTATTTAGACGTTCATAAACTTACTAATCCCGCCCATCCCCTCGTAATGGAAACAAGAAAAGAGTTCACCTCAATGAACTCTCCCAGTCACTCTCTTCTAGTCACTCTCTCCCAGTCACTCTCCTCCAGTCACTCTCTCCCAGTCAGTCTCTCCCAGTCGCTCTCTCCCAGTCACTCTCTCCCAGTCGCTCTCTCCCAGTCGCTCTCTCCCAGTCGCTCTCTCCCAGTCGCTCTCTCCCAGTCGCTCTCTCCCAGTCGCCATCTCCCAGTCGCTCTCCCCCCGNGATCCATGTAATGACCCATGTAATGATCCATGTAATAACCTATGTAATGACCCATGTCATAATGAAGTGTTAGTTGTTTTAATCAATTACCATTTTGGCGAAGCCGTCATTTTGAGCACGGAACCACGTGACACCAACCAGTTCAGTCAGGTTCCAGGCTTCTAGAACTGATTTCAGGCGGATTTGGCAGCTGTAACGATAGTCATGTGTTTCTAACTTCATCAGTAAGGTTAAGCCTTTAGGATGATTCCTACAAAACACGGAATGATATTATTTAATGTTATCTTTGAAAATGTCTAAAATAATCATCTTTACATTCTTTCCAGAAAATAAATGTATGAACTTTCTGCCGAGACCTCCCCCCCCCCCTTTACAATCCCCCTCAGCCATACGCACGCTTAAGTGGATGGTCCATTAACTATACTTATATCCATCCATGCTTTTATCCATGCTCTTCCTTTTCTTCCGTTTCCATGTGGCACTTAAGTGGGAAAAGGGGGGGGGGGTAATAATTACCACAAAATTCCAAGGCTGAGCATCAAACGGCTAACACACTCACACACAAGCAACTGCAGGCAAAGAAACACCATGTTGGTGGAATACCAAGTGCGCATGTCTCTTTGAGGCGTGGCTCTAAGTTTGCTAGGGTAATCTCGAACCAAATAAGATGGTCACAGACAGATGCGCACGAGGGATTATCATCAAGGAGGGATTATTTGTAGATACGTTGTGGTCCCAAGAGTTGCAGACACTTGGTTCGCGTTTCCTTAAATCTTTCGGGCAAGACTATGTGGTGTTGATCTACTGGGGGTGGTGGTATTTCTGTTTGGAAGGGGCGTGGGGCGTTTATATTAAGATTAAAAGCTTCCTGGGGTCAACAAACTAAACGTTTTAGCTATTAGCAGTGGCTTAAACGGGCTGTCTCCTGTGATACTTAAAATATTCAGGCTAAGCGATTTGGGGTTGGGGGGGAGGGGGGAAGGATGTCTTCTCAGGCGGATATATCTTTAGGTGGTCTAAGGGCTCGTGCCTTAGCGAAATGTTGAAAGTTGAATCGTCTACTTTCAGTCGTAAATATTCAACTTCACTTCAAGTGAAACTTTACTGCGTGTGACTTTTCTTTTAATTTTACCGCCCACTTCTACCACCCCCACCCCCCACCCCCACCCCTACCCCCCACACACACACACTCTTTATTTTCTATTTTTTTTAAAAACCCGTCATCTGTTATGTTCGTCAGCCGTGCTCGGGGGCGTGGCAAGGGTGGGGGCGGATGGGGCAGTTCACCCCCGGGGGCGGCGCTTTTAAAAAAAAAAATTGTGGACGGGGGCATTTTTGGTCAATTCAGTGGCGTGGCAAAATTGTTGTCCGCCCCGGGGTGGCACTAACCCTAGCTACGCCACTAGTCTTACTGAGGAGTCAAAGCTGTTTTGTATGATATCAAATCTCAGAGTTCTCGGGTGGGTTACCGGGAGATTAAACGGTGCGTTGAATTTTTAAAAAAATGCATTGATGATGAATTGGTGGGATTGTGATTGCAGGTACTCACACAACTCATATATGATTGTGACTGAAAGTACTCTTGCATCTAGAGAATGATTGTGGTTTGAACGTGGCCCTATACATTTGGTATAATTGTGTTTGAAGGTAAATCTACAAATAAGGAATAAATTGTGATTGGAAGTACTGTTAAACCTATGGTATGATTGGAAGTATCGTTAAGCCTGTGGTGTGATTGGAAGTACTGTTAAACCTACTGTATTATTGGAGTACTGTTAAACCTACGGTATTATTGGAGTACTGTTAAACCTAGGGTATTATTGAAAGTACTTTAAAACCTACGGTATGATTGGATTCGGCCCAAAGTACTCTGACAGCTCGTCTCCGGTAGTGGCATCACCGTTCCGAATGTTGGTCACCAGCCAGTGGGTGAAGAACAAAGGGTCAGTTTGACCTTGGTCGACAGATGGCGCCACGTCCACCATGAACAAGGTGTAAGTGAAACCTGTGGGTGGGGGGGGGGAGACAAAATGATTGTCTTGATAGTTGCATGAATGAAAGCCACGTGCAGATTTAATGTGTAAAAAAAATCTCCTCCGAAATTCGTTTGATGAAACAAGATTGAAGTCGGATATAGTGTCCTCTCTAAGAGATGTTAAGGAACATGACGTTTAATATTTATCTTTAATGACACATTATCGCTTAAAATAAAAATAACAGATTTTACAAATGGGAAAAAGAAGAAAGACTTTTTTTGTTTCAGATCATCACTCTTTGTAACTTTACCATGTACTTTGTAAGTGCGGCAAAAGTCAATACTGCTCAATAATCTGAGTCTCTGGTTTAATCTCGACTTCAACGAACTGTGTTTAAGAAGTTCTAAACTCACGGTATACTTAGGGATACTTAGGTATACTTAGGGATACTTAGGGATACGTATCAGGTGTTTTATAACAGAAGACGTATTGGGAAATTAACAGCAAGTGTCTCAAGACACAACGTCTAGACGTGTGTAGTTGACACCAAGTGTCTCAAGACACAAGGTCTAGACGTGTGTAGTTGGCAGCTAGTGTCTCCAAACACAAAGGTCTAGACTTGTGCCGTTAACTCATGCAAGTGTCGTTACATCATTAAGGGCAAGACTTATTGAATAATTAAGTATGAAGTTCTTAAAACAAAAGGTCTAGACTCATTGTAAACTAAACAAGTATCTTAAAGACGCCATGTCTGGAACTGGGCAACGGAATGCAAGTGTTTTAAGACATCATGTTTAAATGTGCACAACACTGAATCAAAACACCGACAAAACACCGACAAACGAGCCTGAAATGGTGTAGTAAGTTGAACACCTCACGAACCTCTGAGATCGCTTCCTTCCTTCATGTTGATAGGAGAGATTTGAACCCGGGGCACCAGCCTTGCCGTGCCTGGACGAACGGGACGGTCGTTGAACGGATCGACGCTGAACATTCCGCCACTGTGGGGCACAAAAACACAATATGTGAGCATGGCGTAAGCACATTAACAGATTTGTAACAGATAGTAATACTGTTCCAAACGCAGTAACAACGTTAGAAACTATTTGTTACAACATCATTGATGTAATGGAAGATTTGTTACTCCCAACCTGCCACAAATGTGTACGCATCGTTAACGTGTGTACTTGAACATGGGTACATTTCAATAGGTGCGTACGCGAACACATGATACAATATTAACGTTATGGATTATTTTTACAATTTTACTAATATTATGGACTATTTTTTACACCTGCAGTAATATTATGGACTATTTGCTACACCTGTAGTAATGTTATGGACTATTTGTTACAACAGTACTAACATTATGGAATATTTGTTACAGCGGTGCTCACGTTATGGAATATTTGTTACAGCGGTGCTCACGTTATGGAATATTTGTTACAGCGGTGCTCACGTTATGGAATATTTGTTACAGCGGTGCTCACGTTATGGAATATTTGTTACAGCAGTACTCCGTCTCGAAGTCGTCCGTTGAGTAGATCACGTGAAGGTTGGCGGTGAGTAAAGGGAAGTCAGTCGTGTTATCGGCCAGGGAAGGCCTGCCACCCCAAACCAGTGACACATTAGTGGACGTGATGAGACTTTGGAGTGCTGTTGTTATTTAGCGGGTTCAGGGAAAGAAAATGAAATGTAATTTATTAATAATCTTGATTTATGTTTTAATTATTGAAGACAAAATTGGCATGATTCCGAGCAATGATTTCAGAAAGTGGCCCGGGAAAGCGAACGCCTACCTGGCATACGCGAGACGAGAAGTGGACAGTTGTCCAGTAGCAGCTTCTCCTTCTGGGACTGGACAGAGTAAGGGTCGGCCTCCAACGAGAGTATGTTCACGTGACTCGGCCCTGGAATTTGATAATCAGATCACGTGATCAACATGTTTTGTTTGATTTGAGGGAGGTCAACTATGACGTAACATATAGTTCAAGTGTGACATTTTCTTGGATTGAGTCTTAACTCATTCCTTTTTTTTTTTTTTTATTAATTAGAAAGTGATTTAAAGGAACAGATAAGATAAGTTAAGATAAGATAAGACTCTTAACTGATACAAATAAAAGGACACATTTTGTATTACATTGTACATATTTAATTTCTGCCCATAAATTAAATAAATACATATTTTTAACCAAGACAAGATTTGACCATTACAAAAATTTAAACACATGACATCTAAAGTATTTCTCTGGCAAAGAAATCAGCCATTCTATGAACTCCACCAGTGACAATGCTGACTTAATTAGTGATCATTTAGCTTTGGTAATCGCAGGGAGGGGGGGGGGAGCAGGCTGGTAATTTTTATACCGACTGGGGGAGCAAAGAAATTATTATTTAGCGAGTTGGAAACCATTTTAAGGGGCTTGCATTATAGGAAGAACTAAAGTCTCTTATTTAGTTTTATGTTAAAAGGCTTTCTGCTGTAACCTCCGTACTATTGCTTGCTCATCCTTCGGGTTTTCCCTTACGGTATCTGGGTATAGCTCTTAATTTTTTGAATGAATATGCTTCGTTTTCTTTTGTGAGTATTTCAATGGTCCACTGCTTCAAGAATTATTGGTTGTCCACAATTTAAATGTTTTTGGAGCGTTATAAAACACATCACTGTTTCTCGATTTTTAATATGAAATTGTCAATTTCCGGGGTGGGGCGGGGGAGTATTTTGAATTCTTTTGATGATACATTTTTCTTAACTTGAAGACATTGAAAATTATTTCTTTAGATTTTTTTCCTGATTTTTAATTTGGTTACATATATTTTGTATCGGTAGTGGGTGGGATTTCAAATAGATTCCACGCTTTTCTGTATCTTAGTACCAACATTTATCTTATATCGGAAACTGTGTACCGTTAGAATTTACAGTGAAAGGTTGTCAGCATAAGGGTCGTAAGTATAGGTGAAGTGAAGAGTTGACTTACTGCTGGCCAATGACCCGGCAAGATCACGTGACCATTCCGACGGCGCAAACTTGCCCTGGTTGTGGTTCACGTTCGTCTGCAGGGCTTGGAGAACTTGGGTCTCATTCAGTCTCTCCGTTTGAGGATACACGAGCACCAGGTAAGGGTTGTCTCCCGGTGAGGGGTTCTCGGGCCCCGTGTAGTTGCTCACAACCTGCCACAAATGTGTACGCATCGTTAACGTGTGTACATGAACATGGGTACACATCAGTAGGTGCGTACGCGAACGCGTGATACGAAAGTCAGTTTGCATAAATGTGTAGACATAGATGTACGCCATAAGCGCACATGAACGTGATGGCACATGTAATTGTCAAGTACACAGTTGACATTGTGCACACCAGCATCGCAAACTTAGGCTTAGTTGTTATTGAGTGCACATGTAGTTTTCAAGTGCACAGTTGACATTGTGCACAGCAGCATCGCAAACTTAAGATTAGTTGTTATGTCACTTAGACCCTGTTCAGAGAGTGGTGTAGGATATAGCGTGGGTGCGCATGCGTGTCCTGCATTGTTGGCGTGCCCATGTCGTGGTTCTGTATCCGCCAGTGCCCAGCGGAGGGGCGGATGACGTCACAGGTGTTATGACCTCAATCAACCCGGATCTGCACTGGTTAGCCCCCATCTCGCAAAACATAGACACCATAACAACAACCAAAAAAAAATAACAATATATTTCTTGATACATAGTAAACGAAGACGACTCACTACAAACACACAATGGTTACATATAAAAATAGTGACTACTAAACATACGCGTCACACCACATAATAATTTAAACAGTACTGAACTACAAAATACAGCAAGAGATACGGCAACAGAATGCAGCAAAAAATACAATTACAGCAACAAATACAAATGCAGCCACAAATACAACAATTACAGCAACAATTTCAGCAACAAAATAAAGCGACAAAATACAGCGAAAAAATACAGCAACAAAAAAATACAACGACAAAATATAAACACGAGAGCGTCATAAATAACCAAGACAAACCACAAGCTTTACGTTAAACTCAAACTTAAGTCTAATTTTTTGAAAGTCTAATTCTCAGGTACCTCCACCCCTCTCACACCCGCCCCAAATGCTCTAAATTTAAAGTAAGAGCCACCCTAGTCACGCCCATTCTCAAGCACTTACAGTTCCAGAGTCCAGCGCCCCCCTGTTGCAGTTGATGTACAAGCCGTGAAGGTTGAACTGACCAGCGTCCCACACGAGCACCGTGTACAGCGTCTGGTTGTTGACCACGTCCCAGGCCACCAGCGGGACGCTCCTCAGGGACCAGCTGATGACGGTCGTCGTGTACAGGGGGTCGACCATGTAGTTGGACACAGCCGGGATGTGGAACTCGTGACCGCAGGCGAAGACGGAACCTGGTTGGGGAGGAGAGTATCCTTTTAAGACAGGAAATAGCGGAACAAGGTATGTCGAAGCTGGAAAGGGAAAAGGAAGTGGTGGAACAAGGTATGTCGAAGCTGGAAAGGGAAAAGGAAGTGGTGGAACAAGGTATGTCGAAGCTGGAAAGGGAAAAGGAAGTGGTGGAACAAGGTATGTCGAAGCTGGAAAGGGAAAAGGAAGTGGCGGAACAAGGTATGTCGAAGCTGGAAAGGGAAAAGGAAGTGGCGGAACAAGGTATGTCGAAGCTGGAAAGGGAAAAGGAAGTGGCGGAACAAGGTATGTCGAAGCTGGAAAGGGAAAAGGAAGTGGCAGGACAAGGTATGTCGAAGCTGGAAAGGGAAAAGGAAGTGGCAGAACAAGGTATGTCGAAGCTGGAAAGGGAAAAGGAAGTGGCGGAACAAGGTATGTCGAAGCTGGAAAGGGAAAAGGAAGTGGCGGAACAAGGTATGTCGAAGCTGGAAAGGAAAAGGATGACTTGTCGACTTAGAGCCTTTTTTTTAGCAGAAAGGGCAAACAAGAAATTACAAGAAATAGAAAAGAGTTTTAAAAAACTTAAGTGTTTTGGGGTTTGGAGTTCGCCATATTGGATGGGTCATGATATGTTAGTAATATGAATGAATGTATGCAATTTAAAACATAATATTGGATTGGTGTTTTGAGGGAACAGCGTTGTTGATATTTGCCTTTTGGTGCGTTGTACGTGACGAAGGCCAGCTTGACCGCCTGGACATTGGTCACCAGCGCCGTCCCGTCGCTGACGTCACTGAGGCCGAACAACCTGGACGCGATGGATGAACGGGTCGGGTCTGGGTTGGCGCAAGCTGGGGTTGATCGTAACTCCTGTGGGACAGGTCAGACACATTGGTTAGCATTCCATTTGTTAGCACGCTATTTGTTAACCCTCTCCTTGTTAGCATTGTATTTGTTAATATTCTATTTGTTAACATCCCATTTGTTATCTTCAATTCTTAGAGCGCATCTAACTTGCAGCGCGTTAACTTGCTGGGATAAGATCATTTTCATTGACAAATAATGAGTCTCTATGTAAGTACGTGTGTGTTTTTTATGTAATGTGTGTCAGTGTGTATGTATGGCTGTAGCTCTGTGTTCAATAGGCGCTAAAAATAACATTTCCGGACGTCGGCACTGATTGGTGAGTTTGTACAATCTGCTTCACTTGAATGCATTAGTTTGTCAAGTTTCTGTAATAGATGGATAGTACACGCATCGCCGCCTCCAATGTTTGGCGAGTTATTTCTACTAGCCATAACATTATAATCTCACCATAATCACAATATATAAAAATCGATTTATATATTTTTTTTAAAACATAAATATAAATGATTCCGAAACAGGGGTAAAGGGTTGGGGGAAGAAAGGTGGGGGGGGGGGGGTCTCATAATGAGTAACATGTATTTATTTTTTTTTCGATGACACCAATCCAATGAAAATTAATTTAGTAAGAGATGATCACACCCATCACCATTCACTAATAAGCTTACAGATATTCGTTGCTACTTGTCAGCTACCGATAACAAAGGAGAATGGCAAACATCATGTCAAGAAATAGGGGGCGTCGAAGAGCTAGTTTGTTTTGATGCGCCCACCCCCCCAACCTCCCCCATACCACCACCCACCACCAAAACAAAAAAAACAAAAATTAACAGCATATCACGTGACAGAACTTACGACCGGACAGCTAACATTGTAGTCGGATCCGAACCAGAAACGTCTTGTGTCCACTAAGAGCTGTCTCATACTCCTGACGCACGTGATCTGGTCGTCATAGCACGACCTTTGACCTGGGTGGGAATAAAAAAACAAATCCTTTATTTTAGAAGAAAAAATAATCTAAACATTTACTCTATAGTGGCGTCTTATTATGTATTTGATTTTCTTTCATAAAATTTTATTGTTGTTTCGACCGTCATCCCACAATTTTAGTCGATACTTACGTGGGCATTTCTCCACGTAACTAAAGATTGCTCCACGTGACTTAAGATGGCTCAACATGACTAAAGATTGTTCCAGGTAACTAAAGATTGCTCCACCTGACTAAAGATTGCTCCACGTGACTAAAGATTGTTCCACATGACTAAAGATTGCTCCACGTAACCAAAGATTGCTCCACGTGATTAAAGATTGCTCCACGTGACTAGAGATTGCTCCACGTGACTAAAGATTGTGTGACGTGACTAAAGATTGCTCCACGTCAGTAAAGATCGTATACATTTTCGAGGTAAGTATAAATTTCTCCGGTAAGTATACATTTCCCTGGTAAGTATAAATTTCCCAGGTAAGTACAAATTTACCAGGTAATTATAAATTTCCCATTTAAATATACTTTTCCAATTTGAGTATAGTTTCCCATGTATGTAATTATTTCTCTTTTTAAGTATACATTTCCCAGTTAAGTCTTTATTGTCCATTTAAGTTTTCATTTCCTATTGTATGTATTTATCGCCTATGTAACTATCCATTTGCCATTTAAGTACAGACAACCGATATAGCATACATTTCTCATGTAATTATTTCTTGCCAATGTAAGTATACATTTGTCAATATGGGTATAGATTTCCAAAAGGAAGTAAACATTTCTCAATGTGGGTATAGATTGCCCAAAGTTAGTAAACAAATTCAAAGACAATTGCCAATACTCACAATTTTGGCTCCGAACGAGAGAATGAAGAGAAGGGTAGGGGGGGGGGCAGCTTGTCTGGTCTTAAGCTTACGTAAAATATCTATTTATAGCCGCGGCGTCGCTACAACACTGCACATTGAGACCTTCAATGAAATAGTTCACAATATCGAAGTATAATACTATAGACCAGGGGTCGGGAACCTATGGCTCGCGAGCCAGATGTGGCTCTATTGATGGCTGCATCTGGCTCGCAGACTAATGTTCGATGATAAAAAAAAGTCGCATTAATGGTAATAAATACTCATTATTGATTAGCAACAGCATAACAATGTTATTAAAAAGAATTCAGAGACATAATTATTGCATTTTAGGGTTGAAATTACACAAAATGCGCACATTTACTTGAATTTTTAGTTTTAAACATAATGTATGACTCTCACAGAATTACTTTTCGAAATATGTGGTGTCCATGGGTCTCTCGGACAAAAGGGTTCCCGACCCCTGCTATAGACTATAGGGCATAGGGTCAAAGTGCATCTGGACATGAGATCCATAAATAATGAGGTTTGGCTTTTTTTTTTAAAAAAAATTCTGCCGTTCAGACAAAACATTCAGACAAAATATTCAGACAAAACATTCAGACAAAAGGTACAGACAAAAGGTTCAGACAAAATGTTCAGATAAAATGTTCAGACAAAATGTTCAGACAAAATGTTCAGACAAAATGTTCAGACAAAATGTTCAGACAAAATGTTCAGACAAAAGGTTCAGACAAAATGTTCAGACAAAATGTTCAGAATAAATGTTCAGACAAAATGTTCAGACAAAATGTTCAGACAAAATGTTCAGACAAAATGTTCAGACAAAATGTTCAGACAAAAGGTTCAGACAAAAGGTTCAGACAAAATGTTCAGACAAAATGTTCAGACAAAAGGTTCAGACAAAATGTT
The DNA here is from genome assembly GCA_964033795.1 of Lymnaea stagnalis. NCBI lineage: Eukaryota > Metazoa > Mollusca > Gastropoda > Lymnaeidae > Lymnaea > Lymnaea stagnalis. The sequence goes on from CAXITT010000437.1 coordinate 373,933, forward strand.
CAGACAAAATGTTCAGACAAAATGTTCAGACAAAATGTTCAGACAAAAGGTTCAGACAAAAGGTTCAGACAAAATGTTCAGACAAAATGTTCAGACAAAATGTTCATACAAAATGTTCAGACAAAATGTTCAGACAAAATGTTCAGACAAAATGTTCAGACAAAATGTTCAGACAAAATGTTCAGACAAAATGTTCAGACAAAAGGTTCAGACAAAATGTTCAGACAAAATGTTCAGACAAAAGGTTCAGACAAAATGTTAAGACAAAATGTTCAGACAAAAGGTTCAGACAAAATGTTCATACAAAATGTTCAGACAAAATGTTCAGACAAAAGGTTCAGACAAAATGTTCAGACAAAATTTCAGACAAAATGTTCAGACAAAATGTTCAGACAAAATGTTCAGACAAAATGTTCAGACAAAAGGTTCATACAAAACATTCAGACAAAAAAATTCAGACAAAACATTCAGACAAAACATTCAAACAAAACATTCAGACAAAACATTCAGACAAAAGGTTTAGACAAAATGTTCAGACAAAATGTTCATACAAAATGTTCAGAAAAAATGTTCAGACAAAATATTCAGACAAAACATTCAGACAAAAGGTTCAGACAAAAGGTTCAGACAAAAGGTTCAGACAAAAGGTTCAGACAAAATGTTCAGACAAAATGTTCAGACAAAATGTTCAGACAAAACGTTTAGACAAAATGTTCAGACAAAACATTCAGACAAAATGTTCAGACAAAATATTCAGACAAAACATTCAGACAAAACATTCAGACAAAAGGTTTAGACAAAATGTTCAGACAAAATGTTCAGACAAAACATTCAGACAAAACATTCAGACAAAACATTCAGACAAAATGTTCAGACAAAAGGTTCAGACAAAACATTCAGACAAAATGTTCAGACAAAACATTCAGACAAAAGGTTCAGACAAAACCTTCAGACAAAAGGTTCAGACAAAAGGTTCAGACAAAACATTCAGACAAAAGGTTCAGACAAAACATTCAGACAAAAGGTTCAGACAAAAGGTTCAGACAAAACATTCAGACAAAACATTCAGACAAAAGGTTCAGACAAAACATTCAGACAAAACATTCAGACAAAAGGTTCAGACAAAACATTCAGACAAAAGGTTCAGACAAAAGGTTCAGACAAAAGGTTCAGACAAAATGTTCAGACAAAATGTTCAGACAAAACATTCAGACAAAAGGTTCAGACAAAACATTCAGACAAAAGGTTCAGACAAAACATTCAGACAAAACATTCAGACAAAATGTTCAGACAAAAGGTTCAGACAAAACATTCAGACAAAAGGTTCAGACAAAACATTCAGACAAAAGGTTCAGACAAAAGGTTTAGAAAAGGTTAAGACAAAATGTTCAGACAAAATGTTCAGACAAAAGGTTCAGACAAAATGTTCAGACAAAACATTCAGACAAAATATTCAGACAAAACATTCAGACAAAACATTCAGACAAAAGGTTCAGACAAAAGGTTCAGACAAAAGGTTCAGACAAAATGTTCAGACAAAATGTTCAGACAAAATGTTCAGACAAATTGTTCAGACAAAAGGTTCAGACAAAACATTCAGACAAAATGTTCAGACAAAAGGTTCAGACAAAAGGTTCAGACAAAAGGTTCAGACAAAAGGTTCAGACAAAATGTTCAGACAAAATGTTCAGACAAAACATTCAGACAAAACATTCAGACAAAACATTCAGACAAAAGGTTCAGACAAAACATTCAGACAAAAGGTTCAGACAAAACATTCAGACAAAAGGTTCAGACAAAACATTCAGACAAAATGTTCAGACAAAATGTTCAGACAAAAGGTTCAGACAAAACATTCAGACAAAATGTTCAGACAAAAGGTTCAGACAAAAGGTTCAGACAAAAGGTTCAGACAAAAGGTTCAGACAAAACATTCAGACAAAAGGTTCAGACAAAACATTCAGACAAAAGGTTCAGACAAAACATTCAGACAAAAGGTTCAGACAAAACATTCAGACAAAAGGTTCAGACAAAACATTCAGACAAAATGTTCAGACAAAATGTTCAGACAAAAGGTTCAGACAAAACATTCAGACAAAATGTTCAGACAAAAGGTTCAGACAAAATGTTCAGACAAAAGGTTCAGACAAAAGGTTCAGACAAAAGGTTTAGACAAAACATTCAGACAAAATGTTCAGACAAAATGTTCAGACAAAAGGTTCAGACAAAAGGTTCAGACAAAACATTCAGACAAAACATTCAGACAAAACATTCGGACAAAATGTTCAGACAAAAGGTTCAGACAAAACGTTCAGACAAAACGTTTGGTTTGTTGTACAGAAATAAATAAGACTACCCCCCCCCCTCTTTTCCCCCAAAGTTCTTTATAAAACGATTTATCACCGGGAATCCCGGTAGTGTTTTAGATAACGGCAAAACCTCACATCCCGAAACATCTTATTTTAAATTTATTTTCCTAGTCATTCAAAGACGCTTTGATTACAATTTTTAAATGAAACGAGGCACGTTTTGATAAGTTAAAATTTCCTCCGGAAAAAAAATTTAATTCTTTTATCCACCAAGAAGATCGTGCCATCTTGAAAAAAAAATATAATTAAAATAATATCTCTTTCTACCCACGATTTACTTGATCAGTTCAACCTGTCTCAGAAACCAGGGAAGGGAGATGAACATTTTTTGTTCTTTCCAGGATTCGGATATAAAAAGCAACCAAGAAATTGCCTGGACATCCTAATTTACACACACACACTATGTGTATTGTCACGTACTTCAGCCTCATGGCTGCCCAACCACCGCTGCTCCATTTCGTTCTCAGCTATAAGTGCAACACCAAAACACACACACACAACAACAACCTTCTTCGCCTTGACAATAGAAAGAAATTACGCCAACAAACTTGAATGCCGGATTGTTTGCTCTGCCCCACCACGGCCCCCACCAAGGCCTCACGCGTAGAGTACTACAACAGTCGCATATTTTAACACCCTCCCCCCCCCCAAAATGGTGGAGTTGCCGCTGTTCAAATGGGACTTATTTGAGAAGTTCACTTGAAAACTGGATTTAAAATTTGACAATAGAAAGAAAATACGCCAACAAACTTGAATGCCGGATTGTTTGCTCTGCCCCACCACGGCCCCCACCAAGGCCTCACGCGTAGAGTACTACAACAGTCGCATATTTTAACACCCTCCCCCCCCCCCCAAAATGGTGGAGTTGCCGCTGTTCAAATGGGACTTATTTGAGAAGTTCACTTGAAAACTGGAGTTAAAATTTGCGTAACGTCGTAGGCCAAAACAGGACCTTCTTGTGTGTTGTTGCAGGACGGAAATCCTCGGAACAAACACTGCAGTTGTCACGTTCTGTCACGATCTGTCATATCATTGGGTTTCTGGGCAAGAGAGATTTTTTTGTTTACAATAATCATTTTGGGCTTTAAACAAATTATTGAAGCTGCATTATTGTCAAAGTTGAAAGTTCAAACAAGATTTTTTTATCACAACACCCAACTGACATTGCGTATGCTATAGATTGAAATGAGATTTGCTTATCTTACATTGTCTTACAGGATTGTATCAGCGCCCTTAGATTTAAATGGGATTTGCTTATCTTACATTGTCTTACAGGATTGTATCAGCGCCCTTAGATTTAAATGGGATTTGCTTATCTTACATTGTCTTACAGGATTGTATCAGCGCCCTTAGATTTAAATGGGATTTGCTTATCTTACATTGTCTTACAGGATTGTATCAGCGCCCTTAGATTTAAATGGGATTTGCTTATCTTACATTGTCTTACAGGATTGTATCAGCGCCCTTAGATTTAAATGGGATTTGCTTATCTTACATTGTCTTACAGGATTGTATCAGCGCCCTTAGATTTAAATGGGATTTGCTTATCTTACATTGTCTTACAGGATTGTACCAGCGCCCTTAGATTTAAATGGGATTTGCTTATCTTACATTGTCTTACAGGATTGTATCAGCGCCCTTAGATTTAAATGGGATTTGCTTATCTTACATTGTCTTACAGGATTGTATCAGCACCCTTAGATTTAAATGAGATTTGCTCATCTTACATTGTCTTACAGGATTGTATCAGCGCCCTTAGATTTAAATGGGATTTGCTTATCTTACATTGTCATACAGGATTGTATCAGCGCCCTTAGATTTAAATGGGATTTGCTTATCTTACATTGTCTTACAGGATTGTATCAGCGCCCTTAGATTTAAATGGGATTTGCTTATCTTACATTGTCTTACAGGATTGTATCAGCGCCCTTAGATTTAAATGGGATTTGCTTATCTTACATATTATCTTACATTGTCTTACAGGATTGTATCAGCGCCCTTAGATTTAAATGGGATTTGCTTATCTTACATTGTCTTACAGGATTGTATCAGCGCCCTTAGATTTAAATGGGATTTGCTTATCTTACATTGTCTTACAGGATTGTATCAGCGCCCTTAGATTTAAATGGGATTTGCTTATCTTACATGGTCTTACATGATTGTATCAGCGCCCTGAAAGGTAAGTTGTGTGGTTCTTTCTCTGACATTCTTATAACATCTGTAAACTACTCCCCCATCCCTTTCTGTTTTTTCCCCCTCACACGCTACCACACAACCACAGTCACAGTTGATTGAGACGAGCTGCCCACGTGATGACCCATCAGGCCATTCATGGTTAACACGTTCACTAGGCTTGTTAGAGACGAATAGGTTCACAAAATTGTTGGTCATTTTTTATATTTGTTTCCCATTAGCTTTTTGAAGTTGGTAATAAACCGTAAGACAGGTCAGATGCACATCTAGAGTATGGGTAATAGATGGCACAAGCAATCTGGGTACACATTAAAGTTATAAAATTATGCTACTAGACCAGTGGCTCTCAACCTTCTTTAATACCCTTTAATACAGTTCCCCGTGTTGTTGTGACACCCCAACCATAAAATTATTTGCGTTGCTATTTCATAAATATGTGTTTTCCGATGGTCTTAGGCGACCCCTGTACAAGGGTCATTCGACCGCTCAAAGGGGTCACGACTCACAGGTTGAGAACCGTTGTATTAGAACCAAGGCTAAAAAGAAAAATCACACACTTTCGCCCTTTCCCTGTGCCCCACTAACACGTTTCAAGTCGGCATTTCATGCACCCCAATTTAAAAGGCACACGTTGGTAAAATTGAACTGCTTCCCACACGCGCCATTAACTCTAGTTACGCCGCTGGATATATATATATATATATATATATATATATATATATTATATAATAAGTAGATTTGTGAATATACTCAATTTACCTGATATCCCAAATGTCAAGTGGATCAGCACCACACTCGACACCAGCAGTCTCAGCGTGGTAGAATTCCTCTGTCTCCCCATATCCTGGGTCAGAAAAGTGGGTAATATATCCACACACAAAATGATTGGTCAAGTCCTGAGATCAAACGAGTATTTTTATTTCAATGATCACACTACTCCACAGCTTACAACTGGTGAAATCCAGGGGACATCACTTCTGATGATCGCAACCGCGTAATCAGCTTTGAGCCAAATTTCTTCCTTATAAATATCTGTAAAGTTATTTTAGAAACGCATTCAAAATTGTATTTCCTTTTTTTTTTAATGAAAAAGAAATTAAGTGGCACTGAATCGCTTTGTATTTATAGCTTGACACTGCAGAAATGAATGGCAAAGATATATATATTTATATATAGTCTGCCTTGTCACTTGTGCGTCTTTTTAAAAAGACGGAAATAGCCTCGTTTCAAAATGGGTTCAAAAAAGATAGAACGAAACAATTACAGCGGTCTTCCAGATGACTTGAACCACCAAAAAAAAAAAGGGGAGCTAAGCCAAACAATGCTGACGGCCGAGCTTCCATCCAATGTCAGGCTAACACAGGTGTACATTCTGCTGTGTCATTCCGCCGCCGCGCTCACATACCAGGATAGGATGATTGTATCACTACGCGTGCACTTCAGTTTGAGGGGAGGGGGGGAGGGGATGGTCTCACCGCCGTCAATGAAGAGTTGTGGACATCCGGAATGACAAGCACCCCCGGACATCAAAGCCGAAATTAACGCAGAGGGTGACCACGGACAAACAAATCCGGGTTGTGATCTCATTAACTTGAGAACGGACAATGGCTGAGGTCGTAACAAGATCCTTGTTTACGTCACAGGGATAGCAAGTCTTAATCTTTAAAAACAACAACGTCACAGCGTCTGATTTCAAGAAATGAAACTAATTTCGTTTTGAGAGAATTTTAAGCACTCTTTGAAACCATCAGGGTTAAAATCTGAAATATTGTATCATGGCTCAAATTTTAAAATTGAAATGATAAGGCTTGAAGTTTGGATTAGGTTTAATATTTGACTTATTTTCTTGTACTTTTCATTTAATTATGCTAAAGGAACGTTCCTCGTTAGGTGTCAATTTAAATATTCAGATTACATCGGATTACAGATCTCAACATAAAAAATCAAAGTGTAGAGAAGGTGGAGGCGTATAAGTACTTAGGTGTCACCATTAATAATAAGCTAACATGGCATGAGCACGGCCAATGGCTGTATAAAAAATTCAACCAAAGACTGTTCTACCTCAAAAAAACTGTATAATTTCGGCATAAACAAGCAAGTCGTTAACTTATTCTTACAGTGCAACAATTGGAAGCCTGCTTAATTTCAGTATTACCTGCTGGTGTGGGAATTCAACGTCTGATATTAAACACCGCATAAACCGACTAATCAAGAAAGCTAGGAATATAACACAAACTAAACATCCTTCACTTGAAGAACTATTGGAAGAAAAATGTTATTGTAAAATTAAACACATTTTGGCTGATGCTTCACACCCTCCTCATCACAGATACTTAGGATCGCCTCGTTCAGGACGAATTTATGTATCTCAGGGCGAGGACTGAAAGATATAAAAATTACCTTGTTCCTTAACCTGAACTAATTTACCAGAGTGCTCCCCCTGAAAACTCAAATCTTAATGAGAACTAATAAGTGTCTGATATGGTTAAGAGAATTCTTTCATTGTCTATTTTTTTTATTGATTGTCTATTTTTTCACTACTGAAATAATTTAATATAGATGTCTTGTATTCAAATTGTTTTGTTTATGTGCTGAATTTGTACCATGAAATTTAAAAAAAAAAACATGTCCATTTGTTTGGATCAATTAAAGAATCTTATCTTATCTTAACTTATTATATGGTACTTTTCATTTAATTATATGTACTTTTTTATTCTATAGATGGTACTTTTGATAAATTATGTGGTAATTTTCATTTAATCATATGGTACATTTAATTTCATTTCATTTAATTATATGGTACGTGTCATTTTTTATGTGGTACTTTTCATTTAATGAAAAGGAATTTGTTAATTCAAATATATGATGGTACATTTGATAATTGCTGGGGAAAATATTTACTCATTGCTGGCACACACACACACACAAATTCCCGCATTTGGGACCCAGCTCTATAAGATTTTAGACATGATACAAACTCACATTTTTTTCACGCCCCTGAACTATTATAATATTCTATTGACCTGCCCGCTTTGACACCGCAGATTTATTTCACGCACAACTTCTGAAAAACAAAACAAAATATTACACACCAAACGCACTTGCGATATTTGTTTTTAAAGAATCTCATTTAAAGAAGTTATCGGGAATTTTCCTTCATGTTCCCCTTGAAAAACAGGAAAAAAACTGATTTTTTTGAGTTGGGGTACGGCTAAAGATTAGACAGCGTGTGTTGTCATCGGCAACGAGTCTATTTGCCATGTTTCAGCTCGATAGCTCGACGGGAAGAGGTTCAATTAGCCGTCCGAAGATTTTCGCCAGCCAGCCACACACGAACAAAAGAGAAGTGGATAGATAGGATTTTAAAAAAAAAGAATTCCAAAGAACAAGCAATTGTTTCTGCCGTTCAACCGGATGTCTTTGAAGATTGACGAGCACGGCCTACAAAACCTAAAGCAGATGACAGATGGCAGATGGTGGTTTTTGTCATGCAAGGTCAGGTCTGCTCTTCTCCATGTCATAGCTGATGTTATCGTAGCCGATTTTGAGGCAACAGAATATTTGCCTTTTTGGAACTTGTCCGACGTTGTGCCGCGTTCAATAATCAGAACAACCTATCAACAACGACAGCCTAATCACAACAGCGACAGCCCAATAACAACAGCGACAGCCCAATAACAACAAGGACAGCCTAATCACAACAGCGACAGCCCAATAACAACAACGACAGCCCAATCACAACAGTTACACCCCATTAACAACAGCGACAGCCCTATAACAACAACGACAGCCTAATCACAACAGCGACAGCCCAACAACAACAACAACAACAACGACTGCCCAATGGCTGAGTTGATTAAAATCATCTCTGAACTATTAATCAGCTGATGTACGTGATGAATTGTTCAACAAATGAAATGGTTGACATTCTTGGGGAGAAAAAACAAATTAATGACTTAATCTCCTATCTACAGAAGATTTTTTTTAAAAACCAATGAATACCATCTCATAAAATGATGGCGCGTTCAACAATTTCTTGTATGCTCTGTATGTGTGTGTGTCTGTCTCTGTGTGTGCCTGTGCCTGTGTTTGTGTATGTGTGTGTGTCTGTCTCTGTGTGTGCCTGTGCCTATGTTTGTGTATGTGTGTGTGTCTGTCTCTGTGTGTGCCTGTGCCTATGTTTGTGTATGTGTGTGTGTCTGTCTCTGTGTGTGCCTGTGCCTGTGTTTGTGTATGTGTGTGTGTCTGTCTCTGTGTGTGCCTGTGCCTGTGTTTGTGTATGTGCGTGTGTCTGTCTCTGTGTGTGCCTGTGCCTGTGTTTGTGTATGTGTGTGTGTCTGTCTCTGTGTGTGCCTGTGCCTGTGTTTGTGTATGTGTGTGTGTCTGTCTCTGTGTGTGCCTGTGCCTATGTTTGTGTATGTGTGTGTGTCTGTCTCTGTGTGTGCCTGTGCCT
>CAXITT010000437.1:383330-415218 GCA_964033795.1 Lymnaea stagnalis
GGGGGGGTGGGTGGGGTGGGGGGAGTAGAGTTCAATAACCAAAGAGTTTTGTGGGTTTTCTTTCCTTTAAGAAGCCAAATATTTAAACTCTGGTGAGAAGGTCAATGACCTCACAGCGTCTCCGCTTGATGAGAGGTCAAAGGTGAAACGGTCCCGTCTTCCGTCCTCCGGTTGTTGTAAGGACCTGCGTGTACTGTTGTGGGTTGTCAGGTTGTCTGGTGTGGCAAAGTGTGTGTGCTTTGAGCCTGTTTATGTCTTTGGACGAGTGTGTGTATGTGTGAGTGTAGGCCAGAGAATGAGTGGGGGGGGGGAGGTTGGAGAAATTTGATCAGGTGTGGCTGACGGACGGACGGCCTTGACACCAAAGGGAAGGGGGGGGAGGGGGAAGGATTTTTTTTGAGTTCTTTGGTCTGTTGACATTAGACGTTACAGGATCGCCTGAAGTAGCTGTCACGTGCGACTGAATACAGGTATTCTGCACAAAACATTGTTCTTCTGAGCTATAGGTATGTCTTTTGAACAAAACATAGTCGTTCTGAAAAAAAAAAAAAAAGTATAGTTCTCTTGAATTAAACGGAATGTAACCGACTTTTTCCAATTCCAGAAAGGATTTTCCCTATAAAAACATGCTTCTTCTGAACTATATTTATGTCTTTTTCACTAAACAGGGATTTTCTGAATTAGACTTGGTCGTCTGTACAAAGGGACTGCGTTCTAGACGTGTGAAGTGAATACACAGTGGAAGAGGATATGCTTTGGTGAGAAAGAAAAAAGAGATAGGACAATTGTCCTGTCTTTTTTTTTTCCAAGCCTAAACATTTCTTCTTCTTCCGCTATTTATGATCTGTACACAATAAATAATAGTTTTTTCTGATCTATATCTTCTGCACCAAACAGAAGTCTTCTGAATTAGACAGAGGTCTTCCGTACAAAGCATTGTGTATCTGAATTAAGCGAAGGTCTTCTGAATTAGACACAGGTCTTCTGTACAAAACATGGTGCTTTTCAACTTTATGCATATATTTCGAACTAGATACAGGTCTTCTGAACCTGACATAAGTCTTGGCACAAAACATAGCTCTTCTGAATCATACGATTAATGTCTTCTGTAACAATGAGAGGTCTTCTCAATTTTTTTTTCCTCTTTAAATATAAAGTTCTTCTCAAATGAACATAGCCTTCTGAACAACAACTCTACGAGTCTAGCTAAGAAGTTAAGTCTTTTACGTAGCCACCGATATGTCTGAACGATGAGTTGGTTTTAGGATAACTGTCTTTGATGGAAAGATAAATCGCCAAACCTTACGCCACTATTTGTCGCATGTAGCATGTGGCATGTAGCAAGTGGCATGAAGCATATTCCCTAGATAGCTGAACCCATACTGACACCCTCCGAAAGGCCACCCTGACTGACAACACGATAAGGCACGTGACAAGATGACACCAGCCAATCAGACGCGAACCCTCGACGTCCCACGCGCCCATCTCCGTTGACGTCACTACCCGCTCTGGGCTGGAATGTTAATCTAAAAATTCTCCATTTGCGTAAATTCAGTGGAGAAATCATTCTCTACGCGCAGTCATTTGTTCATTAGCCAAGATGCTTTCTTTAGAAGCGTCAGGTGGAAATAGACTCATCAGTTCATATGGTGTGATCAGAGCCGTCATGTGGGTTGTGCGAACCCTGGGCCTCGGGCATTTAAGGGCCAATGGTGCTGTATTGATTTTTTTTTTAAAATAATAAACAATCAATTTATTTCAGCCTACAAAAGCTACTAGGAAGCAAAAACTTCTCAAGGGGAACAAGGGTAATAAGGGGAGAGACTGCAATCAGGTTAGCACAATATGAAATGAGTAAAACAAAGTAGGGTTCAACCTGAAAAAAGCACACTTCATTCGCTGCCCTCTCGGATACTACTTCTAAGCTAAGTGCTATTTTTGAATCTGAATTTTATTCTGTTTTTTCTGTTGTTTTGTTCGCTGACGAAGGCGTCCTGCCGACACGTTCGTTGATTAGTTGAGTTCCTTTTTTTTAGGCTTAACCCTACTTTGTTTTACTTATTTCATATCAAGAGTAACAGAGAAGGCAGTATCCGTTATTATCCTAAGACCAGTTGTAACTCAGATTTGAAGATTTGTTTTGAAGTTCCTGGAAGGTTTTAAAATTGACGTAGAAGGTTCTATGACTTATTGTCCTAATAACAGTCATAGGTTTAGTTTAAAATGCAAGCTTTTACGTGAATTGTTTTATACTGGCCAAGCTTGGTAAACATATCTGGCATATTCCTTTTTCAAGTATCGGTATATTTCAAACTAATAATGTCCAATCCTTTTTTTAAAAATTATTTTAGAAAGCTGTCCAAAGTTTTTTTAAAAATAAAACGCTATAGTGTTGGCGTTTCCAAACCGGTTTTAACGGGAGAAATTATTCGATAAACTTGGTTTATTATACAACCTAAAATACTAAATGCTGCAAAATATTACAGATTAAATCCTTTTGGCATCGGGGTACCACAAAGGTTAAATTTTAAAAGGTGACACCTTTTGGCTAAATTCTAACCGATTTTAATTGGATACATCTAAAAATTCATTTAGAACTTTTATCTGAATGATTTTTTTTTTAGGATCCCTAGGGATCCAAGGGATAACTTAAATAGCCCCTTTTGACATAGGCTCATGCCGTGGACCCTAATTTAGTTTAAATTGATAAAGGGGCGTAACTTGGGCATTGATCTTTTTTTTTTTATTAAATAAAACATAAGTGAAAATTTAAATTGTTCTATAAATCATATTTTGTTAGCTGTGTCGAGCGTGAGTTTTTTAACTGAAGGGGACTTGAGCTAAAATTCAATGTTTAAAAGATTTTTTTATAAATATGTTTTTTTTTAAAAATATTTTTATGTTTTTAAAAATATTTTTATGTTTTTAAAAATCGCAGTGGAGAGAGATCCATGTTTTATTTCGTTGTTTGCACCAGGAGTTCAACGAATTGATACGTCACAGCACATCACCTTTGTACTACTCCAACAGATTGATTACGTCACAGCACATCGCCTTTGTACTACTCCAACAGACTGATTACGTCACAGCACATCACCTTTGTACTACTCAAACAGATTGATACGTCACAGCACATCACCTTTTTACTATTCTAACAGACTGATTACGTAAAAGCACATCGTCTTTGTACTACTCCAACAGACTGATTACGTCACAGCACATCACCTTTTTACTACTTCAACAGACTGATGACGCCAAAGCACATCACCTTTGTACTACTCAAACAGATTGATACGTCACAGCACATCACTCTTGTACTACTCCAACAGACTGATTACGTCACAGCACATCACCTTTTTACTACTTCAACAGACTGATTACGCCAAAGCACATCACCTTTGTACTACTCAAACAGATTGATACGTCACAGCACATCACTCTTGTACTACTCCAACAGACTGATTACGTCACAGCACATCACCTTTGTACTACTCCAACAGACTGATTACGCCACAGTACTTCGTCTTTGTACTACTCCAACAGACTGATTACGTCACAGTACTTCGTCTTTGTACAAGCGGTAAAAAAATCCCTACAGTTAAATATTGAATACCATACACATAACAAAAGAAAGGCATCAGATCATTTGGTTATTTATTTTTTAAAAAATATTCATTTTATAAACATAATGCGAAACAATTAATGATGATACTATGTTGTTGAAGGGGAGATATGGGGGAGGGGGTCGTGGGGGGGGGGAGAGGGTGATAGATAGTTAACCCAAGCTTACAACACCGGTGGGGTTTTCAGAGTACAATGTTGTCTGTGAGCAGGGACTGGCATGGTTAAAGAGATGAACTATCAATTTACACGCTAGCTTCTAAACCACTTCCGGCTGGCAGCTAATGTTCTCTCCAAAGCAAGGATCTCGCTGTCGTTACCATGGCGACAACCCCGACGAGCAATGAGCCCGGTAGTGTCGCGTGTGCCGCCTTGTTAGGGCAAGGTTTGGGCACTGGACAGGGGTCAGCGTAACCCGGGACGTCCGAGCACACCTCTTCCTTGGTGCGTGACTTTATCTCTGTATAAAATCTCTGGAAAACAAATGTTGAAGTTAAGTTGTTTAATTTTCCCTTTTTCTGCTTTGGGGGGGGGGATTGTGTGGGTGGGGCATATCGAGAGGGATAATATTTATTTAATTTGTTTTTATGTGTGCACATTAAAGTTATTATAAATCTACAATAAATGAATGTAATGAATGTTTTCGTCACACTACGAAAATTAAATTTTTTATTTTAAGACATGTAATGCGCTGTATTTCAGTTCCAATGTCATTAAACTGTCTTTAACCTGAGGCATTCCACAAATTTTTTTTACCCGTCCCTAACCCTCTACCTTTCCCCACCCCATTCCACAAAAAAGACTTCAGTTAGGCAAAAATGCCGCCCTTCAACATAATGTGTAAAAAATGCACCCCTGGGTGGGCCACCCCCCACTTCCCACGACACTGAATCCAGTGCACCTTCCCCGACACTGAATCCAGTGCACCTTCCACTACACTGAATGCAGTGCACCTCTCACGACACTAGATCCAGTGCTCCTATCACGAATCTGAATCCTCTGCATCTCCCACGACACTGAATCCAGTGCACCTTCCCCGACACTGAATCCAGTGCACCTTCCACTACACTGAATGCAGTGCACCTCTCACGACACTAGATCCAGTGCTCCTATCACGAATCTGAATCCTCTGCATCTCCCACGACACTGAATCCAGTGCACCTTCCCCGACACTGAATCCAGTGCACCTTCCACTACACTGAATGCAGTGCACCTCTCACGACACTAGATCCAGTGCTCCTATCACGAATCTGAATCCTCTGCATCTCCCACGACACTGAATCCAGTGCACCTTCCCCGACACTGAATCCAGTGCACCTTCCACTACACTGAATGCAGTGCACCTCCCACGACACTGAATCCAGTGCATCCCGCTACCACCTACCATTTTAGCGAAACCATCGTTCTCAGCAAGAAGCCACGTGACACCAGAAAGCTCCACGAGATTCCACGCCTGCAGCACCTTGGCGAGATCAATGCGACACCTGAAAATATTTAGACACAATTAGACACAGATCAATGCGACACCTGGAAACATTGAGACACAATTAGACACAGATTAATGCGACACCTGGAAATAGTGAGACACAATTAGACACAGATCAATGCAGCACCTAGAAACATCGAGACACAATTAGACACAGATAATTGCGACACCTAGAAACATTGAGACACCTTCAAACCTAAATAATTTCTGAGATCATCTGAGTGACTGCCATATAACATGGGAGTTTACTCTACTTCAAAGACGTATGACAGGAACGTCAACTCTAGATTACAACTAAATAAACATAAGTCAACTCTAGATTACAACTAAATTAGCAGATGTCAACTCTAGATCACAACTAAATAAGCAGATGTCAGCTCTTGGTTATTACTAGATAAGCAGACATCAACTCTAAAGAACAGTCACGTTGCTGTTGCTGTTAGAAGTGTTTTGAAGACCTGTAAAAAAAAATAATTTTAAAAATATAGCTAAAAAAATATTTTTTTTCCAATTGTACAGAAGGTCACTTATGCTACCAACATTGGGCAACTCTCCCTCACTTTATGCAAATTACAGCTCAAGTCAAGGCTACTTCTCAAGTCAAGGCTACTTCTCAGGTCAAGGCTACTTCTCAAGTCAAGGCTACTTCTCAAGTCAAGGCTACTTCTCAGGTCAAGTCTACTTCTCAAGTCAAGGCTACTTCTCAGGTCAAGGCTACTTCTCAAGTCAAGGCTACTTCTCAGGTCAAGACTACTTCTCAAGTCAAGGCTACTTCTCAGGTCAAGGCTACTTCTCAAGTCAAGGCTACTTCTCAGGTCAAGGCTACTTCTCAAGTCAAGGCTACTTCTCAAGTCAAGGCTACTTCTCAGGTCAAGGCTACTTCTCAAGTCAAGGCTACTTCTCAGGTCAAGGCTACTTCTCAAGTCAAGGCTACTTCTCAAGTCAAGGCTACTTCTCAAGTCAAGGCTACTTCTCAAGTCAAGGCTACTTCTCAAGTCAAGGCTACTTCTCAAGTCAAGGCTACTTCTCAAGTCAAGGCTACTTCTCAAGTCAAGGCTACTTCTCAAGTCAAGGCTACTTCTCAAGTCAAGGCTACTTCTCAAGTCAAGGCTACTTCTCAAGTCAAATTTGTCATGTTCATCTTAATTATCTTGGTTTCTTCATTGCCTTGATCATCTTTATTGCCATGGTCATCTTCATTGCCATGGTAATCTTCATTGCCATGGTGATCTTCATTGCCATGGTCATCTTCATTGTCATGGTCATACTTATTGTCATGGTCATCTTCATTGACATGGTCATCTTCATTGTCATGGCCATCTTCATTGTCATGTCATCATCATTGCCATGGTCATCTTCATTATCTTGGTCATCTTCATTGCCATGGTCATCTTCATTTTATGGTCATCTTCATTGACATGGTCATTTTCATTGTCATGGTCATCTTCATTGCCATGGTCATCTTCATTGTCATGGTCATCTTCATTTTATGGTCATCTTCATTGACATGGTTATCTTCATTGCCAGGGTCATCTTCATTGCCATGGTCATCTTCATTTTATGGTCATCTTCATTGACATGGTCATTTTCATTGCCAGGGTCATCTTCATTGATATGTTCATCTTCATTGCCATGGTCATCGTTATTGCCATGGTCATCTTCATTGCCATGGTCATCTTCATTGTCATGGTCATCTTCATTTTATGGTCATCTTCATTGACATGGTTATCTTCATTGCCAGGGTCATCTTCATTGCCATGGTCATCTTCATTTTATGGTCATCTTCATTGACATGGTCATTTTCATTGCCAGGGTCATCTTCATTGATATGTTCATCTTCATTGCCATGGTCATCGTTATTGCCATGGTCATCTTCATTGTCATGGTCATCTTCATTGTCATGCCCATCATCATTCCCATGGTCATCTTCAGTGTCATTGTCATCTTTATCGCCATGGTCATCGCGTGGGCAGGACGAGCAATAACTGCAACGGACAGACCTAAAGAAAACGTTGATTAAAAGAACAGCTCACCTTTGGACCCCACCTGGACACATGGACTCAATGTATGACGTGTTCAGCTTGGAGACAGGCTGTTTGAACAGCATGAACATATATGGCCTTGGCGAGTTTCTGTAATGATTTTTTTTTAAAAACAGCCTAAGAAACTAAACCAACACCGTATGCGACCGGTTTATCAATTATAAATTTTTTTTAATACTATAAATAATATTAAAAAATTTTTGAAGTCTGAATTTTTATTCAGTTTCTTCTACTATCAATTCTGGCTTGACGACAGTGCTATAGGACTGCATTTGGTTCCAATTCCGTTATACCCCACGAAGGGTGTGGGTTGAAATTTCAACTCGCTCGGAATTCATCGGGTCCTTTATCGCACAATTCTTTGAATGAAAGTGCATTGTTCCAAAAATTACATGTATTCTTAGAACAAATTTGGTCCAACACGAATAATTCTAGGAATGTATAAATATGTATATTTTTGGTAAATGTTGCTTATGCGATGAATTGATTTTGTCCCAAAACAACTTAGGAGTGGTCCAAAGTTACATACAGTAAGCAACGATTTGGTCCAAAATTACATACGGTAAGAATGGATTGGGTCCAAAATTACATACAGTAAGAATGGATTTGGTCCAAAATTACATACAGTAAGAATGGATTTGGTCCAAAATTACACACGGGAAGAATGGATTGGGTCCAAAATTACACACGGTAAGAATGGATTTGGTCCATAATTACATATGGTGAGATTGGATTGGGTCCAAAATTACATACGGTAAGAATGGATTGAGTCCAAAATTACACATGGTAAGAATGGATTGGGTCCAAAATTACATACAGTAAGAATGGATTGGGTCCAAAATTACATACGGTAAGAATGGATTGGGTCCAAAATTACATACGGTAAGAATGGATTGGGTCAAAATTACACATGGTAAGAATGGATTGGGTCCAAAATTACATACGGTAAGAATGGATTGGGTCCAAAATTACACATGGTAAGAATGGATTGGGTCCAAAATTACATAAGGTAAGAATGGATTGGGTCCAAAATTACACAAGGTAATAATGGATTGGGTCCAAAATTACACATGGTAAGAATGGATTGGGTCCAAAATTACATACGGTAAGAATGGATTGGGTCCAAAATTACACACGGGAAGAATGGATTGGGTCCAAAATTACACACGGGAAGAATGGATTGGGTCCAAAATTACACACGGTAAGAATGGATTGGGTCCAAAATTACATACGGTAAGAATGGATTGGGTCCAAAATTACATACGGTAAGAATGGATTGGGTCTAAAATTACACACGGTAAGAATGGATTGGGTCCAAAATTACATACTGTAAGAATGGATTGGGTCCAAAATTACACACGGTAAGAATGGATTGGCCCAAAATTACATACGGTAAGAATGTATTGGGTCCAAAATTACATACGGTAAGAATGGATTGGGTCCGAAATATTGAGCTATCTCATCCCCCGTGCTGACGTCACCGTTTCTGATGTTGCCCACCAGCCAGTGAGTGATCACCGTGACGTTGGTAGCATTGGCAGTGGCGTCGGCAGCAGGGGCGACGTCCACGAAGAACAGGGTGTACACTTGATCTGAAAAGGCGGATACAGGTCTTTCATGAATCATGGGTGGCTATGAGAGTTCAGAATCGGTTCTCGCGATAACTTATGAATTCATTACAGATGGACAGAGGAGTCGGTGTGGTTAGGTTGACCTTATCGGGTTCTGGAACATTTAGGTAGAGCAGGAACTACTCCATTAAGCTGTCGATTGTCCTGATCTTTCCCGCACTCAACCGTCGCCCACCCAGCTCTTAAATCAAGAAATCACTAACTTAAGCAGCCATAAAGACTCATCGGTTTCGTATTACACAGCCCCACACAAACCCATACACACAGACACACCCACACCCCATCCACACAGCCACACCCCATCCACACCCCACCCATACACACACACACCCTAGACACACCCCACCCACACCACACACACACACACCCACACACACACACCCACACACACCACACACACACACCCCCCACCCATACACACCCCACACACACACACACCACACACCCCACACAAACACCCACACACACGACTTGCACACACACAACTTGCACACACTCTCCACACATACAACTTGCACACACACCCCCCACACACACACCAAAGATTGTTTACCTATGTGAAAGTGCTACCATGAATCAGTTGGTTAGAAACTGGCTACTTGTAATAGTGCTACCGGGAATATTTTTTTTTTTTTAGAAGAAATAGATTACCTGTAAACGTGTTACCGGGAATCATGTCTGTTAGAGACAACTGGACATTCGGCTTGAGTCTGGTCATCCCTGCTCTCTGTGTGCGGTCACTGAATGGATCCGCTTTGAACGAGCCACGGCTGGAGAGGAGAAACAGTGCGTGCGTACAGCGTGCATACCATTAGAAGTAATAGTTTTCTAGCTAAGTAATGTAGGGCTGTAACGCTGCATTCAATAGGCGCGCAAAATAAAATTTCCAGACGATCGCACGTATTGGGACTCTTATAAAGTGTGTTACTCAGAGTGCATGTTTTGTCAAGTAGTTGTAATAGATGGGAAGTTCACGCATGGCCGCCGCCATCCATTCGGTCGGGGCTGTCACTAGTGGTGTCATTTAAAAATAGCAACAACAAAAATGAATTGTTCTTGAAGTAAACGGCTTGGTTCGTGTATTAATTTGATAGATTTATGTTATGTTCGGTGTCAATGGCGTAGGAAGGTGGACGGAGGAAGGGATGGAGAAAGGGGGTCGGAGAAGGGGGTCG
Source organism: Lymnaea stagnalis (assembly GCA_964033795.1). Taxonomy (NCBI): domain Eukaryota; kingdom Metazoa; phylum Mollusca; class Gastropoda; family Lymnaeidae; genus Lymnaea; species Lymnaea stagnalis. The sequence goes on from CAXITT010000437.1 coordinate 393,286, forward strand.
GAGAAGGGGGGCGGAGAAGGTGGACGGAGGAAGGGGATGAGAAAGGGGTCGGAGAAGGTGGACGGAGGAAGGGGCGGAGAAAGGGGGGCGGAGAAGGGGGCCGGAGAAAGTGAGAGGAGAAGGTGGACGGAGGAAGGGGTCGAGAGAGGGGGACGGAGAAGGGGGTCGGAGAAAGTGAGCGGAGAAGGTGGACGGAGGAAGGGGTGGAGAGAGGGGGTCGGAGAAGGGGGTCGGAGAAAAAGGGCGGAGAAGGGGGTCGGAGAAAAGGGGCGGAGAAGGTGGACGAAGGAAGGGGATGAGAAAGGGGTCGGAGAAGGTGGACGGAGGATGGGGCGGAGAAAGGGATCAGAGAAGGGGGTCGGAGAAAGGGGGCGGAGAAAGGGATCGGAGAATGGGATCGGAAAAAGGGGGCCAAGAAAATGAGGTGGAGGGGGGCGGTCCACCGGGTAGGCAATTTTATTCTTTAAATTTAGAGGCAGCATTTTCGGCCCGATGAAGAGTGGGGGGGGGGGATGGGATGTTAGCCCGCCCCTGGTGGAACTCACCCTAGCTACGCCCCTGTTTGGTTTCAACTTACGTGATGGAGTAGTTCAGACAGCAGGACATGACCCAGTAGTCGTCCGTTGAGTACGTGACGTCGATGCCGACGGAGAGAGTGGTGACGTACGGTGGGCTCGGGTCCGGGTATGACGTCATGTTGTCGCTCAGACTCACGCTCATGTTGGCGCCTCTGAGGACCTTGTGCAAGGCTGGAGGATGGGATAGAAGCTCTTTGAGACGTTTACCTCACCCGTGCCCACCAATACCAATTGATCGACCTGTGAAAACTAATCTGTACTTTTTGGGTGTAATCATGAGAATGGTACGGAAATGTACTATGTAACCAGGAGAAAGAGGGTATTGAAAGGTACAAGATTTAACCAGGTGGAAGGGGGCATTGAATTGTACAAGATTTAAACTGGTGGCAAAGGGTATTGAAATTTACAAGATTTAACAAGGTGGAAAGGGGTATTGAAATGTACAAGATTTAAACAGGTGGAAAGTGGTATTGAAATGTACAAGATTTAAGCAGGTGGAAAGGAGTATTGAAATGTACAAGATTTAAGCAGATGGAAAGGGGTATTGAAATTTACAAGATTTAAGCAGGTGGAAAGGTGTATTGAAATGTACAAGATTTAAACAGGTGGAAATGGGTATTGAAAAAGTACAAGATTTAACAAGGTGGAAATGGGTATTGAAAAGTACAAGATTTAACAAGGTGGAAATGGGTATTGAAAAAGTACAAGATTTAACAAGGTGGAAATGGGTATTGAAAAAGTACAATATTTAACAAGGTGGAAAGGGGAATTGAAATGTACAAGATTTAACCAGGTGGAAAGGGGTATTGAAATGTACAAGATTTAAGCAGATGGAAAGGGGTATTGAAATGTACAAGATTTAACCAGGTGGAAAGGGGTATTGAAATGTACAAGATTTAACCAGGTGGAAAGGGGTATTGAAATGTACAAGATTTAACCAGGTGGAAAGGGGAATTGAAATGTAAAAGATTTAACCAGGTGGAAAGGGGAATTGAAATGTAAAAGATTTAACCAGGTGGAAAGGGGAATTGAAATGTACAAGATTTAACCAGGTGGAAATGGGTATTGAAATGTACAAGATTTAACCAGGTGGAAAGGGGAATTGAAATGTAAAAGATTTAACCAGGTGGAAAGGGGAATTGAAATGTACAAGATTTAACCAGGTGGAAATGGGTATTGAAATGTACAAGATTTAACCAGGTGGAAAGGGGAATTGAAATGTACAAGATTTAAGCAGGTGGAAAGCTGTATTGAAATGTACAAAATTCCCCCCGTCATGGCGCTTCAGTGAAAGCTTAGAGCTATAAAAAGTAGCCGCACTAGCAGCCTGGTGTGTCTTAGCCACTGGACTTACTTGGCTGTTGCGAGGCGAGCAGTGGGCAGTTGTCAACGAGCAGCCTCTCCTTCTGCTTCTGTACGGAGTAGGCGTCGGCCACCACGGTCATCAAGTTGATATGGCTCGGCTCTGTAAACACAAGCGATCTAATGTACTCATGTGTCACTCTCTTAATGGTGTGTTGGCACTTTGATATGTTAGTATCACTATTTCTATTACATTTATTAATGCAACTACTAGCACTTATGTCTATTGCCATTAGTAAAATCACGATTGAATATTTCCATTTCGGCTTATCGAAAATCATAATTCTATACATACTTTTAAAAAAAAAAAACACAGGTTGTTGTGGAAAAACCAAAATGCGTGAAGATTTTAAAAATGGACGCAACTGCAGAATTCTGACAATTCTAAGGCTTTCCAATGCGATGGTTGTCTCCCTTGCTAGCGATTATTGTATTGTGTTTAAGGACGGGCGTTCCAGTGCATAGGTTGTTGGTTTCCCTAGCTAGCGATTATTGTATTGTGTTTAAGAACGGGCGTTCCAGTGCATAGGTTGTTGGTTTCCCTAGCTAGCGATTATTATATTGTGTTTAAGGACGGGCGTTCCAGTGCATAGGTTGTTGGTTTCCCTAGCTAGCGATTATTATATTGTGTTTAAGGACGGGCGTTCCAGTGCATAGGTTGTTGGTTTCCCTAGCTAGCGATTATTATATTGTGTTTAAGGACGGGCGTTCCAGTGCATAGGTTGTTGGTTTCCCTAGCTAGCGATTATTGTATTGTGTTTAAGGACGGGCGTTCCAGTGCATAGGTTGTTGGTTTCCCTAGCTAGCGATTATTGTCTTGTGTTTAAGAACGGGCGTTCCAGTGCATAGGTTGTTGGTTTCCCTTGCTAGCGATTATTGTATTGTGTTTAAGAACGGGCGTTCCAGTGCAAAGGTTGTTGGTCTCCCTAGCTAGCGATTATTATATTGTGTTTAAGGACGCTTTCTAAAGAAACCTAACGTCGTTGTCTTAAAATGCAAATTCTGTCTCTCTCTTTCTCTCTCTCTCTCTTTCACTCTCTCATTCTCTCTCTCTATCTCATCACGCTCTCTCTCACTCTCTGCCTTTCTCATTCTTTATGGCTCTCTCGCCCTCTGCCTCTCTTTCTGTCTCTTCCTCCCTTCCTCACCCCCACTCTCTCTCTCTCCCTCTCTATCTCACTGTCTCTCCCTCCCCTCTCCCAACATTTCTATTTTCTTCCCTCCGCATCTCTCCCTCCCTAATAGCATTAGTTCCAGACAGACATTTGAAGAGCATTATGAATGAATTCTATAGGAGCTAGCTGCATGTCTCAACTACAAAACTTGAACTGCATCATGCCGTGGGACACATCATGACTTGGGCACATCATGACTTGGGCACGTCATGACTTGGGCACATCATAACGTGGAGCACATCATGCCTTTGGCACATCATGACTTGGGCACGTCATGACGTGGAGCACATCATGCCTTGGGCACATCATGACTTGGGCACATTATGACGTTGGGCACATCATTACTTGGAGCAAAGCATGGCTTGGGGGACAGCATGACGTGGAGCACCTCATGACTTAGAGCACATCATGACTTGGAGCACATCATGACGTGGGACACATCACAACTTTGAGCACATCGTGACTTGGGGCACATCGTGACGTTGATCACATCATGAATTGGGGCACGACATGAATTGGGGCACATCATGACGTTGAGCACATCATGTCTTGGGGCACATCATGACGTTGAGCACATCATGACTTGGGGCACATCATGACGTGGGGCATATCATGACGTGGGGCACATGAGGACTGGATCACATCATGACTTGGGGCACATCATCAGTTTTTAATGTGCTCACGAACAACATTTTACGTAGAACACTATCACAACAGCACTATCACAACAGCACTATCACAACAGCACTATCACAACAGCTCTATGTCAATTGCATTGTCACAACAGCCCCAATAGAATACCACTAGCGCACTGCCACGTGTAGCCATGTTCGCTAGCCTCCACTCACCTGTCATGACACTGTCACCTGTAGCTGTGTTTAGAGTTTCCAAGAAAACTGCCTGTTTAAATCGTCTCATGTTACCGTTCATGAAAGTCTGGAGCAGCTCTTGAACCTGAGTGGCGTTGAGCTCACGCAGCTGAGTGAAGACGGTGGTCAGGTAGACATTGGGCGTGGGAGAAGGGTTCAGGGGGCCCCTGTAACTCACAGCTGCCTGTAATTGAAGATCGTGCACACTCAGGAGGGCGTCTTAGTGGGGGTTTGGGTAACCGGAAAAACGGAGGGGGGTTGTATATCATTGCAATATGTGATAGAACTCAAGGTCATGGCTACTTTAAAAGAAATGGGTACTATCAGAGCCATTGCCTGGGCCCTGCAACCCCCTGCGACTGCATTGGGGGGGGGCCTAGGGCATATAAGGGACCCACATTTGTGGTGGGCAGAAATAAATAAACTATTAACTTTGAATGCGTGAGGCGCATAACAACAGAAAAGTGGCCGCGGGCCTCCAAAAGTCACACGGCGGCTCTTGGTAATGATGCTAGTAGCAGGTACTCTTGCAAACGATGAGTACTATACCTTTCCTAACTTCTAGAATAGACATGAGTACGAGTACTTTTAATGTGTACTATACAAGTAATGTGTACTTAATTCTGAATATTTATTCTAAACAAGGTGTATATTTCATAAGCGTACTTGGCTAAATAAGACATTTTAAATGTCATGGACTTTGCTTAAAATTCATTGTTCAATATGCAGAAAAATCAGTTGAGACCTAGCACCCTGCCCATATATCTGACACCATCCCTTTCCTCTGCAATGTTATATCTGAAAGGAAAATAAGAGGAATGTAAACACAAACATCAGCCCCCTCAAACATGCGTGTGTATCTAACATCCGCCCCCTTCCCTTGCCTGTATATCTAACACCAGCCCCTTCACTCCGCCCATACATCTAACATCAGCCCCCCCCCCCTCACCGTGCCCGTATCCATGGATCCGTTGGCACAGTTGCCGTAGAGCCCGTGCAGGAAGTAGTAGCCCACGTCCCAGCCGATGCCCGTTGAGAGGGTCGCGTTTGGATATCTGAAAGGAAAATAAGAGGAATGTAAACACAAACATCAGCCCCCTCAAACATGCGTGTGTATCTAACATCCGCCTCCTTCCCTTGCCTGTATATCTAACACCAGCCCCTTCACTCCGCCCATACATCTAACATCAGCCCCCCCCCCTCACCGTGCCCGTATCCATGGATCCGTTGGCACAGTTGACGTAGAGCCCGTGCAGGAAGTAGTAGCCCACGTCCCAGACGATGACCGTTGAGAGGGTCGCGTTTGGTAGCGGGTCCCATGTGACCACCGGCTTGTGATTGAGCGACCAGGCGCTGACCCTGGTGATGTTCAAAGGGTTAACGGTGTAGCTGGTGACGGCAGGCACCGGGAAGTCATGTCCGCAGGCAAAGATGGAGGCTGGTGCAGCAAATAAAAAAGTTTAGCCTTTTTAATTTACAGAAGCAGAACATCCACGAAACAAAAGCGAAACGCTTAGGTTAAACTATCGTTTGTAAACAAAGATTTTTTTAAGATAACACGCGTTCCTTTGTGGTGATAGAAATTGTAATAGGCTTTTTTTCTTAATTTTTTTTTTTTTTTTGGTAGACGCAAGCTCGACATTGGGGGTGTGGGGGTGGGGGCTGGGGTGTCGACAGATTCCTTCGTTCAGTTGTGATATGGTCGGGTTATTTTATTTATATGTTTTTAAAAAATTAACACTGTAAATAACACTGTGACATAATTCTTTTTGGCATAATGTTTATATTGGGTGCACTGCACTATCCACTTTTTAAAAAAAATTAAAACTACTTTATTAAAGCATTTACCATTGGGTGCGTTGTAAACAATCCTGGCCAGTTTGGTATTGTTAAGATGGGAGGACAGCTGTTCCTGGGAGTTGTTAAACAGGCGGGAGGCAATGGAGGTCAGTGGGACGTCTGGATTGGAGCAGGCTGAAGTTGTCGGCCCCTGCCAGGACAGAATTTACAGACAAATGTATTGTTTTATCAAATGTAAATAATAATAATAATACTAAGACCAGGGGGGGGGGGCGGCATCCATACATGACGCCCCCACATTGTTATCCCCCTTCTTCACAAATTTGTCACGGAAGTTAAAGACATCCTCAAAAATCGGTGACCGCTCCACCCACCCCCAAAACACCCCCATCACCTCAAATAGATGCATGACGTCATTCATAGTTGGCCTCTACTTAACTATATGCGATTATTATTTTTTTATTAGATCATAGCATAAGGACTTCATTTTTGTTGTTGTCACCCTTCTAAGTAGAGAGCTTCATACCATAGAAAAATATAACACCGACCACTTACTTTGGGACAGCTTTTGTCATAGTTGGATCCGAACCAAAACTTATCACGGTCCACCAGGATCTTTTTGAGCGACTCTAAACACTGAGCCTCGTTATCGCACGTCGTTTGACCTGGAGAGAATCAACCAAATTGTCACCAAGCAGAAATAGCAGTGGCCCGAATTCTAGAGCAAGGTAGGCAACAATTTTTTTTTGGGTGGGGGGGTGGGGGGGGGTGGGGGTGGGGTCACATTGTGCTTAACTGAAAGTAGCACTTCGACATTGTAAGACGCAATTTAAAAAAAAAAAAAAACTCTCCGACATCATTACATGTTGCAGCTTACACGTGAAAACTCTCTCTGTGTGTAACGTCTGACACGCGTGCCATGTCTGACACGCGTGTCACGTCTGCCTAAGGTTGCCGATCCGGGGAACCACAAGAATTGACAATTTATGCCAACAAGAATTGACAATTTATGCCAACAAGAACTGACAACTTATGACAACAAGAATTGACAACTTATGACAACAAGAATTGACAACTTATGACAACAAGAACGTTTATACCTGCTGCAAACGAAACACTCATTGTCAATGGCATCCAGGGGCGTGGCTGGCCGGATGGGTCCTTCTTCTTCTTCTTCTTATATTTGAGGGGCCCACGATCAATTTGTTGATCATTCTGGCTCCTGGTTTAAATTCAGAGTTTGCCTTCTCTTAGATGGGTTGCCGTCCAAGGCTTGCGAGTCCCATCCACCCGGGGTGCTGGGATGTTGCCTTTGGTGGGGATTGAACTCCAGCCCACCAATTCTTTGGTTTGAGACAGTTTAGACCGCTCGGCCACCCGGGAGAGGGGGGGGTCTGGACACCATCCACCAACCCCAGGCGTCCAGATACTTATTTTTTTTAATTACCCAAATCCGATGAATTTATTGATTTATTTAGAGCTCGAAGGATGTCTAATGTTGGACCTTCCCGACCCCCCCACCCCCCATAAAAAAAGTCATCTACGCCCCTGACAGCAGCTGTTTCTTTATTTCTTTCTATAATGTGTGCCCAGAAGACGAGCACTGATGAGTACGTGTCTTCAGGGTTCTCCGCCAGCTTACCGTTTACCGCAAGCGTCAAGCCGAGAAGACACGTCAGCAGAAGCCAAGACATCATTTTTCTCGTCGTCAATTACAGTCAGGAGATCGTCTGGATCAATCTGAAATTGAGCCATGGCAGCGGGGTGGGGAGGGGCGAGAGCATTGTTAAGGACTTGTATGTTGTTTTGTGTGTTTGGTTCCGAGAGTATTTTGGGCAGATGTTGCCATATGCTCTGTATTGGGTGACGTTATTGCGTGAGAGGAAATGACGTTGTTACTGTTGTAATGGTGTGGAACGGTGGCAGTGCTGAACTGTTGGATTTGATGAGTTGTATTATATCTGATGAAAGAGATGTCTTATCTATGTATCAATGGCTTGTTGAGTAAGTGTAATCGCTAGACGAACGACGTTATTGAACCTGGTAATATCAGGTTCGTAAACAAACATAATAAATGAGGTTGAATCCCTCCAACAAAATAAATATCTTAAGGTGGACAAGTCTTTATTTTTTCTCTCCTAAGCTTGAAGTTGTATTTTTTTTTCATTCAAAGTGAGTTGTTTTTTTTTACTTTGGATGTTGGTTTTCGACAAGGTTAAAAAATGGGGAGGGGGTATACACTCTGTCAGGCTCGGGGTGTATACATTCTGTCCGGCTCGGGATGTAGACACTCTGTCAGGCTCGGGGTGTAGACACTCTGTCAGGCTCGGGATGTGTACACTCTGTCAGTCTGGGGATGTAGACACTCTTTCAGGCTCGGGATGTAGACACTCTGTCAGGCTCGGGGTGTATACACTCTGTCAGGCTCGGGGTGTAGACACTCTGTCAGGCTCGGGATGTATACACTCTGTCAGGCTCGGGGTGTATACACTCTGTCAGGCTCGGGATGTAGACACTCTGTCAGGCTCGGGATGTAGACACTCTGTCAGGCTCGGGGTGTATACACTCTGTCAGGCTCGGGATGTAGACACTCTTTCAGGCTCGGGGTGTAGACACTCTGTCAGGCTCGGGATGTAGACACTCTGTCAGGCTCGGGGTGTATACACTCTGTCAGGCTCGGGATGTAGACACTCTGTCAGGCTCGGGGTGTAGACACTCTGTCAGGCTCGGGATGTAGACACTCTGTCAGGCTCGGGGTGTAGACACTCTGTCAGGCTGGGGATGTAGACACTCTTTCAGGCCGGGGAGGGGGGGGTTGCATACAGAGCCACAACAAAAATATAGGGAGGCAGTAGAGTGTAGACACTATGTTAGGCTGGGGTACAGACACTCTGTGAGGCTAGGGGTATAGACACTCTGTCAGGCTGGGGGTTGCATACAGAGCCACTACAAAAAGATAGGGAGGGTGTAGAGTGCAGACACTCTGTGAGGCTGGGGTGTAGACACTCTGTGAGTCTGGGGTGTAGACACTCTGTGAGGTGGGCTATTTCATACAGGGCCCCTACAGCATACATAACAAAGGTTTCTAGCGCAACGCTGAGAAATGCCCGTGCATTCTGCCTGTCGCCTTGTATTGATTCCCTGTTCATCGGTCATCCGATACATGGTCTAATAAAGTTTAGTGTTTCATTTTTGTCCAAAATCACCCGACCAGTACCGGGGATGTCCAAATAGGATAGTGTCATGTGCATGTAATTATTTAAACTTTAAACCTTCCGGGTTACCAGTGGGGCATCGCTACGGGTAAAATATGCTTTGAAGCTAGGTTTACACTAATTTTTAGCGTTACCACAAAGAACAATCAGAGTAGGTATCACCAGTGGCGTAACCAAGGGTTGGGGGGGGGAGGTTCGAACGGGCGATCACCCGGGAAATTTAATTAAAATATTTATACGAAAATTATATTTAAGCTGTGTGTGGACAAAATTTTAAAATTTCTTCCCAGATTCCATTTGTTCAAGTTGTGCCATAGCTATCCGGCATGGTTTTGAAGAGTCACGTGGTTATGGTTGGTTTTTCAAGAGGAGAAACACTATCCACACTTCTCTTATTCCTCACTTGAGTGTAAACCTAAGAAATTTCTATTTTCTCTTTGTCCAAATTCTCTGAACGGCTTAGAAATGGGGAAGTTATTAAAATCTTGAAAGAATTAATGACTGCGATGCTAGCATTTCACTTCTATCTTATCATTTGAAGTAGAAAGCGACCGAATTTAGGCTTCAGTTTCGGCCCCGAAAGTTGCCATTTGATCACTTTCGGTGAAGTTTTCGGTTTCTGTCTAAAGTGAAAAGTTAACTTTCGGTTTATTTTCGGTTTCAGCCGAAAGTGAAAGATACTTTTGGCTATCTGACTGAAAGGGATTGAGGTTTTCCCGCCATCTACCAGAAGTCTGTCTCTAGGCCAGCAAACCGATATCCATTATCGCTCGACATCTTGCTGTCATCGTATGTTATATGACGAATCCTCTTCGAAAACTGCCCACAGCTGCATGATGATCTACTTGTCCAATATTTCCAAAAATAAAATTTCAATATGGCCTAGGCAAATAGTTTTGTGGAAAAAAATCTTCGGGAATGGTAATATTTATAACATTATTTTTGTTTTAATTTTGTCAATTCATTCATAATTTGTGATATTCATTTTAATTTATCATTATTATGCTCAGCGATGTAGTTCTAGGCAAAGTTAAATAATATTGCATAATCCTAGGGAATGGTACTATTCTCATTATTATTTTTGTTTTATTTTTATTAAATTAAAAATTAAGGAAACTTTGGCTTATTCAATTCATTCATTTCTTGAAATTCATCATTATCATGCTCATAAACCTTGTTATTGACAAATAACATACGTGTGCATGTGTCACGGATTCGTATAGTAATTATCTAGTAGGAGTAAGGCTAGAAATGTTTTATTTTATGATTTTGGCGACCGATTTATGATTTTCAGATGTCATTTTGCGAATCTCCGCCGAGACTCGCCAGAACGACGATTTTAAGAGACCCTGTTAAAAAATAATTATCTCCCCACCAATGGGGGGGGGGGGGGGGGGGGGGGGAGGTTGGGCGCCGAACGAAATAATTAAGGCATCAGCACGGAAAGACGAGAATGTTGGTACTAGGCTAAATATTACTACAGCTCTATCTAGCAATCTATTTATGAAAACACAAAGCAAATTAACTATGAAGCTAACCGCGAAACATTGTAGTGATATTTGTATCGCTTTAACCACAGATATTTAGGTGACAGTCGCCTCTATTAGAGACTTTCAGGCTAATTATTTTAGATAAAAGTCTAGGTAGCGTAGTAATTATATTATAAAAGCAAAGGGCGCTCAAGGGTCTATTTTTGCAGGAATGTTGACCCCCCCCCCATGTAAATTATATTTTACCATAATACTTTAAAATACATTTCTCACTAATTTAAATTAAGTTTTAAATAAAAATGGCAAACGCCAAAGTATTTATTAGAAGTTTATTGATTAATATTCACGATGATCTCAATTTTCATTTTTAAAATGTAGATATTGATACTTTCCCAGATCCTTTTTTCCGATGAATACGTGAACGAATGTCATAATATCTAAATCTTTCGGTTTCGGCCGAAAGTATCGTTAAGTTTTTGGTTTCTGCTTCGGTTTCGGCCAAAAGGCATGCTTAACCTTTGGGCTGGTTTCGGCAGACATCAGAAAATCACATTCAGTCGGTCTTTAACTTGGCTTTTTGGACAGCCCCCACCCCCCACCCCAACTCCGCCGGGGCCGCTTTTCGGTTAATAAAAAAACGGACGGAGCAACCTAAGGAAAAGCGAGGAATTTAGCGACAACACTTAGAACTTAAGCCTAGTTAGGGCCGTCATGGAATGTGAAGCAAGCCCCAATTTGATGTGAACAATTGTGTACGAGTCTATTTAACACAGTCGGGGCAAAGAAATTGTTGTTAAGAAACCGTGACAGAATAGCAACCACACCGCGACACCGGGACAACGCTGGGAAAACTGGACGGTCCCAGTCAGACAGAGAGGACGGTTACCGGAAATTTGAGTGAAAGAAATTTCGTCGACGGTAAATTGATCGACGGAAATTTGATCGAACGGAAATTAGGTCGAAACTTTTTTTCAGTTAAACTTTAAAATTTTGGTAAAATTTCCTTTTGAACACATTATACTATATCGTAAAACAAAATAATGCGTTCAAAATGAAATTTGAAGCAAAATTTTAACGTAAAAACTGAAAAAGAGATTCGACCAAATTTCCGTTCAGTCAAATTACCGTCGATTAATTTACCATCGACGAAATTGCTTTCAGTCAAATTTCCGGATACGAGAGAGGACATCAGTCAAATACAGGGGCGCCCTCAGTCAGACAAGAGAGGACATCAGTCAAAAATCGGGGCGCTCCCAGTAAGACAAGAGAGGACATCAGTCAAAAAACAGGGGCGCCCCCAGTCCGACCAGACAGGACATCCGTCAAAAACAAGGGCGCCCCCAGTCCGACCAGACAGGACATCCGTCAAAAACAGGGGCGCCCCCCGTCAGACAAGAGAGGACATCCGTCAAAAACAGGGACGCTCCAAGTAAAACTGGAACGCATGGTAAACATTCGTTTTTCGCATCCGGGTACGCAATAAATACCTGGAAGAATGGTTTTGACTTAACTGTTCGCATTACAAAGGAATTTAGGTCAATGAAGCATTCAACGGGATTATTCCCCCCCCCCTCAACTCTCGCACCTGTCAACTTCATCCCACCCACTCCCCCACGCCACGATCTTTTCCGATCGCATTACAAAGGAATTTAGGTCAATGAAGCATTCAACGGGATTATTCCCCCCCCCTCAACTCTCGCACCTGTCAACTTCATCCCACCCACTCCCCCACGCCACGATCTTTTCCGCCCCCCCCCCACTCCAAAAAAAATACTCTAAAGTCGGATAGTTTGTAATCCACAATCGGAAGAGTGGGGGTGGGGTTCATTTTAACAACGTTACCTCTTCCCACCCCTTCCACCCTCTCACTCTTCTTAACCCCTCCCTCACCTTTAACCTACCACTACTCGCCCTTTTCCAACACCCCATCACCCTCGCCCTCTTCATCCGTCCTCCCACTTTCGCCTCTCTAACTACATTCCTTACAATGCGAGAACAAAACTCAAAGCATTTGGTCAAAGCTCAACACTTGGTCAAAGCTCAACATTTGGTCAAAACTCAACATTTGGTCAAAGCTCAACACTTGGTCAAAGCTCAACATTTGGTCAAAATAATTCAGCAGTTGTCCAGAATTCTTGTTAACATTGCTTTTGTTAGGTCAGAGGTCCTGTTAATTCATGATGGTAAGCAGTCTCGTATCCCACATTACCATGAATGTTACTTTGACTGGATGGTAGCTCTGACTGGATGGTAGCTCTGACTGGGTGATAGGTCTGACCGGATGGTAGCTCTGACCGGATGGTAGATCTGACTGGGTGGTAGATCTGACTTGGGTGGTAGCTCTGACTGGGTGGTAGCTCTGACTGAATGGTAGCTCTGACTGGATGGTCGCTCTGACTTGGGTGGTAGCTCTGACTTGGTTGGTAGCTCTGACTGGGAGGTAGCTCTGACTTGGTTGGTAGCTCTGACTGGGAGGTAGCTCTGACTGAATGGTAGCTCTGACTGGATGGTCGCTCTGAACGGGGTGGTAGCTCTGACTTGGGTGGTCGCTCTGACTCGATGGCATAATAACCTCCAGTAATGTCGATATCGGTATTGTGGGGCAACTCCAGATTCCAACTGCTCCCACACAACAAGGTCACTTTGACATGTTTAAAATGTTATCGTAAGCGCCAGTTTAAACCGCATCAATTGATGCAGCAACCGTAGCATCGTCGTGCTTGAAAACCTAGGTACAGTATCAGCACCTGGCGCCAGTGAACCGTGCTGAGCATCTGCAGGAGAACCTGTGACACAGATTACGACCAAGGGATCTGCACTTGTGTAAATGTGCTGTTTAGATACACGTTAGATAGCCGAACACACGCTTGCAAAACCAAAACGAACTTTGATTTCATTTTAGAAAGTGGTTGCCCTTATTTTCTTAATTAATTTTGTTTGTTTTTTTTAAAGTTTGAGAATTATGTCTTTTCCCTAGGAAAAAATTTTTTTTTCCATTCCTCAATGTTACTTTACATTCCCTCTGCCCCCCCTTCTCCTCCCCCCCCCCCGATCTGTGGCTGGTGTTATGTCTCAGACACACTTAGTCTGGAGAAGTGAGTACTTAACAATCCGTAAATCTTTTAACATCCTTGACACATGCTGTCCTCTGAGTGCTTATTGGAGTGGGTCTACAGTCATCGAAACCATTGTCTATGAAAGAGAGACCGTCGCACATTGTCGACGTAAATAGGAGCCGGACGTCGAAAACAGCAAGTCACTCTGAGAGGGCATTCTAGTGGGGGGGGGGGGTTGGCGTCGTCCCCAGCAGGGGTAAGTTTTTAACTATTCTGTATGGCGGACGTCGAAAACAGCAAGTCACTCTGAGAGGGCATTCTAGTGGGGGGGGGGGGGGTTAGCGTCGTCTCTAGCAAGGGTAACTTTTTAACTATTCTGTATGGCAGGGATCCCTACCTTATTATATATCCTGCACCCCTTACGAATAGTTTGCCTAGCTCTAGCAAAATCCATAAAAATGTATAAGCATTTTAATATATGGGAGGGGTGCTTATAATTTGTTTCCTTTTTAAAACTAAAATAGATATTTAGAAATAAGTAAATAAATGTGTGACTTAATTAGTTACAGTTTTTAAGTACTATGTAAATGATTCGATTAAATAAACGAGAATATTTACAGCCTAACTTAAACATCAGTTGCTGCTCTGATCTTATTATAAAAGCCCTGAAATGCCACCACTTACCCCCTGAAATGCCACCACTTACCCCCTGAAATGCCACCTCTTACCCCCTGAAATGCCACCTCTTAACCCATGAAATGCCACCTCTTAACCCATGAAATGCCACCTCTTACCCCCTGAAATGCCACCACTTACCCACTGAAATGCCACCACTTACCCCCTGAAATGCCCACTGGTACTGCTTAAAATGCCTCCTACTAACCCATGAAACACCACTTCGTACCATTTTTTTTAAATGCCACCTCATACCCTTAAAATGCCACATCGCACCTCATTACATGACATTCAACCTCACTAAATGACATTCAACCTTACGACATGACATTCAACCTCACTACATGACATTCAACCTCACTAAAGGACATTTAACTTCACTACATGACATTCAAGTTCAATCTTACTCCATTACATTTAACCTTACTCCATTACAAATATCTATTCAAAAATTTAACTTAATTGCTTCAAAAAATGTTGCGTTTTTCTGATTTTTTTAATCGAAGTTTTCATCGTTTTAGACATTTGCAATAATCCGTAAACAGGTGAGTCAACAATAATCCGTAAACAGGTGAGTCAACAATAATCCGTAAACAGGTGAGTCAACAATAATCCGTAAACAGGTGAGTCAACAATAATCCGTAAACAGGTGAGTCAACAATAATCCGTAAACAGGTGGGTCAACAATAATCCGTAAACAGGTGGGTCAACAATAATCCGTCAACAGGTGGGTCAACAATAATCCGTCAACAGGTGGGTCAACAATAATCCGTCAACAGGTGGGTCAACAATAATCCGTCAACAGGTGAGTCAACAATAATCCGTCAACAGGTGGGTCAACAATAATCCGTCAACAGGTGGGTCAACAATAATCCGTCAACAGGTGGGTCAACAATAATCCGTAAACAGGTGGGTCAACAATAATCCGTCAACAGGTGGGTCAACAATAATCCGTAAACAGGTGAGTCAACAATAATCCATGGAAAGGTGCAAATAATAATTATGTGTTTGTGTAAATTTGAAGGCCCTGTCGGCCTTAAGGCCCGGGTAAAAACAGCCCGATAGCTGACACCCACACACCCACACACACACCACACCACCACCACCACACCACCACCACACCACACACACACCACACCACACCATACCACACACCCTCAAGAGTCAAGAGACGGCGCGAACAAAAAAAAAATTCGTGATTTTTCTATCTGCTTAGGATATGAAATATCCCCTTCCAAATACGGTACAGTGCCCGAACTGTTGCATTGCAAAGTCGGAAATGGTATCGGGGAGAAAACACGTGTCTGCTCTCTTGATAAATTGACATCCATGATGACTTAGCGCGATCTTGCTCTTAACAGACAGACGTTATATATAACATGTCTATAACATATACCATTGTGTCGACCAAGAGCTACATCACAGGAAAATTTCGACTATTTATATCATGTTACTCTTGGAGGGATGCAATGTTAGATTATGTTGTTGTTTTTTTTAATGTGGTGGATTTTAGTATAGCAGATAGATTACATTACAGTGGAAGGATTATGTTAAATGAATTATATTATGTGGATTATGTTAAATCGATTACATTAAATAAATTATATTAGATCATAATAATATATTCTATTAAATGGTTTATACTCTATTGGGTGTATAATATTCTGATAGAAGTATAATATTCTCAATAGATGGATAATATTCTAATAGATGTATAATATTATAATAGATACATAATATTCTAATAGATGTATAATATTATAATAGATACATAATATTCTAATAGATGTATAATATTCTAATAGATGTATAATATTCTAAATATGGATAATATTCTGTTGGATGGATAGTATTCTAGTTGATTTTATTCTAGTTGATGGATTCTAATCCAGACCAACATTCTTTGTAAATGAGAAGTCCACATTATCATGCATTGGTTTCTTGATTAATTTCTTTATGTCGACATCTTGCCATTTATCTCCGAACCTACCTCGAGGAACGCACACGCAGACATACACACACACACACACACACACATACACACACAGACACACAGACTCAAGCCCACACACACATACACGTTGATAACCGCTGCCATACCGTTTGATAACTTTTTAGTCCAATATCCCATGCCATACAGTCACGTGAACTGAGAATTAGTAAACATAAGATGGGCCATACGGAAGGAGCATTGGGTCACGTGGGAGGAATTCTTCCGATAAGAGCAAATCTAGCAACTGACGAAGACATTGGACTTCGTGCTCAAGTTTTTTTTTTTTTTTTTTTTTTTTTAATTGTTTGTTTTTTTTTTTTTCCCCAGTAGGAAGGAGCATTGGGTCACGTGGGAGGAATTCTTCCGATAAGAGCAAATCTAGCAACTGACGAAGACATTGGACTTCGTGCTCAAGTTTTTTTTTTTTTTTTTTTTTTTTTTTTATTTTTTTGTTTTTTTTTTTTTTTTTTTTTTTTTATTTAATTGTTTGCTTTTTTATATATCCCCAGTCCTCTATACCACACACATACACACACACACACACACACACAATCATTACACATATAAAATATTGTGTAAAACACTGTGTGTGTATATATATGTATATCCAGTCAAAGTCAACGCTTTTGTGTTTCCCAAATGTACACTTTGCTGAAAAACTTCGCGCCGAGTTCACACGACGCTTTAGTGACTTTGAAGAACAGGAATGTATTTTCGAGCTGTTTCGTAACCCATTAAGCCAGAGGCGTGGAAACTGCACCTGAAAATTTTGCACATGGAGCTAATCGAGCTGCAGTGTAATGGGACACTAAAGGCAAAGTACGACACAGTCGGGCCCGCACAGTTCACTCGTTTCATTCCTGAAGAGATGCCCCAGCTTCGTCTACATGCGGCTCGAACCGTGAGCATGATGGGTAGCCCCTAGATGTGTGAGCAGCTGTTTTCTGTGATGAACATTAACACAACATCACACAGGAGTCGTCTCACTGCTGAACACTTGCAGTCCATCATGAGAATCTCATTGACACAGAACGTTACTCCCGACATACACGAACTGACTTGTTTTTGTAATCAAGAAAATGTGCCAAACATCCAGCTCTGACAAATTGACATAAGAGCGAAAATGGGAATGCCAATGATTTTTAATAATTAAAACATTTTTCTGTTTTCATTTATATAATTTTTTTGTTTACATATATTAATTTTCAGCTTTTTGAATGTATATCCTGTTCGGCCCGCAACCTTACATGTGGTTTGAGTTTTGGCCCGCCGAGCGATTGAGTTTGACACCGCTTGATCTATACGATTACATCACATAGGGTTGTTGTTGCGAGTTCTTTAAAATCCCATTACATATATTATTTAAACACTACTATACCTGTGTCGTGTCCTAGTTTCACCTGCACAGATCCGAGTGCACGCGTTCTGGGGAAGGGACGAATCTAGTCACCTGGTGAATCAAAGTCTGACGGAGGTACGCGCTCCTTGCATCAGTGCTGGCGATGTGACATACAGGTGAAATGAACCCCCCAAACAAGTCTGACATACATATTATACTACTGAAGTCTATGTATGGGGGGGGGGGAGGGGTGTAACCGCTTATTGAAATTGTGCGACGACTGTCAAATTTATTTATTTTTTTTTTTTCATTTAATTTTTTTTTTTTTTTTTTTTTTTTTTTTTTTTTTTTTTTTTTTTTTTTTTTTTTGGATCCGTTTCAGCGGTTCTCAAAAATTTTCATAAACCGAGGTTTTATACTTAAATAAATTTTTAGTCATAACGAACAGTAATTATTATCACCAGTATGTTTAAATGTATGCACAAACAATAAAATGCTAGATTTATCAGTAGTTATAGTTTGTTTTTTTTTCTTTCATTCTTTTAATGACACTATCAATTACTTTCTGAATCTGTCTACAACATTCAGTCCCCCCCCCCAACCAAAGCAGAACATTTCTCTGCTAATTAGTCTCTCTAGGTGGACCGCTCTGTTTACTGGTATTGTCTATGGAGTTTACAGATTTAAATATTTGGCTCGAAGAGAAATTGATATTCAGAAGCATGCATCTGAGATATTAGAAAAGCACAGGGAGAAGATGGCCATACTTAAGAAACAAAAAGAGATAGAGGAAATGAATGCTCTAGGAAGAGATGCTAGTGTAGCAGCAAAGTAAAGATTTATCCCTTTATCTTTTAGTTTGGAAGTAGATTTTTTTTTAAAATATAATTTGCAAATGTGAAGAAAGGAGCATTTGAGGATCCATAGTCTTATAAATTATGAATATTTGTGGAAATAGAATGTCTTTGTATGAAAAATATGACCTGGTAAAACAGCATAAATATTTATAAATTTAAAAAAAAAAAAAAAAAAACTGGGCCTGTCGCCGCGTGAAGCAACGAAACTTAAAAAAAAAAAACTGATAAAAAAAAAAAAAAATTAAAAAAATTAAAAAAAAAAAAAAAAAAATCTGGGTCTGTCGCCGCGTGAAGCTACGTTACTTTGTTAGCTGAAGCACAGCTCGAATGACTGTGTGAACAAGAAAAACGGCATATCTGCAGGACAGGTTACTCTGTGATACCGAAACTTGAAGGACGTGTGATAACCGAGGTAACTAACTCTTTGGTTACTAGGACAAACTGCAGGTAACAGCGTATCGTAATCCACATAGTCTCATCTCGGTGTTGGCAAGCCTAAAACTACAATGGCTGTCACTTCCTGTCTTGAATGGAGCAGGACACAATTAAAATCATTTTAAAAAACCATAAGGATGTGAAAGTAAGTTGTCGTGTGGTGTGTGAGTTGATATGTGGGTGTGGGTAAGTTGTCGTGTGGTGTGTGAGTTGATGTGTGGGTTGATACGTTGTCGTGTGGTGTGTGAGTTGATGTGTGGGTGGGTACGTTGTCGTGTGGTATGTGAGTTGATGTGTGGGTTGGTACGTTGTCGTGTGATGTGTGTGTTGATATGTGAGTGTGGGTAAGTTGTCATGTGGTGTGTGAGTTGATATGTCTGTGGGTAAGTTGTCGTGTGGTGTGTGAGTTGATATGTCAGTGGGTAAGTTGTCGTGTGGTGTGTGAGTTGATCTGTGAGTGTGGGTAAGTTGTCATGTCGTGTGTGATTTGATATGTGAGTGTGGGTAAGTTGTCGTGTGGTGTGTGAGTTGATGTGTGAGTGGGTAAGTTGTCGTGTGGTGTGTGAGTTGATATGTCAGTGTGTAAGTTGTCGTGTGGTGTGTGAGTTGATATGTGAGTGTGGGTAAGTTGTCGTGTGGTGTGTGAGTGTATGTGTGGGTTTGTACGGTGTCGTGTGGTGTGTGAGTTGATATGTGAGTGTGGATAAGTTGTCGTGTGGAGTGTGAGTTGATATGTGGGTGGGTAGGTTGTCGTGTGGTGTGTGAGTTGATATGTGAGTGTGGGTAAGTTGTCGTGTGGTGTGTGAGTTGATGTGTGGGTGGGTAAGTCGTCGTGTGGTGTGTGAGTTGATGTGTGTGTGGGTAAGTTGTCTTGTTGTGTGTGAGTTGATGTGTGTGTGGGTAAGTTGTCTTGTGTGTGAGATGATATGTGTGTGGGTAAGTTGTCTTGTTGTGTGTGAGTTGATATGTGTGTAGTTAAGTTGTCTTGTGTGTGAGTTGAAATTTTTGTGGCTATGTTATCGTTTGGTGTGTTATTTGGTGTGTAATTTGGTGTGTTATTTGGTGTGTTATTTGGAATTTAACTTTCGAAATGACCCTCCCCCCCCCTTTTCACCCCTTTTCATAAAACTACTCCTAACCCTATCCCTGTAGACGCCCCATTTGAAGACGCCCCCCCCCACCCTCCAGTGAGTCATTCTTCTTGATGTAGAGAGTAATTCTGGCGGGGTAGTCACTCTGGCTGATTTGTTTTCTTGTGTACAAAATGTCTGCGCTACAATTCTTTAGATGTCAATAAAATATTTTGGAAAGTATATTTCTTCAAATCACTCTCCTATACTGTACCACCCTGATTTAACTTTATTGGTGTTTGTTTGTTTGTCATGGCTGTACATTTCAGAGGTCAAGTCCTGTAAGACAAACTTTTGGAAGACACCCAAGATCCTCTCTGCTGAATTAAATTTGTATCTATTTCTTAGCACGGAGGTCGTCAAACTACGGCCTGCGGGCCGGATACGGCCCACGGCTTGGGTCTATCCGGCCCACCAGGAGCTTATTAGATTAATAATATAGTTTTATTGAGATATTCAGTTTCAACATAAATCGGCAAAATTTGTGAAAACATTATGGTTATTTATGACGGCATAAACCCAATAGGATCAAGAAGACTCAGCTTCTTGTTGTATTCTCCAACAAAAAATTGTTGTAGGTTGTTTTAAGTAGTATTGAGTTTTCAGTCCTACTAAATTGGACAAATGTGGAATTTGAAGTTTAAGCCGATTTGGCAAAGCGTTGGCGAGGAGTTGCTTCACGCAGTTTCCACGCTGTTAACAATTTCCCCAAGAACCAACAGCCCCAATTCCGTGGGATTTTGTGCCAGAAAGGCAATTCTGACTAGATGACAGCAGTTTTTTTCAGAGCCGTTTTTCCGATCTCGATGCCATTGAAAAAAAAAAAAAAAAGTAATATTATATGTCTAGTTCCTGCGCGTTTGTTTCAATTAAATTGAATTTAATCCGATTATGTCATTAAGACACTAATGTATTACTTCGTGTTGCATTTCGACAACAACAAACATGGTGTGTCTTGATTGTTTAAATGTGTAGCCTACTTTTTTTTAAAACTTCTATGAACCCGTATTATATTTAACCACAAGACAACTTATCCACCCACACACACACAAAAAAAACACTAATAATATTTCTTATCTAGGTTTCCGATCATCCTAGAGTGCTGATATATTGGAGACTTCTTAGTCTCCTGCTCCATTTTGGTGCACGTGCATAGAGTTTGACCCTCCAATACCGCCCCCCCCCCTTGCGCCTAACCTCTTTGTCGTGATAATTAGGGGGCCTGCACTAACTCACCGCGCCCTTAACCGTGTGGTTGTTCTTGTTGTTGTAGCTGCTTTAAATGTCCGACCGACGATAGGATTAGTTTCAATGGTGGCCATTGACCGGATGTTATGTTTACCAAGGTGGTTATGAGAGTATGTTATACTAAGTTGTTGTGGTTTTTTTTAATACTCTTCTCCAAAGTCCTACGCAGATCTTATCACCTCCACTCAAGCGTAAAGCCACAATGACAGCACTGTTAGAGCTCGGTACGCAGTGGTGAGGATTGCATTGCGGATAATCCGGACTCTCAAAATCCGGAGTCTTATGATTTTATATGGTCGAATTCGTAATCTGTCTATTTTTTTTTTAAGCGAAACGAAATTTTTTCATATGTGAAATTTAAACATTTAAATGGGCGCAAGAACAAGCCATTGGAGCCCCCCCCCCCTCCTCTCCACCCACAACATCTAAGCCAAGGATATAGATCTGTGCTTATATGGTATTCGCGTATCGTATTTTTGTAATGATCATGTACAGAAAGAAAAGGATTCGCCTTTTTGTTTTTAATTTCCTATAAAGGTTTATTTTTTAAATTTTTTTTTTAAATTGACTTAATGGATACATTTAGTTCCTAATTAAAAAGACTTCGTATTTCATAAGACGATTGTTGTGTTACTTCTTTTATTGGTTATTTAAATAAATAAATAAATATATATATATATATATATATATACACAGTGGAACCCCGCTATA
>CAXITT010000437.1:415620-441523 GCA_964033795.1 Lymnaea stagnalis
GTAGCCTATCAGAATCAGACTCCAGATTTGCAGCAATGTAGCCTATCAGAATCAGACTCCAGATTTGCAGCAATGTAGCCTATCAGAATCAGACTCCAGATTTGCAGCAATGTAGCCTATCAGAATCAGACTCCAGATTTGCAGCAATGTAGCCTATCAGAATCAGACTCAAGATTTGCAGCAATGTAGCCTATCAGAATCAGACTCCAGATTTGCAGCAATGTAGCCTATCAGAATCAGACTCCAGATTTGCCGCAATGTAGCCTATCAGAATCAGACTCCAGATTTGCAGCAATGTAGCCTATCAGCATCAGACTCCAGATTTGCAGCAATGTAGCCTATCAGCATCAGACTCCAGATTTGCAGCAATGTAGCCTATCAGAATCAGACTCCAGATTTGCAGCAATGTAGCCTATCAGAATCAGACTCCAGATTTGCAGCAATGTAGCCTATCAGCATCAGACTCCAGATTTGCAGCAATGTAGCCTATCAGCATCAGACTCCAGATTTGCAGCAATGTAGCCTATCAGCATCAGACTCCAGATTTGCAGCAATGTAGCCTATCAGCATCAGACTCCAGATTTGCAGCAATGTAGCCTATCAGCATCAGACTCCAGATTTCGGGAGTCGCAGAATCTAAAAATTCGAAAGTGTTAAGTTTAATTTTTTTTTAATTTAAAAAGTTTTATTTTCTCTCTTTCGCAGCGATTTAATCAAAGACATGGAATCAGTAGGTGTTTAGGCCCTACTTCATGCTGAAATGGTTCATTAGCATGTTACCAACGTATTTTAAACACCTTTACGATTCAAAAATTCAGATTGCATCCGGATATCCGGATTAAACTTCTGAAAATCCGGGACTTCCCCAATGTGCAATCTCCATTTCCTAATCATTACAACACGCTGTGCTGCAGTGTCAATGGCTTGTGGTTTAACCTGGTAGGCAGGGGCACGTCCGTTCACTGCATAACCGAGAACAAAATTTCCACACAAGCTTCAAAGTCTCCACAACAGTAACTGTTTTTATGTAGGTCAAGGCTGGTTTAACGAGAGCAACACTACAGTACCATACGCATACCCGCGCCTCCCAACCGCTGGTTTCTAAAAATCGGTGCAAACAATCGGTCTTACAAGAGATCTTTTTTTAAAAATTAAAAACAAGTTCTTGTCACCCGTAAACACGGCTTGAATGTGTCACCAGTCCTTTATGTTCCAGGCTTCTCGTAATCACCATTAAAAGTTAGATATTATGAAAAGGCCTGGCCTAGGAACTTTTTTTTTTTAAATGGGACTGGGGGCAATTTTATGGACAGATACATACATACATATATACCACAGCAACAAAAAAATGTTTAATCCAATAATTATATTATTTCTAAATCTCAGAAATTTATTTTTTTGCGATAGATACAACTAAATACCCTCTGAGAAAGTCGGAGGTCGTTTAGATAAAGAGAAAAGCTCGGAAAAATATTTGCTAAATCATTTATATACCTATGTAAGTAATGAGATACAGTGACGTAGCTAGGGTTGGTGTCACGTGGGTGCGGTAAACTCATGGTGTCACCCCCGCCCCCCTATTTTTTTGTGTGGTTTTTTTTTTGGAAAAGGGGCGGGGGGGGGGGGGGTGGGGGCGCAGTGCCAGATTAAAACCCCCCTGAGGCCCCTAGGAAGTCGAAATTCTGACATTTTATAAAGTAAGTATACGTTCTTTTATTTGGGGATAAGATTGGCCACTGGTATTGGGTGGTCAGTTTCTTCAAAACCAGGAGATTTCTTTTTTTCAAATATAAAGCGAGGACATTTAAAAATCAATGTGCATCAGCCAGCCATTCGTATGATCCTGCAGCCCATTTAGGGTTTTGGACTGCCTCACCACATCCTTCCACTCAGACCATCCATATCCCTGTTGTTGCGCTACAGCATATGTAGGGTTTTGGACTGCCTCACCACATCCTTCCACTCACTATGGCAAAGGTCCAAAAACCAGTAGTGTCCTGGTAAAAACTGTACGAATGGTCACCTTACACTGGTAGCATGGCCCACACACAAAAAGCAATCAGGGTGTTGATCTTAATCTGTATTTAAAAGTGGATCTGTGAAACAAAAACAAACATTTTTACAAGCAAAAAGTAATCGAAATTAGTTCTTAACAATAGCTGGTTGTGAGTAAGTTATGACCACTTAAAATTTCATTGTGATGATTAAACCACTTAAATTGAATGAAGAAAAATTTAAAATACACCCTGAAAGCAAGTTCTATTATTTAAAGCTTCAGACACCAAATAAGAAATGAATTCGCTTTAAAATCATAATTTATTTTTGTTCACCGTTTCCATAATATATAATTAATTAGAAGAGTGTTTGGACCGATCACATAACAAAAAAAGTTTGTAAGGACAACAAAGTCTATGTGTGATGAATTAGCTTTAAAGTTTATTGAAAACATAACTAACTTTGAATGTTTCGGCTGAAAGTTTTCTTCAGCAAAATGTAACATGTAAAATGAAATAAACATTATCTGAAGCCTCTCAACAAAAAATCCATATTGGGCAATCACAGTTAATTATTTACATTCTCTATAAGTTTATAAAAAATTATAAAATGGATTTGTGAAAAATTCAATGTCTTATAATGTAATTTTCATTTTTAAAAACACTTTAAGTGTTGTGTTACAAGGTACAAATGGTTCAACGTCTTGGCACATATAAGAATTGGGGGCACCCTCAACTTATCTCCTGCCAAATCTGGCTCATATTTCTGTATCACGATGGTAAACAAAGGGCAAGCAATCAGCAAATTAACCCAGTAATAAGTATCAAAAGTATTTTTTTTAAAATGAAATGGAATACACTACTAATTTCTTTTACAAAATTTTAAGAGATAATTTACAGTGTGCAGTAGAAGTGACATCACATGTTTCCTATTCTTTCTAAGTTATCCAAACTTAACCTTCCATTCAACCAAATAAGTCCAAACATATATATATATATACATACATCTATATAATACTATATGAATACACATAAATTGTAAAGGAAAAATACACATTTCTAAAAATAGATTTTTTAAAAATTACACACAAAATGTGAGGTAAAAATAGTATGTCACCCAAACCAATGACCTCCCTTTGGTGAAGCAGATATGTTAACCTAAACCACAAATACAAAGGCATGCTCTAATAATTCTAAGTTTGATGTGCCAGGGAAGCTTTCAATTAAGTAAGACATGGATTGGAAAATTGTTAGTATATTTTATAATGCTTTAAGAGTTTGACATGAGCAACCATCACTTTCATCACATCATTGTGTGATAATGCATGAGGTCGTAATAAAACCAAGTAATATCTTCATGCTAAAAACACAAAATACGCTGCTAAAATTCAGTATTCAAAATGTTGGTTGCAATTCTACTTTGGAATTACTCAATTTCCAAATGTGAAATTCTCTGTTGCATTCAAGCAAAGGGTCTGGATTTTGTCTGGTGTGGCGGGGGCATCTAAAGGAAAAAGATGAGAGGGAAACATTTGTAACAAAACTGAAACTTATACAAATTAAAAAATGAAGAGCGGGGCCCATGAACAAAATTAGAGACTGATGGCCGAGATTTGCTCTTGAAAAATAAATTAAATATATTACGTTTAAATTGTTCTAGTTTTAAAATTATTTTAATCGGAATGTTTATATGCTGAATATGAATATGTACAACGTAATCAAAATACATGTACATTCATTTGTATCAATAAAAGAATCTTATCTTATTAACAGAAAAATCATAAGATCTGCAAGTTTGAGAACCAGCCGACTGGATACACAGAGATTGTATTGTTTTTCAAAAATTCTTTTTTTTTCTGCCGCTGATGCCATAAGGTTTAACATCCTAACAGTTAACTCCTAGGTCTTGGTCCCATTGAATATTTTGTTTAATTACTAATTTTTCAATCCTTAGTTGTAGGTTGCTTTATTTAAAAATTAAGAACTTACCCAGGACGAAGAAAGTGTCCTGACCTATTTCAGCCCTGGCGGCTTCGACAGCATGTTTGATGGCCATGAGAGCAGCAGCAGCCAATGTTAAGGGAGGCTCTCCAACAGCTGCAAGGAGAATGTGGAACGAGGTGATCCCTGAACGCTATAATTTGATTTGGTTTTTGTGGACAGTGGTATGTAACAGCTGATATACTGGTATCATAATGTAAAAATATAAAGGTTGGGGTAAGGATTAATGTTGGAAATATTGGTTTCATTTTTTGTGTTTACATAGATCAACATAAATGTGTGGGTGTGATGGAGAGTGCTGTTTTTTGTGGGGGGGGGGGGGGGGTCTTGTCCTTCAAACAAACAAAAATCAAACTGAGTCATCTATATTTTGCTCAAAACCAATCTAACACAGTATGTGTATATTTTGATAGGGGATTAAAAACATTAAAATAAAATTATTTTAAGAAACATTAAAATAAAATTATTTTAAGTGCAATATAAATTCAAAGGACTTGTGTTTAAAGCTTGTAATAGAAGCCAGGTGAAGAAGGTGTCCAGAGTTACCTACCCTTTGAACGCAGAACTCCCAGAGGATTGGGTGCATTTCTCAGAAACTTAAAGTTGAAGTTCATGGGTAAGTCTTTTGGCATTGGAGGTTTGTAATCCTGACAATAGTGAAAAAGCAGAGAATTGGTTCATTATTTTAGTAAACAGCTGATGCAAAAAAGGTCAAAGGTCACTTGGATTTGATTAACCGAGTTTCCTGATAAGGAAATATCATACAATAGTCAGAATAAGCCCTAGTGCATTTGACCTGAATCTGCTACTTAGACTTAGTGGATCATCACATCATCTACGATAAGCAGAGCAGTTCAATCATTAAACGTTGGCAAGCTTACATTCACCGAGTTAAAGACAAGCTGGTGAGAGCAATATACCCACCCACGATCCAGCATTGAGGACCTGACCAGTCGTAGGGTCGTATTTCATGTCCTCTAGCAGGAAGTAACCCATGCCCATGATAAACCCTCCTTCTGCTTGGCCAATGTCCAATTCAGGATTCATGCTAGAAATTAATATTTTTATTAATTCAAAGATTATAATTTCAAAATGTATTATAAAAGCAATTTTTACAAATTGTAAATCAAGAATTTGAAACTCAACCTGCAGTATCATCATGCCGCACGCTACAATCTTGGTGAAAACTATGATTTTATTTTACCATGACTAAAAAAAATCTGGCATCGACTGAATACAAAAAGTTTCTGACCTACCGGGTCAGAGTAAATAAAATACATAAAACAAATTTACATTTTGCTTATGTTAAAAATTATTTGCACACAAAATTTCCTAATGTTCCTCTTTGATTTAAAGGATGACTACCTGATACCACAATCATACAGCATGTCCATTTGCCGAAGCTGGTACTGTCCAGTAAGCACGTCCAATTCAGCCTCCACAGCAGCAATGCTGTAACAGTTGTAATGACTTGGGTACGAATCATTTGGATGGGTCCTGGGCGAAGAATTTTAAAAAATAGCATCACGGTTTCAGATATTGATTTCCAATTCTTTTAAATGTATTATTTCCAGAGAGAAGTATAAGAGAATTAATAGCTTTCTTAAGATATAATAAAAGAAATTTTGGCAAGTCCCAGTCAACAGGGATTTTAAACACATTATAAGACTTCATTAACTTCATATTTCATTCCATTAAAATGGTTATATGCAGACAAAAATCCTAAAAAAGACATAGGAAGACTTCCAGTGAAACTTTTCAAAACATATAAACATTTTTTAATGACTTTAAAGTAGGTGAAATCAATCAAAAATCAATAATTAAGAACATTTTTGTATCATATTAATTTTTAATTTTTTTTTAAAAAGTCAGATTTTACATGTAAGATGCTGTCAGGTCGACCATCTCTTGGTAACATTTAGCCACAAGGTCCTTCCATGTTGGGTTGACCATTGTCGCTTTCACCGGGGCCATGCGCTGCTTGAGAATGTTGCAAGCTTCGATTACACCCTGGAAATAATTATATTATAGCTACTCAAAAACACTCTCAACGTCAAACATTTCCCATTCTCTTAAACAAAATATGATGATACTTTTAAACTCAATCAGGCTGATACTCTCAAACCTTTCTTCTCTTTTTTTTTTTAAAAAGTGAGATAAGAAAATCCTCATCTGCATAAGAAATGTTAATGAAGGATATGCTTGCTTACTTAAAGGGGAGTCTAAAATTATGTTGTTAGAAAGAACCCCATCTCTTAATTTTTAATAAAACATCAAAATGCTGCACCGTGCCGAATGAGACAGAAAATCAATTTTAAAAAAACATTTAAATTTTCTAGATAGGGCACAGTTGTGATCAATATATTAGTTAAAATCCCAGGCTACTAGTGCATGCTGTGAATACATGAAAGAAGTGAGGCGTTCATATTTCTTACCCACTATCATCCTCACTTCGGGCCAATCATGAGGAACAAAATTCTGTTATAATATTAAAATTAGTTATGGAGTTATTACTTTCCTCTATTCCCCCACCCCCACCCGATCATACATTCCCTCAACAACATTACCCACCAGGCAACACAGCTCAGAGGTCACAGAACCTCCGCTGGTTTTGGAATTGGCATTGATGACTGACGAGGATGTTGCCACACTGATATTTTCCATGGGAATACCCAATTCATAGGCACAAACTTGAATGACCTGTCGGCATGATAACAAAATTTTGCTCAAGAGTTGATAGTCCACTTTGTCATCTAACCAGATTATCCTTAATAACTACAGCTCCTGATCTAACCAAATTATCCTTTATAACTACAGCTCCTGTTCTAACCAGATTATCCTTAATAACTACAGCTCCTGTTCTAACCAGATTATCCTTTATAACTACAGCTCCTGTTCTAACCAGATTATCCTTAATAACTACAGCTCCTGTTCTAACCAGATTATCCTTTATAACTACAGCTCCTGTTCTAACCAGATTATCCTTTATAACTATAGCTCCTGTTTTTTTAAAATAAATTAATTATTACAATTTAGAAAATATAAAATTTTAAATTATTAACTAATGCCATTTCACTTGTGTTTACCTCATATGGATATTTTAACTTTTGCTTTTATTTTCCAAGAAGCCAATCAGGGACAGGCTGACCCCTGTACAGTTTTGGGTTGCTTACCTTGGTGTTGATACCTTGACCCATGTCAATCCCACCATGGGCCACCAACACGCTCCCATCCTGATGGTAGATGATGACATGTGTGTTGTACATGTCCCCGCCCCATCCTATACCAAACCTGTTGGGCATCAAGGCCAGGCCCCGTTTCTTCCATCTGTTGGCCTGAGTGATTGGAGTGGGGGGGGGGGGGGATTAATGACATTTTCAAAACTCTGGTACGGTTTTTTTTTAAAAAGTTGTACATGTCCCCGCCCCATCCTATACCAACCCTGTTGGGCATCAAGGCCAGGCCCCGTTTCTTCCATCTGTTGGCCTGAGTGATTGGAGTGGGGGGGGGGGGATTAATGACATGTTCAAAACTCTGAGACAGTTCTTTTTTAAAAACAGTCGATGTAAATATACAATAGTAGATTTAATGGTAAATATTATATATATAAATTTAATTAGCTAATTATAAGATTCTTGGACTGCGATAAAGCTTTAAAGTAAACTAATCACAAATAATTTGCGTAAATAAAACGACATATGTTAAGCTTTAATAATGATTATACAAAAATACAATGCAGATGTTTCGGCAAATGCCTTCATCAGAACAAACAAACAAACGAAAAGCAAACAAACAAAATCAGGAACCTGCAAGGAAAAAGATGGCATGGTAGACTAAAGAACACATGGAAAAGGGACCTAACTCTGAAGTCAGGAGTGACGGGAATTGCTTGGAGAGACATTGAGATAGCACAGAGAAAGACTCTTGATGGCCTATGCCCTCCCCCCCCACCGCCCCCCTCCCACCCCCCACCCACAAGGGCACTGCAGGATGATGATAAGTTACATGTCTTTTTATTGAAAGGACTTTGTTCATAGGGAAATAATCTGGTATTTCCATTTCAATAGTTTAAATAATGATAGTAACACAAAAAAGTTTTTAAAAACACATTGAATGAAACATGAATATGTGTTTCATTTAGAGTTTAATAAATCAGAGATGGAGACATCTATTTCATTCTAAGGGGAAGAAATATACACACACACACACAAAGCTTGGTGATGTACCAAATAATGGAGCCACCAGTTGATGCTTTAATGTGAAGCATATTTCTACAGCAGTCACGGAAATAGTCAAGTGAAAAGTAAGGCAAAGTTGCCGGGGAATTTTTAAGACCAGTCAATAGCAAATGTCTTCATTTCAATTTACTTCGATTCTAAAATAAATTGTGAGCACCGTTACGCTGGTGAGGTTGGAATCACTGGATCAAATAATAAAAAAAAAATGTATATTTTTATGTAATACAAACCTGGTTGAACGTTGCCACGTCCTGCTTACGTTTGGCCAAATTGATATCACCTTCAAACTGAGCCGCTATCTCACGGATGTTGCAGTAGTTCAATGGCATTCCGGCGGGTGTTTTCTGAAAACACAATAAGTGCCTTGTTGAAAAGTTGGAATTAATTTTAATTTAGCTGTCACTTTCATTTACGGTTTTAATTATTTCGTTGAATTATCTTTTTAAATTGTGTGCGTACCATAAAGATACCATATTGTTTAAATAAAGATAACATAATGTTTAAATAAAGACATGATAATGTTTAAATAAAGACACCGCTATGTTTAAATAAAGACAACATAATGTTTAAATAAAGACAACATAATTACTAAATAAAGACACCATAATGTTTAAATAGACACCATGTTTAAATAAAGACACCATAATGTTTAAATAGACACCATGTTTAAATAAAGACAACATAATGTTTAAATAAAGACAACATAATTACTAAATAAAGACACCATAATGTTTAAATAGACACCATGTTTAAATAAATACAACATAATGTTTAAATAAAGGTTAGTCTTTTTCATGAAACATTCTATTTGAGTAAAATTGCATGTATGATTTAGGAACAAAAAATATTTATAAGCACTTACGTCCTCACCTGTCCCTTCACATAACTATTTTATAAGCACATATGTCCTCACCTGTCCCTTCACATAGATATTTTATAAGCACTTATGTCCTCACCTGGCCCTTCAAATAGATATTTTATAAGCACTTATGTCCTCACCTATCCCTTCACATAGATATTTTATAAGCACTTATGTCCTCACCTGTCCCTTCACATAGATATTTTATAAGCACTTATGTCCTCACCTGTCCCTTCACATAGATATTTTATAAGCACTTATGTCCTCACCTGTTCCTTCACATAGATATTTTATAAGCACTTATGTCCTCACCTGTCCCTTCACATAGATATTTTATAAGCACTTATGTCCTCACCTGTCCCTTCACATAGATATTTTATAAGCACTTATGTCCTCACCTGTCCCTTCACATAGATATTTTATAAGCACTTATGTCCTCACCTGTCCCTTCACAAAGATATTTTATAAGCACTTATGTCCTCACCTGTCCCTTCACATAGAGGTTTTGTTTCCTGACATCATAGGGATCCTTGCCTAAGGCTTTTGCCACGTGCTCCACCATGCTTTCCATTATAAAGATGGCCGGGGTTGAGCCTGTGGAGAATTGTGTCATTTATTTTCTCATTATATATATTCATTTGTGAATGATAAATCTATTCCCTCAATCTGGTTTTGAAATCCATGCCCTCAATCTGGTTTTGAAATCTATTCCTTTAATCTGGTTTTGAAATCTATCCTCTCAATCTGGTTTTGAAATCTATTCCCTCAATCTGGTTTTGAAATCTATTCTCTCAATCTGGTTTTGAAATCTATTCCCTCAATCTGGTTTTGAAATCTATTCCCTCAATCTGATTTTGGTCTTAGTGTAAAAATATTATTTTATCCCATTTGTTCATAAGTAGGCCTATTACAGGCTTTTCTGTTTATCATTGAAATTCCCAATACAGTTTTAGTTCATCAACTTCTTTTCTATCACAATTTTTTTTCAAGTCTAGTTACGCACATAAATCATTGTGTGTAAGTTCAGTTTTTGTTTAAAATTAGCATTCCCCTGAAGCCATGAAAATAATCTGTCACCAGGTTCTATAAAATCAATACAAAAACTCCCCACCTGGTGCCCTGCAGGAAGTACTTGCTGCTTTGTTGGTCCTCACAGGTATAGGCGTAAATAGCCAGTTGGGACAGTAATAAGCTGAAATCAAATAGGGTATGTTTTTTTTTACTTTAAAACATAGGGAAATAAAAAAAACAAGGATTAGAGGAAGAACAGAAACAAAATGCGATTCACCCAAATGGACAGTGACCTTAATAAGCAAGGTGATTTTTCTTTTTTAAAATGTCAAGAATTTAAAAATGAATTGAATGTCTTGTTAACTACTAGGCCTATTGCTCGAGATGTTTATGTAAACAAATTTTCAGTACAAGTATTATGAACATTTTTAGAATTTTCAGTTAGACCATGACAAATGGGTAAAATAGTTTGTTCCACTTTAAGTATTTTCAATACATAATATTTACAACTGTCTATATTGCCATTGAAGAAAGATTGTAATTAAAAGGTCAAAGTTTAGTTCTGTCTACTCTGTAGTTAAGGTTTCAACCTCTTAAGTATAACTCATGTTCCACAAACAGTTTTCAATTTAAATAGAATCACTAGACCGGCAAAACAGCCAGTGACACCACTGACCGCTGTCCATCCAGTTGAGCAGCTTGACAGGGTCACTCCCGAAAATCGACACACCATTATCAGCATACACAGTGACAATAATGGCCAAAAGTGTCCCACTGTCATCAAATCCAACCTGTAACAGGGGAGGTAAACACCAAGTGAATTCTGCCAGTTAACACAAGCTCAGTTCAAACATTTTTCATTGCTATACATCAGTCCCACTTAGCTTTAACTTTAATCAAATTTAAAATGCTAAAATTTACACTAAAAACAAAATGCTGACAATTGATTACAAAAATAAAAATCAACATTCCTCACCCTAAAAAAGATCAACCTTGTTTTCTAATGAATCAATAAACCCAATTAATTAAGAGAATATTTTTTAAAAACCTTTTTTCAAAATAATTAAATTTCTTCATACATAGCTATTTAAAGAGATCCTAGAATAGCTCAAAAGCCACAACATAAATAAATTAACCCCCCCAAAGCACCTGATATTCTGCATAATTAGCCGTCCTTTTGCCTAACATTTTCATGTTTGTATGGATATCTAGGTGCATCTTCACGGGCCTTTATGTTGGAAAAAAAAGTTATTGAATCAGAGTTTCTCACTAAGAAAGTCATCTTTTCAAAATTATTTTCCCTTTTTTTATTATTATAATTATCATAAGCGATTTTGAAAACATCTTTAGTCTAATTCGTTTTTTAAAGATTTTTTTTTTTTTTTACATTAATAAAAATTTGGAAAAACTTAAAATTCTCTTTAGGGATTAGTTATAACAAATTTTGTAATAATATTTGTATGTGATATACAGTTAAAACTTAAATAGATAATAAATTTTGTTCTTGGCAGACCTACTTGTTGACAATATAAGCAGCTAAGGCGCACATGCCAGAAACTGGGAAATTCTGAGTTATCTTGGCACCAAATCCTCCACCAAGTCTCTCTGTTGTCACTTCCACCCTGACAGAAATAAGCATGAAAATATGTTACTCTATTTGATGCATTTAGTCATAAGATATATATAACTGAATTATTTTTATTTATTGTACCAGACCTGTTTACCCTCAAACTCTTAGAATCATACAATATCATCACAAAGTCATTTAATACGTTATATTCATAGTAAAAAAAAAACCATACAGTATATACAATCT
This sequence comes from Lymnaea stagnalis, assembly GCA_964033795.1. Classification (NCBI taxonomy): domain Eukaryota; kingdom Metazoa; phylum Mollusca; class Gastropoda; family Lymnaeidae; genus Lymnaea; species Lymnaea stagnalis. The sequence goes on from CAXITT010000437.1 coordinate 427,540, forward strand.
ATACACCTCAAAATCATACATTGTACACCAAAATTGTAAGAGTAAACAGGTCTGTTGTACATAAATTAAAATTGTTATAGGATTTTCATAAATTAACTCAGTATATACAATCTATACACCTCAAAATCGTACATTGTACGCCAAAATCGTAAGAGTAAACAGGTCTGTTGTACATAAATTAAAATTGTTATAGGATTTTCATAAATTAGCTCATATAAACTCAATCATTTTATCTATATTAATTAACTGTTTTAGGGGGATCATGTTGTTCATATTAAGCTTTAGCTCATTGCAATTAACAATAACCTTTTTTTTGACTTGTATAAAATTTACCTGGACTGCTGCAGGCCTAGAACTTGGGCCACTACAATGCCAGCAGCATCCAGCCACTGGGTAGAGGCCTTGACCTTCATACCACCAACATCGGTTGGTATGCAGATAGAAGTCTGGGACTCTAGGTGAAAGTGATATTGTTCGCCACAGCGGATATTCCCACTGATTTTATGGGGAGCTGCAGCCATGGCTCCTGGATAAGGCAAGAAGAATTAACATTGCATTTCTACAATTAGATGATTTTCAGCAGAATTGAGAAGAATGTTATTAACACAATAGTTGCCATCAATGGGGTACGACCGATCAGAAAAAACATATATTTATATTTGGGGAGAAAAGAGCACGTAAGGTTGTTCCACTTTCACATCATTGGTCGCTGCCATGGTTAAGCTATGTAAACTTTGATTCAATAATGATACCATGAATTGAAAGAAAGAAACTGTTCTGAATGAAAGTATGCTATTTAAATATATATATATCTCACACAGCAGACGGCCTGCAGAGCCTTATATCCAGCCTATCCGCTGCCTGCAAAGAGTTTGGCCTGACAATTAGCCTAAAGAAAACTAACATTATGGCACAGGGCGCTGACTCCCTCCCCACTATCGCTATCGACGACTACGACTTGGATACTCTTGACAGATTCACATATCTGGGATCCAACATATCGAGCACCCTCTCAATGGAGGATGAGATAAGTGGAAGGATAGGGAAGGCCGCAACTGTTATGGCCAGACTGAAGAAAAGAGTCTGGTCAAACGACAAACTCACAACAAGAACTAAGCTGCAGGATTACCAGGCCTGCGTACTGAGCACACTCCTGTATGGATGCGAGTCGTGGACCACATACTCTAACCACGAAAGAATGCTCAATGGCTTCCACCTCAGATGCCTGCGCCACATCCTTGACATTAAATGGCAAGACAAAATTCCCAACACGTATGTCCTGTCCCAAACAAACATGTGTAGCGTCCCAGCCATGTTAATCGAAAGACGCCTCCGCTGGCTTGGACACGTCAAGCGAATGCAACCTGGTCACATACCAAAGGACATGCTATACAGCGAGCTGGCGACAGGGAAAAGTTCAGTTGGACGGCCTCGTCTGAGATACTTAGACATATGCAAAAGAGACATGAAGTCGGCCAACATCGACATCTCAAACTGAGAGGAGCTGGCAGAGGATCGATCCTCATGGCAGGACATCATGAAGGCATGATCACTACATGCCGAGGAGCAAAACAGGGTGGAAACAGCTGCAAAAAGAGCGAGGAGGAAGGCCGGTAAATACTGCTCCACCGCATTCGTGTGTGGGAAATGTAACAGAGACTGCCATTTGAGGACTGGTCTCACCAGCCACACCAAGAGCTGCAAGCAATACAGATAATCTATCTCTTCCGCAGACGGAAAGATGCCATACATATATATATATATAGCCTATATATATATATATATATATATATATATATATATNATATATATATATATATATATATATATATTATAGGGTCTCTTTTGATTAGCTCTGCTCAACTTACTTGAATAAATTTCAGAAAAATCAAAAAGTAATTAGAAACTCCAGAGAAGGGGAAAAGGTGGGTGCTGTTCAAGTGCAAGCTACTCTGTTTTACAAAAAACTAGACGTACAGCATAGATTTTGAACCCAGAAACTTTGAACTCAGTTTCCAAAATGCTGATATTGCAGATTTAATGCAGAGCACCATAATTAATATGTATTAATTTTAGTCATTAGTTTGAGAGAGTTATTTTTTAAATAACAGTTATTTTTCCAATATCCTATTCCACAATAATGGAAAGTGTTATATATATTTTTAAAAAACGGTAAAGCCATAATCTAAGAAACTTTGTTTTAAAATTTATTTAAACTATTTAATAATATTTTAATGAGTCAGAATTTTTTTAAAAACAATCTTAAATTTTACTTGAAGGGTAAGGGCTTTCAATGTCCTTGAAATGAAAAGGGGTTGAGGATCAGCAGATATACCTTTTGGGTCACCAACTGTGGTTGGTTTTGGTGGATTAGGGAAAAAGGACTTCTGCTGGATACCATCCAAGATATCCACGATTGGAGGTTTAATGTTTTTGTAGGTTACTTTCACCATGCTTGCACCAGTCTGGGCAGTGATTTCAGAATCTGAAAGCCAAAAAAATTAATTTAAGCATCTAGACAAGCCTTTGGTAGAATAATTAATTGTATTGTAAGGCATTTGTGTCATCAGGGATCAATCCTCAACAAAAATGAAGGCCATTGGTTTAAAGTCAGTGTCGACTATGTGGCAGAATGGTAGAGTGTGCACTACACATCAAGGAGCTGGCAGATTTTTATTCTTTCAGGGTTGTCTGAGCAAATATCTAGGTGGGTTGGGCTGATCACCCACAGAGTAAATATAATACCCAGACCTGTGGGATAAATAGGATGCTGACCAGAGCAAAATTAGGTTACAGAAGTCTGAAATAATAGGCCTTCAGAGCCTAAAAATCAAAGTCTGCAAAATAGCTTTAAGTTACCAAAATTGAGTTACAAATTTTAAAAAAATAATAAGAAATTATCTCCTTCAACTTACAATCATTAAGACAGAAATGGTCAGAGTAACAAAAATACCTGCTACAATAATTCCAAGAGCCTGCCCGGCATAAACCACAACTCCACTGCAGAGTAGCTGAAAATGGAAAGATGAAAGGATATTTGTTAATATAATATATCATTGCTAATCAATACCTGCACTTAAATTTTTTTGACAACATTAAGTTTTTAATGTGCTCCTTGAAAAATGATCTATGCGTTAAAAAAATGGCAATATAAAATAGTGAGTGAAAATATGTTTAAAATATTTTTAGTCCCTAAGTGATGTCGATATCTAAAATATGTAAGAAAGGTCCGTTGATCATGTTAGAATTTAGCATTTGCCAAAAGGTATCAAATGAAAAAGGGAATGTTATTTTCATTTAGGTGGACAAGTTAAAGAGACTGTTCCCTTTATTCAATTAAACATCTCTGACAAGCTTAACATGGATTTACAAGTTAAATTATAAAGTTACATTCTGCACTTTAGTCAAATGGGGGCTTTAACAAAGTCAGTTATTTGTCTTAGCTCGTACCTCCACGGGGTCACCTGTGCCGTTGGGTCTCCAGCTGTTGAGTCCACCTTTGGGAATGTCGGAAGCCTTGATGAAGGCAACGACACCAGGAAGGGACTGTAAAAGTGTTTATACTATGGTGAGATAAGATGGGAGGGGAGATAACTCAGGAATGTATAAGGTCCCGTGTTAGACAATGGTGGATGGAGAATTTATTGTAAAATAAGAAAATAAAATTATTAGATATTTATGGACTCTGACCAGAATAACAATGAATACAAATGAAGAGCCCTGTGTATATTTCCAATTGCTTCATCCTGAATGGCATTCCTCCCCATATCATACTAATACACCACCAGCAAAAGTATAATGTGTATTAAGGATTAGCTAATCTTAAATACCATACACTATATTTTTAGGATGAATGCACTAAACACTCAGTGAAGTTGCATGTACATAAATGATCAAATATTCAGATGACAAAAATCTCACCAATGCTAAAGATGAATCGATGACATCTATCTCTGCATTTCCCACAGTGCTGATGACAGGGGCAGCATGGAGCTGTCCAGGTTCATCCTTGAGGTCATCTAGAAACTGAACGGTTCCACTTGTCTGAATAAAATAGACTTCATAAGGTTTCAAAATGATTTTTTTTTTTATGTCTATCATATAGTGCAGGGGTGGCCAAACTTGTGTAGCTAGGAGTCAGATTCAAGAGGTAACAGAGGTAAGTGGTGAAGCATCCCTTTTCGGGGTTTACCCCAATCATGGGAAATTAATATCAAGCATCAAGTTGAATTACTATTAATTTGATTAATAATTCATCATAATTTAACACAATAGAAAAGGGAAACAACTCTTTATTGTAATGAGATTTTTATCTCACCAAATACTCAGCATTTATTTTTGGAATGGGCTGTGAGACTGGATATTCTGATGGATCTGTCCCGTAATCCTGTGTGCCAACAACTGGTGTTCTAGTAAGGCCGGTCCCTCCACTGATGTAACGAGAGTCAGCTTTGCTTCGGCAAACATTCAAAACAAACTGCAATGTTATATAATTTATATTACAGTTAACTCAAAGTAAATAAATCAATGAAGATAGGTTAATTTTAAAGTTGTTTTTTTTCAAATAATAACACCATCAAGTCTTAAAAGGCTTATTACAAGTCATCTTTAAAAAAAATTGAGTCACAGCAAAAAAATTTTAGTTTACAGAATGACTGTAGATTACTTTTAGCCTAACATGCATTTTTTTATAATTTAAAAAGGAGGAAGTAACAGCCCCTATAAATCAAACACCTTGTAGAACAATCCCAAAGCCAGGGATCTTCTGTACGTAGCACTAGCCCAACCTGGCAGAGTCTCAGGGATAAGTTCGGATGTCATAATTGTCAAGGCATCTAAAATAAAAATAAAATATGGGCACATTCTACCACTGTATACAGCTGCCATACATAAGTGAAATGAGTGAATGTGCAAAAAACTTGTAGCATATTCTCTGCTCAAGCAAGAGGCACGTCTTACCACTGTATATAGCTGCCATACATAAGTGATTTATACTAAAGCTGTGCACAGCTATTGTTTACAGTTGATTTATTGCAGCAGCAATTTATAGGTGATTTTTTTAAACTATTAATTGTGAGTAATTTCTTTTTTAATTGTAACTTAAAGTTTTAAATAGTAGAGCTTTATATTTTTACTTAAATTCCTTCAAAACAGGAGTAAACAAATTATAATAAATACTTTTATCAATGTTAAGGAAAAATTTTTAGCAAAATTATTTTGTTACAGCCCATATTACTAACTATTAATACGAAGAGAAACCAGTAATTTTGTGTTTTGTAGGAATATTTTAAAAAGCATCTTACTTTTTAGCACATTGGGATCCCCCAACTGTTTGTTGACTAGGTAAGATTCTGTCTGAACTGCATGGGTCTGCAACAATTTTAAAATGGGTTTTAATATTATATGAAATAAGATTCTATAATTGTATGTTTGGGTTCATTCTTAAATGTTGTCATGCTTCCAGGTGGGGGGCCTCATGAATTTATGATGATGCATTATGAGTTTGTCTAAATTTTAAGATAATTTTTTTTATGATGGGCGAGGAGGGTGAGGTCGTAAAAAATCAGTTAAATAGCATGACATTTTTTTTATTGGTGGCCTTTTTGTCCCACATTAATTACCCCACCCATTTTACGCATTTGATGGCAGGACAAGGTGCCTAACAAAGAGGTCTTGGAATGTGCAAAAAACGTGTAGCATATTCTCTGCTCAAGCAAGAGGCACCTTCGCTGGTTAGGCCAAGTAAGGAGAATGAAGGAAGGCCATATTCCAAAGGATCTGCTGTATGGAGAGTTGGCATATGGGGCAAGGCTTATTGGGCGGTCACGGCTGGGATTTAAGGATGTTACAAAAGGAGCATGAGGGAAGTCAACATAGAAATCAATGAATGGGAGATTATTGATGACCACCACTCCAATTGGCGAACAGCAGTCCACCCACAAAAAGATGCTTATAAGAGATTTTTGTGAGAATAAGTTTCTGGACTTGATAATCAGCAGAGAATCAAATAAAAATTAAGAAAGTAGAAAAATGAAGAAAAAAAACTGAAGAAGTATTTTCTTAAATTACCAGCTGGGAGCTGATTCCTTGAATGACAAGAGACGGTTTGCTCTTGACCAGGAAATTTTGACTTGTGTCCACATCAACCAAGAAACCAGCACTGACATAACCTTGACTTGCCTGTTACAATGTAATTTGATAAAAAAATTCAGTCAAAAAGCATTCAAATTCAGTGGTGAATTTCGCATGCAGCATTTGGCCAAAAGGTCAATAAAAATATGTACAGTCTTTTTATAAGCTTATCATTCCTGTAAATTACAAAAGTTTTGTTTAAAAAAAATTTGGTAAAAAGACTAGCATGGGTTCTATAAAATATTTATAAAATGACATTGAAGTAGTATATTAATTTAACTTAACAATATTAAATGATGGATATAAAGAAATTCTGAATTAAAAGCATTTTAAAGAATTCAAAAAGCTTTACGAATCAACCTGCAACCGTGGTGATGGCTTGTATGTCTCTACACGAACTCCACTAGACGTGAATTTGGGAAGAATGGCTGCGGTGATGACCTTGCCTTTAACATCAAGTCCAAGGAAATCCTGAAGAGTGTATTGGTTTTGAGTTCCATCACCATCATCTGAAAAACATTACATTTTTTTAACAATTTAGGTAAGTTTTAGGTACCATTAATCCCATTGTAAATAACAAGCTTTGATTTTCGGGATAAGACTTTAAATAATTCCAAGTCTAATTATTTATTTTAAACCTTTTGCACAGTTGTAAGTAAAGAAAATAATGTGCATTTACATTTCTCTAATAATGATTAAAAATTCAAGGTAACACAAATTATAGAAACTCAACTATGTCAAATGATTTTTGTAGATGTCACAATTTGTGAACGAGGCAGAAGCGTGTAACACAGGTATTGATTAAACAGGTCAGAATATTTTATCAGTCAATTTGTGAACGGGCCAGAAGCGTGTAACACAGGTATTGATTAAACAGGTCAGGATATTTTATCAGTCAATTTGTGAACGGGGCAGATGTGTGTAACACAGGTATTGATTAAACAGGTCAGGATATTTTATCAGTCAATTTGTGAATGGGGCAGATGCGTGTAACACAGGTATTGATTAAACAGGTCAGGATATTTTATCAGTCAATTTGTGAACGGGGCAGAAGCGTGTAACACAGGTATTGATTAAACAGGTCAAGATATTTTATCAGTTCTGATGTTCATTGCCTCTAAGACTTGCCAGTTTGACTTACAGACAACAAGTTTGGCTCCAACTGTCTCAAAAAGTGTGAACACATCAGCAGGAAACTCTGGGTGGGCGTGTTTAAGGGCAAGGTTACCAGCCCAGCAGGCCATCTGAGGAAGTGGATAAAGGGGGACAATATTGCTAAGCAATTTGAGAGGAAAAATTATCCTCCCAAGATTGATTTGCAATTGCTTTAATAATATAATTTAATCAAACAGAAAACATTTCTTTTTTAAAGTTCAGATTTTGTCAGAGTGAGGACTTCATGTACCAAAGATTTTTACAAAATGGCAAGGCTGTCTCTAAATACTCAACTCACATTTCTGATTCCATGCTGTGCAACATATTGGAGATGTTGTGCAAAGCTTGCAGCATAAGGGACAGAGAAGTCAGTAACCAGTGAAGAAAATAGTTCCTGCAGGTTGCTCAATGATAAGTTGGCCCCCAGCACGAGGTTGGCATTGTTCTGTAACAAGTGTATAGTTACTGAGAAAACATGCAAAATATATGTTTGAGAAATACTGATGTGAAACATTTCAAGGTTTGAGTATTTGAACTAAGCAAAACAAACAAGGCTGCTGCAGCTAATTACTGGAATTATTTTACATCTGATAGAAGTGTTGTAAAAATTAGTTTAAGTTGATTTCATCTTGAATACCTTTCCGCCCCCACCCCCTGCTTCACTTTTCCCTATCTCAGAAAAAAGATTATAAAAAATAAAAAGTATTTCAAACAAAATTACCAAAGCCAAAATTTCATGTTAACCACTGAAAATATAAGTCTTTCTTATCCATATTAACATACTTTTTCCTATCCAAATTGACATAATTCTAACAGAGCTAGCATAAAATAATTATTTTTTCCTATCATTGCAACACTGCATTTTTAATCCAAACAAGAACAATTATTTTTTAAACTCTCATAGCTTCCATCATGCATAATAACTATATTCAAAAGTGGAAAGGAACCCTATTTTGGAAAAGGAATGTTAAAAAGAGTTCACATAAATATAAATTAAATGTTTGTTTTAATTTTTTTTTTAAATAAGTATTGGATGATGAGAGAATGAAATAAGCAACGACACTGTGACTTACTGCATAGGCTCTCCATGAAATTAGCAACAACACATCACATCAGTCAAACATAGGAAGAGACTGAGTGCCCCAAGTAGATTTCTAGGTTAGATTTCATATTTAAAATGAGCATATTTCAATAAACAGTTCCCGGCCGAGGCCCCTGGACCCCTCTTTAACTGGAGGGTATCCCCCCCCCCCACAAATAAAACAACAACAAAACAACCGTCCTTGAAAGTCCCGTTTTTTTCCGAATCATGATTTGGTCACCCTAGTTTATGCTGATCCATTTTAAATTAATGTTTTTTTCTGTGTCTGACATCGACTTAGAACAAGGAAATCAAAGCCCTCAAAATGTCTGCTGAATCCCAGTATTTAGCTGGAGCATGAGGACTTACTCTATAGCAGCAATTATAATGACTAACCTGAATCGTGTACAGTTCTTTGATTCCCCTTATGTCAATTAGTATATCAAAGTTCCATGGCCCAAATTCCTGATATACTCCTGAAATTGGCCATTAAGATAACATTGACAGATCTGGACTCAAAAGATCAACATGACCAAAGCAGACATTTGAATCCAAAGATAATAAAAGTAAAATAAAAAAAAATACAGTTAAGGTGAATTATCTCTATGACGTATTGATAAAGTTTATATTGGTTATCAGACAACACAAATGTGTGTTATCATTAAGCACGGTTTGGTACTTGAGTCCAGGAAATAATTCTAGTAAAAACATCAACATAAAATGGTTGCCAAATCATGAAGTTAAAAATAGGAGGCAACAAATTAAAACATTAATGAGAAATCAGACAACTAAAAGGATTAATAACTACTCTAGAAAATATGCAGGCTCTCCGCTAGGGAGGGTAAAAAACTTGACCCTGTCAACACCAACGGAATCACCCTATAGACAGAGGAAGCATGTCTCGGATTTTTTTTCTCAAGCATCAGTTAGGAAAAGATTACTAATCTGAATGATACTTGACAACAAATTACAAATAAAAAAAAAAAGTAATTAATAAATGTAAACAAAAAAATTAGCGAGAACTAAAGAAATCATATCAAAAATTTCTCACCGAATCCAGTGTTTCCAAAGACCAGCCTGTAGTTCTCTGTCCGATGCTGTCCCAGGAGTTGCACCAGTTCTTGGACGGTCGTAGGCTTAAACCACTGAGCACCATAACCTACTATGTGCAGTGGTCGCGGGATCTGGTTCTCACAGGCACCACCATTTTTGTTTTTTCCACTGCAGTGACCAGTGCAGCCTTGGCCAGTTTTTTTGCACAGTTTTGCTTCCAAATCCTAACAAATTTTATTATGGGGACAAGGCAAAAAAAAAAGAATTTGATAATGACCTTTATTCAAACCAGTAAATTGCAAGGCTTAACACAGATGAAAAGATTTTTTTTTAAATAACCATGGACATAGTTAACTAAAATATCTATTAAATATCTAAGATAACATTCTCGGTGCTGTACGGCAAATTTTATTTAAGGCAAAGTGTATTAATTTGCAGGCAACTAAGTTAAGCTAGAGCGTCAATACATATATAACTTTATCAAACTTATTTTACAGGTTAGCTAAAGCCAGAAATGTAATTTACCTGAATTTCAATCTTATATACCTGAATTTCAATCTTATATACCTGAATTTCAATCTTATTTACATGAATATCAATTTTATACACCAGAATTTCAATCTTATATAGGCTACCTCAATATCAATCTCATGTACCTCAATATCAATCAAGCTTCCATTCAGTTCTTTTGGTGCATCAACAGCAAAAGATTTCATGGCATCTAAAATGACTCTGTAGCCTAGGATGTTGAAAGTATTGGTCATTTTGTAATATTTCACACCTTGCATTAGGCTTTTAACAGGGACAAGCTAATATCTAATATGATAATTTACTTTTGTTTTTAAATATGGTCTCTAAATGTCAGTAACAAAACATTTATTACAATTTTATAAGTTCATAAAATAATTTTATTAGTTCACATTCCTGTCTTCAGTCCCGCAGATACTTAATTCTTAACTGTACATCTGCAAATACTTAATGTTTACCTGTACCTCTGCAAAAACTAAATGTTTACCTGTACATCTGCAGAGTGTGGCATCAAACTCATCTTCAATTTGTTGGACTGTGGGTTGGGGAAATCTCTGAAGGAGCCTGAGGGATAAAATATCCCATCATTCAAAGTTTCTGCTTTATTTTCTGTGATTACCCCTGTATTTTATATTACCTAATGTCAAATGCAGAGTTATTCCCTTTCAAATAAATTAGCATAATGGATGATCAATGAAACTTTTAATCTTATCAAAGGAAGAGTTCTGTTTGACTGAACTGATTATTTATTTATTTATTTAGGCATTTTTTATATAGCGCTTACCTTAAAGCTCTAAGCGCTTTACAATTATTAAAAACATGTAAACTAAGTAAAATAAAAATGAGACACTAGGATAGTAACTACTATACTATAGAAACAATTAAAATGGCTATAAAACGAAGACACTTTGGCACGTTTTGGCCTATACTACACGAACAGAAAATGAGAAAATTAGAAATCATGTAGACAGCAATAAAAAAAAATATTTTAAAAATTTCATAGCTGTTGGCTGTGTTGAAGTATAAAACCCAAGGGAATTTAATTTTAAATATGGCTCAGACAAAAATGATTACTTTTGAGCATAAAGAGTACTCCCCCTGTTGCTAGCATCATATTAAGATATCAGGATTTTTTTATTGTTTATTTATACAATTTTTATAGATAAAATTCATTTCTCTGTGACTTATCTATACATATTCATGACTCACCCATACATATTCATGTGACTCACCCTTACATATTCATGACTTACCCATACATATTCATGATTTGCCCTGGGGTACAAAAGCCACACTGTGCCCCGTCTCGTTTTGCCATCCTGTCTTGGATAGGATGAAGACCTGCTTTAGGATTGCCAAGCCCCTCAATTGTTGTAATTTCAAGCCCATCGCAAGTGTAGAGTTGTAAGCAGCACTGTTGAATATTTTGATTTGTTTTAGATTACATTATTTTAAGAAAAGAAAATTCCAACCTAGCTAAGCATAACATTAAAATTAACTAACTATTATTTTTTAACTTCATTTTTAATTAAACCAATCAATAATACAAAAACGTTCAACCAATTTTTCTTTTACTTTTATTGTCTTATTGTAGCATACATTATATAATATCTGGAACTTGACAGTTTTTATTTTTGTAAAAGAACCAGATCTGGATGTAGTCAGATGTATGAGTCATGAAAAGTTTATCCTCACAAAGTCTCAAATTTTCTAATTGTCATAGTAAGTAAAAAACTTACAGAGTTGACAGCATATGCTGCGGTCTGGCCAGAAAAAGGTTCAAAGAGTTTGACAGTGACAAGACAAACTCCACATCCTCCTTCATAACAGCAGCCTTTAGTTCCTCTAGATATGCCAACTTGGCGCATGTATTCATTGAGAGATGTTGCTGGATCAAATTCATTGCCAACTGGAAATAATAGAAGTTTTCATAAGTTAGTTATTAACATTGAACCTTACACACTAAGAAGGAAATCAAATCTTTTTCTCTCTCTGCATACAGTTTTCTGAAAGTATCTGAAATATGTAACATGGAAATTATGGTAACACATCATGTGCCATGTATATCTTCAAGTCATAGTAGGTCATATGCAATGGCAATGTATATCTTCAAGTCATGGTAGGTCATGTGCAAAGTATATCTTCAAGTCATGGTAGGTCTCGTAGATACATCTGTGTTTTGGTGTCATGTGCCCAGGGTTTCTTTCAGGCATACCTCGGGGGGGGGGGGGGGGGGGGCCAAGGGCGCCCCCTCCCCGGCAAAATCTGTAAAACAATAAAAGATTTTTTTTTTAAATTAAAAAACTACAAAATAGCCCTTTTAAAACACTTTTAGTATCTTGAGCCTTTAACCGATTACAATTGGTTGAATCTATGAAATATCGCTACTCTCGATATATTTGATGATCTGTATATTTAATTATAATCTTGTTAAAGGCGAATAAATTCGATTAGAAATATCGCAATGGCCACTCCAGATTATGAGCCAAGGCTTTCGATAAGTCAATGTCTTACTTCTTCTAGTTCGCATAATTCATAATAAATCGGTATTTTTATTCACTTTTTTTTTTTTTGGGGGGGGGGGGGGGTTAATTTTACAAGTTATAAGTTTTTAATAACACTGTTTTTAATATATATATATCAATATAAAGGTCCAAAATTTTAATAATAGTTCTTGCTAAGTATCAAACATGTGAAGTCTATTTATCAAATTATATTTCATCATAAAGCATGACTTTTGATTTAGGTATAGGCGTTAATTATAAAATGTATGATGTCATTAGCCTCTTAAAAATAAATAAATTTAATCGATTCCATGTGTGTATATAATATTGGAATTTTTTTTTAAAAATTAGATTTTTTTTTTTAAAATTAAGAATTTAACGGGGGCATACAAAAAGGGTACATTTCATCAATTATTATATCGAAAGTGTTTGTTTGTTTTTTTACTAAGCTACTCAGTGGCGTAACAACGGCTTGGCTTTGGGGCAGTTCCAAGGGCGCCGGCCTGCGCCAGTTCAAAAGGGCGCCGCTAAATCTCTAATTTTTTAAATTTTTATTGAAACAAAGGGGCGCAAAAAATAAATTAGCCAAGGGCGTCAAAAACCAAGTTACGCTCCTGAAGCTACTTTTGACTTTTGTAACAAAGTTTCCTGCATAGCAGAGGTAAAAAAAAAATGCAGCCTTTATTTATTATAAGGGCCGGCGCTAGACATTTTAAGATTGGGTGAAAATAGGCAGTTGTCGCCTTCTGGAAAATTATGGGAAGAGTTCAGATATATATATATAATTATTATTATTATTTTATTATTATTTTATTTTTATTCAAATTCAATACAAAAAAGGCCTTTGGCGGTTTTGGCGCGTTGGGGTCTGTGTGATGATCACGCTTAAAAAAAAAAAAAAAAAAAAAGAAAGATTTTTGTGAATTAGCATTGCGATCGTCAATTCTATTAAAAAATCTGTTGGCACTAGTTTTAGAAAAAATTCTTATTGCCAATTTGTTCAATTTAAAAACAAATTTTGTGGATTTGGTCCCCAAAAAAAACAACTGTTTTAAAGTATATCTGAGAGGCAATTTCAATTTGTAATTTATCTGAAAAAAAAGTTATAGTATTTTTAAATTACAAATAAACACTTCAATCAACTGAATATTGGGGAAATATATACTTCATTTGCCTACGATTTCCTTTAGATAAAAGCACACATTAATAAATAGGCCTATATGATGTCTTTTGTAAATATCTTATGTCTCATATTAATGTCGTTCATAAACGATTTATACAAATGTCCAGTTTTCAAAACCAATAAAGATGTTTAGACCTTTCCAATTAACATGTTTTTGTTTGTTTTCTTTTTGACTCTGGTAAAATTTGGAAATATTTACAAAAGGGTCGTCTAATGATTATCATTTGCGTTCAGCATATCCAAATAATGTTTGCAGTGCTTTTTAGTGATGGAACCCTTTTTAATTTTCTTTCTTTTTTTTTTTTTTTTTTTTTTTTTTTTTTATTTTTTTTTTTTTTATTTTGTTTT
>CAXITT010000437.1:447518-481070 GCA_964033795.1 Lymnaea stagnalis
CCCCCCCCCCCCGTGTACACCTATTCTGACATTTACCAGAACACAATCGTTTTAATAAAGTATCCAGAACGTACTTACAAAAGTTGCATTATGCAATTTTAGCTGGAAAAGAGTGGTTCTTAATTATTAGCCAGGGTCAGTTTTTTTTTCACCTCTACTCCTATTAATAATTAAGGCAATAAATATAGGTATTCTAAAACAAAGAAAATGTCTAACGACAATACAGAGCAATGACATATGACATATTGCAGCACATCAGAACATAAAAATGGTAACCAAAATGCTGACAAATTAATAAAGTATTACAATACCAATAGACTTGTCCTAATTTGCCTCCAATGTACACATTTGTGGAAACATGGGCTAGATAATAGGCTAGACGATAGGCTAGATGATCAATTAAGGAACATTATCTAATAAGGGATTTTTAGTTATTAAAACGAATCATACTTTTCTAGTGAATGAAAAAATATTTATATTTACTCAAATATAAAACTCAACAGCATTTTTGAAAAATAAAATTTATTTTTTTATGAAGCATCAACATGTGTATCAACATGTGTATGGCACAACTCTAGAAAAGGAAAAGACGTAAATCTTTTAAGTTGTTAATTAGGTTGGGTTCATACTTTCAAAAATAAACATTGAATACAAGGTAATTCAAATGACAATAATTGAAGCTTGGTTAGTGCAGCACAGAATTCTCATATACAAATTCAATGAAATCAAAGTTTTTTTTAAAACATTATTTTCCAATTCCTTTTATTTATCTCTAAACCTTTTTTTTGTTTTATCATAATATTTTTTTGTTGTAATTTTGTCTTGCATTTAATGATTTTCTTCATCCAACCTTGGTCTTTATTAAAACTTTCCTAAATGTATCATGCTGCAAGGCTATGGCCATGATGTAAATATTGCACTAAAATCTCAAGGTTAATGGTTTATCTCATTAACTGCAGAAGCAGCACACATATTTTGGAGTTGTTTACAGTAAATTAATTATAGTCCCATATTCTGATATTTCCAAATATAATTGCAGAAAAGTATACATTTTAAAAAAAAATCCTAATATTATAATATATCAGACAATTTAAATTTTAAATTATTAGAAAAATTAAGTTAATTAAGACTAAAGCCCAATAAAGAAATACATTACAAATTACATTAAATTAAAGATAGTGCAATTGCAATGCCATGGTTTTCACTACACTGGAGAACCCAGCAATAAAATATCCACTTTTTAAAAAAAGAAAACATGAAGTAATCAAGCAAAAGATCAACATTCTGTGTGGCAAAAGATCAACATTCTGCGTGGGCATGAAACATTTTGTTGTTCAAATTGCCTTAATAAAATTTGTAAATGATTTAAAAAAAAAAAAATTTCACTCTTAAAATGCTATGTAGATATGAGCCAGGCAAGTCAAGAATGCAAAGTGTGAATGGCTTTTTCTTTTGTTAATTAACAGACTGGGTAATAACTTGGTTTTAATGAACTTGTAACTAAATTTCAAATGTTATAAATGGGCTTATTTAATAAATAAAGTAATTAATTCCATAAAAAGTTATCTGGCACACTGTGTTAATAATGCAAATGAAAGGTAACCAGTTTACCACTCCAGTATGTTGATTATCTATTAGCACAATGCATCAACACATTTTATAATTGAATAAGTATTTGTAATTTAAAACAAGTGAATAGAACATGGTCCAAATTTTGTTAGTCTTTGCACTTATTGTATATCTCAGGGGTTTAACTTAATTCTAGTTTCAGGAAATGAAAAAAAAAATAAAAATATTATGTTTGACAATTAAAATATGATGTTAATTTTAACTATATTTACCAGCACAAAAATATTAAATGGAGTTTCCTATATTTAACAGTAGGAGTAGTGGGTATAACTTTAATTTAAAGAAAGAAGTAAATTATCACAGAGGTAAAATATGATGTCAACTGAGTTTAAAATGTTTGAGGTTATTTCCTAGATGCAATGCTAGGAATATAGCTCTAATTTAAACAGATTGTGATATTAACACAGACATTAATTGCAAAGCTTAAATGTTACAATTAAATAAAAAATTTAAATGTTATCATTTTAAATATGGCATTAGCCCAATTTCATAACTTCCCTTACACCTTGATTAAAATCAACATGGTTTGAGATATTGAAACATAATGCAAATATTGCAATGTAAATTTACTGTAAATATTTGTACACCAAACAAAAATATAAAAGTAAATTAGAGTAACAAATTTTTCTTCACTTTTTTGTGAGAACCGAATTTCATTTTAGATATGAAAAAATACTCTGATAAAAAGTCAAGTTTCAGGAGCATTGTTACAGGTCATGTCATTACAAAGCTGCATTCAGATTTAAATGTTATCATTGTTACAGATCATGTCATTACAAAGCTGCATTGAGAATTAAATGTTATCTCTTTGACACACTTGAAAGACAAGGCCTTGAAGAAATATCAGTCTGAGTATTTTAATTTGAACTTATCTCTGAGCCGGTTTGGGAAATTGATGATTATGAAAGTTATTTCCCAAAAGTGAATTTTGTAATGTCATTCAAGCATAGGGTCTGGACTTTTTCAGGAGTAGCCGGAGCATCTGTGAGAAGTAAATCTTTTTAAAAAACGGTTAAAAATGACCATATGATCAACACTTTTATTTGTATGCTTTTTGAGTCCAGTGCAGAGCAGAGTACAAAATTTAAGTAACCTTAATTAAAAAAGAACCTTTGAACAAAATAATGCCTGACCAAGTCAGGACTTTCATTTATTGCTTCATTAAAGTTGCAATTTTTTTTTTTTTTTAACTATTAAAAGGCTCAATGATAGATATCTTTAAGAAAAAACTTCCACTTTGAAAAGTCAATGTTATTAGAAAATCAGCTACAACTTTTTTAATTTTGAAAAGCACCTTCGTTTAATTTTAACTCACCCAAGGCAAAAAAAGTGTCCTGTCCTATTTCAGCCCTGGCGGCTTCAACGGCATGTTTGATGGCCAGAAGGGCTGCAGCAGCCATCGTTAAGGGAGGCTCTCCAACAGCTGAAAGTAGGGAAAAGAATTTTGCATGAAATAATATCAATTTCTTGTTGTCTATACTCACTAGTAAATTATGCCAAAACAAACAATAAAACCCACAGAGTTACCTACCCTTTGATCGCAGAACTCCCAGTGGATTGGGTGCATTTCTCAGGAATGTAAAGTTGAAATTCATTGGTAAATCTTTTGCCATTGGAGGTTTATATTCCTGAAAAGCAAGTAGCAGCAAGTAATTCAAATGTCTTTGTAAAATTTTACAGTTGGTTTAACTTGCAAGCCATTTTTATTAGTAATATGCTTGCCTTGGCAACTATTTTAAAATATCTTAAAGCTAGGAATAATAAGTTCATGCACATTTTTCAAACTAATATCTTAAATCCATAGATCGAGGGTCAACAACCCTTTGGAAACAATTATTATTATTATTTGGCACAATATCTAATTCATTCTGCGTGCCAGTAACCAATAAGGCCACACTGTAAGAGACATTTTTAATCATTTTTCACTATTTGTTGGTCATCTACGCGCCACTGAAAATAGTTCTGTTTGTCAAGTCTGGCAAGCCTGCTAAAGGTTGCCGACCCTTACCATAGATCTAACACCACATGAAAGAAGCTAGCTGACCAAAGGCTTTAAACAAGAAAACATATCACACAAAATCAATGGAGCCAACTGATGACTGTTATCAAAACTAATGTTTTCATATAATGGAAATGTTACAAATATCAAGAAACCAACGCAGCTTCCGTACCCATGTTCCGGCATTGATGACCTGACCCGTAGTTGGGTCGAATTTCATTTCTTCTTGCAGGAAATAACCCATCCCCATGATAAAACCACCTTCTGCTTGACCAATGTCCAGTTCAGGGTTGATACTAGAAGAAATAATGAATGAACAATGCAAATGAATATTGTGAAATAAGTGCACTTATTTGGTAAATTGATAATTATTATTATACTGTAAAACAAAAACATTGAAAATTTTAAAGTATGGTATCAACAAATTTATTTCCAAAAGATTTGAATTATATTTATATCAAACCGATCTTATGTATTTTTGTTTTAAATTTTAACTCAGCACATGCTCTGGAGATTATTTTAAATCTGTTGCATATTTGCAAATGAAAAGAAGAGGAGTAAGACACACAAAAAAGCTAGCAGAAAATTTAAAAAGTAAATTAATTGGAATCTGCCAATATTCCAGATTGAAGTAACAGCGAGTTTTTTTTTTTAAACAAGAAAATTGTTTGTTGAATTTATTGCTTTAAGTTTTATTAGAATTTTACCTGACTCCACAGTCGTACAGCATGTCCATTTGTCGAAGCTGGTACTGTCCAGTCAGGACGTCCAATTCAGCCTCTACGGCAGCAATGCTGTAACAGTTGTAACGACTAGGGTATGGATCAGTCTGGTGAGTCCTGAAAAGGAATAAAACTTCTTTTTAGCAGATTTTTTTTTTTGTGTGTGCCTATGACTGGTTACCTTCTTACCTTCTATTTTATTTTTTTTTTTATAGGTGTAATTTTGTGCATTAATCGAATTTCTTTTTTTAAAATACAATTTGAAATGCATTCATGAACAACGCTACATACTATAAACTATTTGTAAACAACTGAATTGAATTTTTTTTTTAAAAACAAACCATTATTTCCCATTTGTTTTTGAGTGGACTTATGGCCAGTGTTAGTTCTAAGCACAAATAATATAAAACATATTTAGTATGTTTGATGTGGTCTTAAGTGATGTGTTTATAAAGTGATGGGCTTACAGAGTGATGTGTTCACAGAGTGATGTGTTCACAGAGTGATGTGTTCACAGAGTGATGTGTTCAGAGTGATGTGTTCAGAGTGATGTGTTCAGAGTGATGTGTTTACAAAGTAATGTGTTCACAAAGTGATGTGTTCAAAAAGTTATGTGTTCAGAGTGATGTGTTCACAGAGTGATGTGTTTACAGAAATTTCAAAGTTAAACTCTTAAAGGTTTTGATAAAAAATTGTAAAAAAAAAACTTTTGCAAACTTTTGAAAAAAATACTTCTTCAAATATGTTTCTGAAGTTATGCCCACAATACAAAGCCTTCGGTCGCTTTGGTTTCATCTGAGTTGAGTTTAATTCAAAATGAATGAAATTATTTAACTTGCTTTAATTGCATGATTGTAGAGTGCATTATTTTGTCTTAAGTGCAAAAATATTATAATAATCCTTTAGTGTTTTTTGGTTGGACTTTAAAATATTTTTAAATTAAAATTTTGACAGGCTTTGGACCCAAACATCTTACGGTGTAAATATTGTTTACTAATATGAGCAGTTTTCCTCTGTAAATTCTTGTCTAAGGGATGACTTTTTCATTTCTATCCTTTATAGGATATTAATACAACATTAAAATACTGTAAGTTATTACACGTAATTTGCAGTTAGATCGATCATCTCATCATAACATTTAGCCACAAGGTCCTTCCATGTTGGGTTGACCATTTTAGCTTTGACAGGGGCCATGCGCTGCTTGAGAATGTTGCAAGCTTCGATAACTCCCTGAAATAATGAGTAAGTCAAGTTTAAAAACATTTTCATACTCTCAGACTCAAAGTTAATTTTTATGTTTTTCGATTTCTCTCTCTAACCTCCAAAGCTAAATGGCCTTGTGATACTAGATGTTATAAAAGAGACTCAATTAGAAACAGGAATAAGTGAAATGCTCAAAAACCAAACGTAAAAAAAACCAGTTAGTTTGCTAAACCCTATTCCCCACTTTATATTTTTAAAAATGATTAATGTATAAAGAAAAAACAAAGAACAAATTTAATGAAATGAAACACATCAAGCCTCTACTTAACCCACTCAATTCTGGGCACTCAGGAATGTCGTCCTTAGCAACCTCAGCCATTTTTTATTTATTTTGTATTTAATTTTTCTTTCATTTTCCTTTCTAGCCAAGGGAACTCCCCATTCATCATACGTGGTTTAGAAAAAAAACAACAACAAAAACCAACAAATGTACCATATTTTAAACCCCATAAAAATCTTTTCAAAACTTGGGGGTCATCTTATCAGCTAATATACGGTCCAAATACTATATATTAACAGGAAAAGTAGGGGGGTCGTCTTATATGCCCAGTCGTCTTATGGTATATTTCTATGAAACAAATTGATTATCCTTTATAATGGGTTGCTTTATGCATTGTATTATACAATTTCCCAAGGCTTGTGTTGTGTGCATTCATAAAAGTCAAACTACAATAAATTCCTAAAATACATGAAAAAAACAAATTAAGACAATAAATCTGATCTTCAAATAAAGCATTGTTGAAAATAACAAAAAAACGGAAGTAAACTCAAGAGATTTTCATTTAAATAGTTAGATTTCTGCTTTCTGTACAGTAATGTGTAAACAGCGAGATAAGTTACTGGATCTGGCTGTAACAGGGTTGAATCACTACTGGCCAGAACTGGCCAGTAAGGGGTTGAATCAGTGCCGGCCAGAAAATGACATTACAGGGTTCAATCAGAGTGTACTCACAAGACAACACAACTCAGAGGTTATGGATCCCCCAGAAGTGACAGAGTTGGCGTTGATGACAGAGGATGATGATGTCACACGGATACCATCCATTGGGATACCAAATTCATAGGCACAGACTTGAACAATCTTAAGGAAAAATTAGTTTTATTTTATTTTGTTCATTTTATGTCAAGCGACAAGTCTAGACCATAAGACACAAAAAATCACTTAAAATAAAAATTAGAATCTTTTATTTAAAAACTTCAAGGGGTTAATCATGCTATCTTAGTCTAAGTGCTATTTAATTTTTAAGTCTTTTTAAAATATGTGAGAACTTAATTAACCCTTTGCATGAAGCTGTTTGAAACCTTGTTACAAAATTTCATGCTTTTTGGAATTGATTGTTACTACTTGTCTTGAAGATGTCGAGCATGTCATGTGACTGTTGTGTACAGAATGTGGTGTTTTATTGTCTTGGAACTGCTGTGCGCAGAATGTGGTGTTTATTGTCTTGGAACTGCTGTGCACAGAATGTGGTGTTTATTGTCTTGGAACTGCAGTGCACAGAATGTGGTGTTTTATTGTATTGGAACTGCAGTGCACAGAATGTGGTGTTTTATTTTCTTGTGTGTTAGTTTGGTTAATGAAAGCTTTTGCCGCCATGAGGCTTGAGACATGATTTTTTTGTATCTGTGACATAGTGTCTACAGTCTTGACTTTTGAGTATGTGTTATTCGTTGAGCAGCCGCAGTCTGAGAAATGAGTGAGAAGGTTGTACGGTTTTTCAGAATCAAACTGTGCTCTATGTGTTCCAATTATTGTATCCAGATGTTAGAGAGGCTTAGATTAAAGTATACGTTCTTCTTGAAATCGGACTCCTGTTATGTTAATCAGAACATGTGAATGCACTTGAAGTGCCAAAGCCAATCGATGTGGATTGCAACATATACTCTGTGCCAAGGTAAGATCAGATTGCAATAATACTCTTTGACAGAGTAAGCACAGATTGCAATATATCCTCTTTGCCAGAGTAAGCACAGATTGCAACATATACTCTGTGCCAAAGTAAGCACAGATTGCAATAATACTCTTTGAAGTCTTTGCCAAGGTTAGTCTAAAAAAAAAAAATGTTATACTTTTTAATCCCTGTTGGGTGCAAACAGCTTTGACAGTAAATATTTGTGCTTTGTTTTGCAGTTGTGCTTGATATAATGATGTTTGCATTGTTCAGCCTAAAAAAATATAATTCTTTCTCATCACTGTTGTGTGCAAACTACAGTGGCAAAAATATGTTTCACTTTATCCTACAGCTGTGATGACATAATCGTTTCTGCATTGATTAGAAAAATCATGTTGTATAGGTTGTTTACCATACGGTGGAACTCATAACAAGTTTGATTTAGAGCATAACACAGCAGCACCCAGCAGAACATTAATTTACCTTCGTGTTGATACCTTGACCCATGTCGATGCCCCCGTGCGCAACCACCACACTCCCATCCTGATGGTAGATGATCACGTGCGTGTTGTACTGGGCGCCAAACCAACCGATGCCAAACCTGTTGGGCATCAGGGCAAGTCCACGTTTCCTCCACCTGTTGGCCTGTTAAATGGGGCAATAAACGGTGTTCTTTTGAAAACTCAGCGTTAAGATAGAAATCAATGTTAAGATACAATACAATGTTAAGATAGAAATCAATGTTATCATACAAAGATGTATATGAACTGGATCATGTACACAACTTTAATGAGCTATTTTTACACACTTTAATGAACGGTTTTAACACACTTTAATAAGTTATTTTAACACACTTTAATTAGCAGTTTTAACACACTTTTATGAGCAGTTTTAACACACTTTTAAACATGATAAAGAGATTTTTTTTTTTTTTTAAATTTTCGTTTCAATTTTAGTAGCGGGAACTTTCCCCCCACACAAATTTTTGTGTGTACAAACCTGGTTAAAAGCTGCCACGTCTTGCTGACGTTTAACAAGGTTGATCTGGTCCTCAAACTGAGCAGCCACTTCACGAATGCTGCAGTAATTTAAGGGCATGCCACCAGGTGTTTTCTGAAAATGTGTCATTGAAGAAAATGGCTGAAGAACAAATGTCATGAGAAGTATTCAATATCTCATTAAAAATTGTATCCACATTTATAGTAACTTATAGAACTTGTATTTACCTTATAATTTTAATTTTTGTAAGGGTAAAGAAAAAATATGAGTTTAATTTAGTTAAATAAAACTTTTTTTCAAAATTGTAGTAATATTATAGTTGACACTCTGTGTTGCTAGATATTAAAAACCTACACAATAAGTTGCTGGAAGTTAAAAACCGACACACTGTGGTACTAGATGTTAACAAACCACACAATGTGTTTCTAGTTGTTAACAAGCACCACTCACCTGTCCCTTGACATAGAGGTTTTGCTTCTTAACGGCAAACTGGTCTTTGCCTAGAGACCACTCACCTGACCCTTGATATAGAGGTTTTGCTTCCTAACAGCATACTTTTCTTTGCCCACAGACCACTTACCTGACCCTTGATATAGAGGTTTTGCTTCCTAACAGCGTACTGGTCTTTGCCCAGAGCCTTGCCCACATGTTCAATGATGCTTTCCATTATAAAGATGGCTGGCGTGGAGCCTACGAAATAATTGATAAGAAAGTAAGTTTTATTACTACTTCATTATTCAACCCTATGCCTACATGACTACCCAACACTATAGACCTATTAGGTAATACTATAACCAGCTGGGACAACACGACCACGATGCGCGTGTTAAAATACTGTCCATTCCAAGTTTGTAGCTACAATTTAAATATTTCTGCCAGGTCCTTTAGAGGCCAATCAGTCATTGCATCAAAGTTCATCATCTAGGCGTTCTTTTGTGTGCATTTGGTGCATACAAGATTAAGAGCTTGATGGGGGATGCAGCAAAGGAATGCGCAGCAGGGTGCGCTATGAAACCATGGCGGACAAGAAAGATCCATTCCGGAATTATTATTATAGATAATAATTGAGGTATTTGGCAAACCCACTTTTATTTGCTTGCAAACTTATAAATAACTTATTTTAAATTGTTTAAATCCAGCTAAAACATTTTTATAGTTTTCCACTTGACTCAAAATTAGAGCTGGGTTTATCTCTATAAAAATTATAGGATGTCATCTTCTGTCAGCTTGTTAACAAAAGATTTCACATTTTTCTTTTTTTTTTTAATTTAAACAAAATAACCATTCATTTTTAAAAAATCAGCAACACTTGTGAATGTTTAAAGAACTTATCGGTTCTTAATTTCATTGTTAAAAGCAACTCACCCGGTGATCTGCATGCTGTGCTTGCTGGTTTGTTGGTTCTCACAGGAATTGGTGTAAAAAGCCAGTTGGGACAATAATAGGCTGAAAATAACAGCCAAATTGAATTAATAAAATTTAGATTGGAAATTGCAGGAAACAATAAATCAAATGAAATAAAAATGGAACAGAGCAAGCAATAATATTAACTTAATTGTAAAAGACAATTATTCGAACAGCTTCAAGGTAAACACGCCATTGTAAGGCTTATCCTAGCGACCACACGATTGTACAGCGTCAGCGGTATCTTCACCTTGTTCTATTTTATTTCTACTTATCTTTATAGTTCCCTGCTTTCTATACTATAAACGGCATCTCAGATAAATGATTTATGCCTACATGTTCTTTGTTTTTTTCAGTGAGGCTTTAGTTTTATTTTTTAATTTAAATTTGTAGCATTATAACTTTCAATAACATGTTTATTATTAAAATCTTGCAACTCAAAAAAATTTGAGTTGCAAGATTTTTTTTCAAAATGAAAACCAACCATTGTCAATCCAAGTAAGCAGTTCGGAAGGGTCCCCATCGAATGTTGAGACACCGTCATCCCCATAACCAGTAACAATGATACCTTGGAGTGTGCCATTGTTATCAAATCCCACCTGGAATGGGTACATAAAAAACAATCAAAATTGACAGCGGTCTGGAAGTTAAAAAAATAATTAAATATTATTTCCAGTAAATAAATGGCATTCAATATCTGTTTTTTTATCTTAATATATATTTAACAGGTAGATATAAAAATTTTAAATACTGCCATTATTAGTAAAGAAAATATAAAGAGTAATAAAGAAAATATAAAGAATGTGGTGAATGGGCTAATGAAGACCAACATTGACCAACATACCTCGTACTCGGCGTAATAAGCTGTTCTTTTGCCAAGCATTTTCATGTTGGTATGAATGTCCAGGTGCATCTTTACAGGTCTTTGTGTTTAAACAAAAAAATGTATTTTTACATTTATTTTTCATACACACAATTACTTAAAAAGTGTGATCATAGTATTTGACAAAAAGGAAATGGTGTCAATTTAACCTCGTAGTTCAACCAGTTTTTAAAAAATATTTTATAAAACTTTTTTTTTATTTTTAACAACACAACTAGGACAGAGAAATGAAAGAAAAATCAACATTTAATATGTTTAATGTCTATATCAAATTATCTGAAAGTAATATAAAAAGAATAATTTATAAATTATCTTACACCTGGTTTAAACAAATTCCATGGGATAAAAAAAAAGGAAGACCATTTAACCCTTTACGGAGCAGAGCGGCCGAAAACGTCTTTACCACTTAAAGGGCAAAACGCCCAAAAGCGTCCGTGACGACATAGTTTTGTTTTCTCGTGACCTCCGAGGCTTTAAAAAAAAAATGTTCGAAATGGATTTTGCAGATTATTTGCCTATTATTCAAGTGATAGCGGAGATTTCGCTGGATTCAATTTAAGTGACATTAAAGTGCACGAATTGACTGTAAATTGGAACTAGATATTAATATTATTAGTAATATTAGTGAAATCAGCGTAGTTAGCAGTGTTGAATTTTACAAACTTCGATTTTGTGGCAGTGTTTGTCAATAGTGAATAGATAACTCACAATCACAAACAATTTTGTTTTTTGCAAATATTTGTGTTCATATGAGGATTAATGGCAACATGTGAGTTCAATAATAAACCTACATTCATTTTCCTTTATTTTGCTTTTCATTTCACACAAATTTGTTGACTAACACCTTAGATTTTATTTTTTTTGTAACATAGCCCTAAATCTTACTAAAAAATGGAAAAGTAGTGCCCATTCAGGACATGCAAGAGGAAGTACCTCTGCCCTGTAAAGGGTTAAATCATCAACTAGATGAGTCATCCAGTGGAAAGCATTTTTAGTTATTCCTAACAATGTTTTTAATGGAACAATGTTCCAATACTTCTTTACTTTTACTATTCCCTAACTTACTTGTTTACAATATAGGCTGCAAGGGCACACATTCCAGACACTATGAAATTCTGAGTTATCTTTCCACCAAACCCTCCTCCAAGTCTTTCTGTTGTAACTTCCACACTGAAATTTAAAAAGCAGAGTCATTTTACTTCCTGAATTTGGTCACTAAAAAAAAAAAATTGTGATTTTCAACTTTGTAAGTAATGAGAAGCTCTGTTTGTGCAGATAAGAATGGTATTGCTGGCAAAAACATACGATTATCAGTCTCAACACACCTGGACTGAGGAACACCAAGAACCTGGGATACCGTCATTCCAACTCCGTCCAGCCACTGAGTTGAGGCCTTGACCTTCATGCCGCCGATGTCGGTGGGTGTGCAGATGGAGGTCTGTGTCTCCAGGTAGAAGTGATACTGATCACCACAACGGATATTCCCACTGATCTTATTGGGAGCAGCGGCGATTGCGCCTAGAAGAGCAGGGTGGAGGGATTTAATATTTTTAAAAATGGTCTTGAGTCTACAGCTTTCAGATTGAAAGCATTCTTGTGTCAAGAAATAGAAACAGTATTATTGATTAGGACATAATTATAGCATCATCATCATCATAAGGCACTGCAGCCCATGCAGGGCCTGGCCTGAATCACCACATCATTCTAATGACAGTATGCAACAGTTAATATACATATTCTTCTTGGGGTTTTTTTTTTCATATTACAATAATTTGAAATTAGCTGAGTTCATTCTGCGGCTACCCGAGAGTGACTGAACTTTTGACAAAATTGATGTTTGATATGGTGTTCATACTTTGTTGACATAATTTTGATATGTTGGTGTATGTGTTGTTATGGTGATGAAATTCTTTAAACAATATTTGGTTTCAAATAAATAATATTTGTTTTTGTTTATTTTAAATGAAATTCCAAAGGAATAGTTTTTGAAATTTTCGCTTTAATTAAATAATTCTTCAAAAACTAGCAAATCTATATTACATATACCTTTGGGGTCACCAACAATGGTAGGCGGTGGTGGATCAGGGAAAAAGGATTTCTGCTGGATACCATCCAAGATGTCAACTATTGGAGGCTTAATGTTCTTGTAAGTTACTTTCACCATGCTTGCACCAGTCTGTGCCGTGATTTCAGAATCTGAATTTTTCAAATTAAAATTATTTTTTTTGTACAGTTTAAAAAGACACAGCCTAATAACTTACTTCTTATAAATGATTTCTTAGCAAATAAATAAATAACAGATGGATACAAAATGATATAACTTTTTTTTGAACTAGTGGATCAAGAAAGAGAGAAATACCTGCAACAATAATTCCTATGGCTTGTCCTGCATAGTTGATTACTCCACTGCTCAACAGCTAAGTGGAAGAAAAATATTTCTGAATATTTTCATAAAGTGTTGTGCAAGCCTTTGAATGCAATACAAAAGTCTTATGAAGCATATTATTAGCTTTCACAAACCTAAATAGAGTGTTGCGCATAGTTCAAAATGTTATGTACAAGTCTCAGGGAGTGTTATGCAAACTTATGCATAATGTGTTGTAGAAGGTCTCAAAAGGGGGGAAAAAAAACTATATTTGTAATTTTCAAACTTCAGAAATTGCACATCAAATACTTTTAAATAGTAAAAAGAAATTATTTACTGGTTACAAAGATTTAGAAAAGCAATTTAAAAAAAGAATTTTTTTTTTAATTTGTAAAGAGAAGAGTTCCTCAGCACCTCCTGATGGTCATAGGGTCCTGGCCCAAGAGGACCTAATGGCATCCAGTCATTTTTTCCACCTTTGGGGATGTCCGAGGCCTTGATGAATGCAGTAACACCAGGGAGTGACTGGAAAATAGAAATTCATATTATGTCATCAATTATGTGCAACCTGTTTTTCAACAATAATAACAAAGTCGGAACGTCACAGCAAGGATGTTGGAAGAAATCTGACTCGCAATGTTTCTTTAACCCTCTAAATAATTTTAAGCATCTTGTTATTTATGGCATTAATATAAACATGAAATTATTTGCCTATTGTAGAACTGCAGATGGAAGGGATTGTTTTATTTTTATTTTATTTAGTTTAAAGCCTAAAAATGTACTTATTGTTTTCTTTTAAAATGTTTTCCAATTTTAAAGAAACTTCCACTTGCTTTCAATTTGACAGGATGATTCTTGTAAACAATGGTTTTTCTGGCAAGTTAAGAGATCTGTTATGCCATCAGATCAGAAATGCCGTAAATTAATTGGTTTTTTCATTGAAAGAAAAACCAGGTTATTTTTAACAGACGCGTGAACTATTATTTTTTTACAAAATCAGTATTTATACATTGTATTATTTGCTTGTCAGGGGCTCTGTGGCCACTCCAGGAAACAAGAAAACACTATTAAATCGTAATATACAGGGTATGCCTAAAAGGCTCCCCCAATGAAGTTCCAAAAAGGGCTCATGAGTCAAACTGGTTGGGAACCACTGATTTAACAATAGGCCTTTGGGAAAAGTGAGACTGGCATTCTCCTTTATGTAATTTAAATAAAGGGACTGGTTAACAGAACACACACACAAAAATATCACAAAAAAGATCATATACTATCCTATATAACTAACTTCCTTCACTAAAAATCAAGTCTTCCCATGTTACTGTGCAGGATGACTATTTGTTATTATAATTGACTTCGCTTGTGGGAAAGTTAATCTCAGTGTGATAAAAACACAAAATCTTACTAATGCTAAAGAGGCATCGATGACATCAATCTCAGCATTCCCCACACTGCTGATGACGGGGGCAGCGTGCAGCTGTCCAGGTTCATCATTGAGGTCATCAAGGAATTTACCAGTTCCACTTGTCTAATGGAAATAGATCACAAATGTTTTATTTGTTGTATACAATCTTAAGTTAGAGCAGCGACTTTGACATCTTAATTTATCTAAACCAGATATAAAGGCTTACAGCAGCTTTATCTGGTGTTTTTTTTAAAAATCAATTGAGTTTGTATATTTTGGTATAAGCGTTCTGGCTCCCATTTTCGGCAGAATATATATATTTGTTTAATTAAACAAAAATTAGTTCCAGCACCTTTTATCATAGAAAAAAATTACAGGACATAAGCATTCCTTATTCTGCCATTACCACCAAGGAAATAGTATAAATAATTAGGATATGATTGAAAAAACAAAAAAAATCAATAATCTGTTTATCTCACCAAATACTCGGCAGTAATTTTTGGAATGGCCTGTGAGACTGGATATTCTGATGGATCTGTCCCGTAATCCTGTGTGCCCACAATCGGTGTTCTAGTTAGGCCAGTACCTCCACTGACATAGCGTGGGTCAGCTTTGCTTTGGCAAACATTCAAAACAAACTGAAATAGTGGAAAATAAATTATTCACCTGACCAACAACAAAAAATTCAGGCAACTATTGAACTAAATGCTTATTACATTTAATTGACATTTATTCACTTTATAAATCAAATTTTTATAATTGTCATGATTATTTTTAAACAAATAATTACTTATGTTTTTCTATCATCATAACTAGGGTTACCATGTGGTATCCAAAAGGAGGACACATCCTTTTTCAATTAAAATAATGTTCTCTAATAACCTGAAACTTAAAATCTCCTTTTTTTAAAAATCTTTGTGTCATGTAATACGCCCCATATCTGCCATATTCTATGTCATTTGTAGACCTAAAATTATTGTATTTAAAAAAAAATTATTTGGGCAAAAAACATTATTACAACTGGTCCTAGTATAATAAAATTCTATTCACCTTTTTTGTACCCAGAAGATAACACCAATATAAAATTGTTAGCATAAGCTGCTGCTGCCCTGCTCTCCTTACTAGCTAAATTGCTGGTATGTGTGTTTCTAATATCAAATTCCCGTTTTTTTTACTAATCCATAAGGAAATGTGGCTAGAAAAATATTTTCATAGCAGATTTGATATATAAAAATGGTTGATCAATCACAAAAATTTGCCAACTCAGGAGCATGAAGGGGTTCAAGGGGCATGAAGGGGTTCAAGATTTTTGTCCCCCTCCCAACAGAAAAATAGTGTAACAAGCTATGTGACAAGTAAACTGACATGATACCTTCTTTAGCAGACATCCGAATAATAAACAACACATAAATGAAAAATAATGTAGATCAAAGTTCAAACACCGTGCTAACATTTTTATAAAGTTGCTGCCATTTCTTTTTTCGTGCATTTTTCAGGCTAAATTTTTATTTGAACAGAAAGCCAGCCCACCTTGTAGAACAAGCCCAAAGCAACAGACCTCCTGTATGTAGCACTGGACCACCCGGTCCGTGTCTCTGGGATAAGTTCAGATGTCAAAATTGACAAGGCATCTGAACAAATATATTTTTAAAAAAATATGTTTCAGTCCATGAAGTTTCAACAATTATGCATAATTTTCTGATGAGTTTGTAAGGTGCTGATGATGTATTTTTTGTTGTAAAAATTCCTTTAATAATGACAATAATGTCTTTACTTAAAATTTTGGTGGTTTAAATTTTAATCAGAATCTTCACTTTCTGTAATTTTATTTCATATGCTCTTTATTTCAAAGTAATAAATTCGCATTTCCTTTTATTTGGGTTCAATAAAAGAATCTGATCTTTTCTAATCTTATCTTAAAATTTATGAAGCACAATTTCGTAATCTACAAAATAATTTTTTTTAAACCTAATTTCTTTTCATAAATTTTTTTTTTTTTGCTATTAAAAAAAAAATTACTTAATTTTAAGCCATTTCATAAATTTAAAAACCTAAATTAGTTTTTAAAGAAATTTCTTTCACTTTATGAGAAGAAAACTATTGTATCTTACTCTGTAACACAGTGGGGTCACCCAACTTTTTGTTTGTTAGGAAGGACTCGGTCTGGATTGCATGGGTCTGAGTAAGTCAATAAAATATGAGAAGAGAATTTTAACGATCATATGTTGTACTAAATATTCATCGATGTTATATCAATAAGACTCAAAATAGATGAAAAAAATAAATTGGTATGGCTGATGTTGAGAGACAAGGATACACTGCTGGAGTTGAAAGTAATGTATTGCTAGAACTTAGAGTCAATAATATTTTTCTAGAATTGAGAGAGAAGGACAAACTGAATTAAATATATTGCTAGATTTAAGAGTCAACAATTTATTTCTTAAGTTGGGAGAAAAGGGCATACTGCTAGAGTTGAAGGTATTAAATATATTGCTAGAATTAAGAGTTAAAAATATATGAGAGACAAAATATGTTTGTGCCAACAAAATTTTTAAATCTGTTTTTTAATCTGTTTCATTTACCAGCTGTGAGTTAATTCCTTGAATGACAATAGATGGCTTGTTCTTCACCAGGAAATTTTGACTTGTGTCCACATCTACCAAGAAGCCTGCGCTGACATAACCTTGACTTGCCTGAGCAAATTAAAAGGAGTAAGTTAAGTTTCAAAAGACTTAGATTTTGTTTATGATTTAAAATTATTTTAATCACAATTTTTTAAAATATAGTCTTTCTTTACAGTCTGGTTTTTTAAATTTCTTAATAACCTTCAGAGAATGAATAATGTACAAAGTAATCATAATAATACATTTCTATTTGTTTTGATCCATAAAATAATCTTATCTTTTCTCTGTTTCAGTCACTAAAAAAATGTAAAAGCTCAGAAAATAAGAGAAAAATCTGCTGGCTATTTCTCTGCTGGCTTTTTCTGTCTATGCAACTATTTCAGCTCAAGTTGCTCTTTTCATTGTGTGATATGGGCATTTGAATGGTGGCATTAAAATTAATAAGGTAAAAATTGGGGTTTGGAGGGGGGGGGTATTGTTCATTCCACTAACAGACTACCTGGAACAAAACCCAAATTTAAATTATATGAAAAGTATATACACAAGCATATAAAGCACTTTAATTAAAAACATTGAAATTCTGCAATTACAAGCATTGAAAGTAGGGTCACTAAACTTTAGATAATCAATTAGGGAAAGCAATATCCTAAATTTCAGGACATATAAAAAAAAAAGGGGGGGGGGGCCCTCTTTGTTTTTTCTCAAGACAAGAAATAACTACCGTGTATTACCAAATATGTCATGATCAACTTATAAAGTCAGCTCCTACCCTTTTGTTTGATTTTAAAATAAAAACATTGAAATTATGCAAATACAAGCATTGAAATTAGGGTCACTAAACTTTAAATAATAAATTAGGGAAAGCAATATCCTAAATTTCAGGAAATAAAAAAAAAAAAGGGGGGGGGGGCCCTCTTTGTTTTTTCTCAAGACAAGAAGTAACTACCGTGTATTACCAAATATGTCATGATCAACGTATAAAGTGAGCCCCTACCCTTTTGTTCGATTTTTCAAATGGCTTTTTAGCCATAAATTTACATGTCCACATACAATGACATCTGTTAATCTCTTTCCATAAAATTATAATAATAACACAAAACAAATTAACAACAAACAAAAAATTAATTTTAAATAAAAATGTCCCAATCCTTACATTATAATTTTGTAAATGAACTGTGGTCATGCAGTAACAAACAATGTTATCACGTCAAGGGGCGCTACTTACATCATTTTCTTTAAGCGCAGTACAATGCGCAGTACAGTAGTCTAGTTGCATAGGCATTAGTCTAATATATTGTTTAAAAATGGCTTACAAGCGTATCTGCTTATTATGCCAACTGTAACGGACTATGTTTTCACATGAAAACAGAGAGGTAGCATGAGTGAACAGTGAATAGTGTTGACCATGTTTTTTCCACGAGGAGAGACAATCTATGGATTGTATTTTTGAGAACAAATGTGAGCTCCACGTTTTTGGAGAGTAAAATTATGTTTTTGTCAGAGCGGTTGTTTTCCACGCTTTGCTGGTAATAAAGTATGAGTTGACTGAGATAAGGAGAGCGGAGCGCAGGAGAAGAGTCAGAGTTGGTCAGAGTTGAGTTAGAGTTGAGATGTAGCACAGTTGAGCTGAGTTATAGTAGTGTGAGGACGTGTCTTTCTGAGTGATGGAATATTATATGGATATATGTGAAATGATTACATTCATGCAAGGATTATTATTAATAGTATCTGTGTAAACTGTGATTCAATAAAGTACTGTAAGTTTAACCAGGATTCAGTATTCTTATTTGCGTGCCTGGATAGCAAGAGGAAGAACGATGAAGTCTTAGCCGGCATATTGAATTACTGATTTACTAACTTAAAACAAGTAACCATGCTACTGACATAACCCACAGCATAAGAAATAAGTTACAATGATAATGATGTCAGAGCATGTACGTTACACCAACCCATAACTAATTTATGTAGCATTTTTTACCATAAATTTCTCCCATTATATGGTAATTTATGGTAATAGTTTGGGTGTGTTTTCTTTATACAGTCTATATCAGGATCCTACGATAGAGGCAGAAATAAAAAGAGGCAGGCTACGCTGGGCAGAACACCTAGAGAGAATGCCAAATGACAGAGGAACGAAGAGGGTGCATCACCAATACCCCAGAGGAAAAATGCTCAAAGGCAGTCCTAGGCTTAGGTGGATAGATGATGTGGAAAATGATCTACAGCAGTTGAAAGTCCAAGCATGGAAAATAAAGGCATTAGTTAGGTCTGAGTGGAAGGAAGTGGTGAGGCAGGCCAAAGCCCTACATGGACTGAGCGCCACAGGGATGGATGGATGCATGTGTTTTCTTTATAGTTGGGTTTTCTTCATAATTGGGTTTTCTTTATAGTTGGGTTTCTTTATAGTTGGGTTTTCTTTAATAAAAAAAAAAAACCAATGTTGTGGGAATGTAGAAGGATCATTTTTAACGCCTGCAAATTTGATTTCTGTCTTCAATCTTTGGTGGCTGGGAATGTTTTACTGAAGGTTTTCCCACCTTGAGAGCAGCCGCCTTGCTAGGCTGACAAGTTGATTAGTTAAAAGTCTTACCTGTAACCGTTGTGATGGCTTGTACGTCTGAACACGGACACCTGTGGAAGTGAATTTCGGAAGGATGGCTGCTGTGATGACCTTTCCTTTCAGGTCAATGCCAAGGAAATCCTGAACTGAGTATTGGTTTTGAGTTCCATCGCCATCATCTAAAGATTTTGAATTTTAAAAAAACAACAGTTTGTATATATTATGTGTGTCTCCTTTTGTTAAAATAAACAAAAAAATTCAAACAAGATAAGCAAACAATATCTAGTTAAAAAATGGTAATGCCCATAAGTACATAATGAAGTCTGGAATAAATTATAAAAAAAGGGGTACAAAAAAGCCCCAAATAAAATACTTTTACAAATAACTTGCCATTTGTAATAATTGCAACACTCGGACACTAAAAATTACTGATTCAATTCTTCCAATATGTGTATAATATGTGTAATTTAAATATACAACCACGTATTTAAAAAAATTACATAATTATTCGGTGACACTTTTTTCCAGGATACATCATGCCAGTTTTACTTACAGACAACAAGTTTGGCTCCAACTGTCTCAAAAAGTGTAAACACATCAGCAGGAAACTCTGGGTGGGCGTGTTTAAGGGCAAGGTTACCAGCCCAGCAGGCCATCTGAGGAAGAAACAGGTTGGGGGAATAGGTGGAGGGGAGGGGGGGGGCATAGAGTTGACAACATTGAAAAAAAATGCTTCAGTTACTGCATTACAAAAAAAAAAAAAATTATTACAAGATAAAAGATAAATAAGATGAACATCTAGTAACAAGGCTTCTTATTGATCCAAATAAATGGAAATTTTAATTTTTTAAAATGCACATATTCATTTATAAATATTCTTAAACAATTTTAAACAAGAAAAATTTAACACAGAACAAATGAAGTATTTCTCCAGCGCAAAAAATCAGCCATCATATGCCAGGGTACTTCACTCAGTTAGTGACAATAGTGATTTTAAGCTTGATTATTTAGATTTTTTAACAGCTTGGGGGGGGGGGGGGGGGATGGTGGTAAATTCTTATAGATAGGGGAACAAATTATTATTATATCTATCGGTTCTAACATTGAAGGAAAGAATTCGCTTAATCGAGCTGATCTTAGGTGTCTGTCATGAAGAGGGTGGAAAGTATCTGCCAAAGTTTTGTCAAAATTTTACAATAAATGCATATTTAGTGATTATTAAAATTTAAAACATGCAGAGTAGCATACACAACTTTCATGTGTTTTAACATGCACTACTTTCATGTGTTTTAACATGCACTACTTTCATGTGTTTTAACATGCACTACTTTCATGTGTTTTAACATACACTACTTTCATGTGTTTTAACATACACTACTTTCATCTGTAATTGACAAGGAATAAGTCTCTAACCCCAGACTATAAAGCCCACAGATCCACAGTACGCACAGGAAGTGGCCAAAGTATTAATACACCAGTGCTTACATTTCTGATTCCATGTTGTGCAACATACTGGAGGTGGTGAGCAAAAGTTTCAGCATAGGGGAGCGTGGCGTCACCGACAGACTTGGCAAAAAACTCTTGCAGATTGCTCAAAGATAAGTTGGCACCCAGCGTAAGGCTGGCATTGTTCTATAAACATAACAAGGGGTAGTCATTATACTTCATATTTAACCATATCTATATTGAACATATATCATAGAATAGTCATTATACTTCATATTTAAACATAACTGTATTGAACATATACCATAGAATAGTCATTATACTTCATATTTAACCATATCTATATTGAACATATATCATAGAATACTCATTATACTTCATTTTCAAATATATCTGCAATGAACATATATCATAAAATAGCCATTATACTTCATGTTTAAACATAACTGTATTGAACATATATCATAAAATAGTCATTATACTTCATATTTAAACATAACTGTATTGAACATATATCATAAAATAGCCATTATACTTCATATTCAAACATAACTGTATTGAACATATATTGTTCAAAAATTAATCATTATCATGTCTACTTTCTTCTTAACAGGTATATGAACCCACAATAATTATTATTTAAAAGGACTTTTGAAATAAATTGATTTTCCTGAAAGTTAAAAGCAATTTCTGAGACTTAGTCTAATCTAATTTATGCTGCACAAGGAAAAGGGCAACCAGGAGCTGTCAACCTCATTTATGAATAACTGAATTGTTTCCCCTGGCAGCTCTTGCTGCACCGAGTCGCTTATGGCCCCAAGCCCTTCACCTGAGCAACTCTCCATTTTGATGTAACAACAGAAGGCTAAGGTTTACTTGGCGGCATGGTTGGCGATGTCTGCCTCCCTCCATAGAGGTAAAGGTAATGGAGGTCCGCACAAGATTACTTCCAGCTATAGTTCTGTATTCAAAAGATTTGGACTTTGATCTCTGTACATTACTTATTTGACAAAAAAAACCTTTTTTTGTTTTTTTTTGTTGGGGAAAGGGGGGGGGGGGGGGGCTGGGGGAGCCTCACCTGACCAGAAATTTATGTTGTAGTGTACATTGAAATGGCATAACATAATTGAATCAATGAACGGCACACTAAGCATGACTTCATTAAGGTAATATTATTGGCACCTTTTAGCACATGGTATGGAGTCACAAACATTTCGTTGTTTCTTAACCAATGAAAAGACAGCATTTTTTCGCCATCCGCTTGAATTGTTTGCTTTTTTTTCACTGGTGGTTTATTTTGGCATATCAGCAGGGGATGACAATTCTTTTAAATATTTTTTTGAAGCTTGTAAGTGGAATTTTATAAAAACAAAAGGAAAAGTTCATTTGAATACATTTCATATAAATTTGATAGATCTTCAGGTTTAGGTTATGGTGAGAATAATGCTCTATGAAGAGTGGGAGGGTATCGTACACATCGTTCTGGTACAACTATTCATCTGACGTGGGATTTTGGGATTTCCCCAAAATGGCAACACTGCGCTTGTAATTTGAGTCAACTCTGGTCAAAACCAATATCACTAAGTACACCTTTACAACAACAACAGGAATAGTATCACTAAGTACACCTTTACAACAAGAGGAATAGTATCAACAACCACACCTTTACAACAACCACAACAGGAATAGTCTCAACAAGTACACCTTTACAACAACAACAGGAATAGTCTCAACAAATACACCTTTACAACAACAACAGGAATAGTCTCAACAAGTACACCTTTACTACAACAACAGGAATAGTCTCAACAAGTACACCTTTACAGCAACAACAGGAATAGTTTCAACAAGTACACCTTTACAACAACAACAGGAATAGTCTCAACAAGTACACCTTACTACAACAACAACAACAGGAATACTATCCCTAAGTTCACCTTTACAACAACAGGAATAGCACCATAAGGACAACAAGAGTGGAGGATTTTGAATCACTCACCTGAATGGTGTAGAGTTCTTGGAGTCCTCTTATGTCAATCAAAACATTGAAGTTCCATGGCCCAAAGTCTTGGTAAACTCCTGATACAGGAAAACATTTCTTTAGTGGATTCAAAAAATTAACAAAGAAACTAAACAAATCTGGATAGCTTCCCTTAGCAACTCATCCAAGGGTGACGTTCAAAACAACTATTTGTTTTCCTTCGCAGCGCATTATTAAAAATAAAACCAATAATTGAGTGTGTGTTTAAAAAAAAATGAAAACTTTACCACATCCCAAGTGGTGTGCTAAAATTTAAGACTGACCACAGCTCATGGGGATTTTTGTACGAAATAAATATTCAACAAATCACATGTAGTGTGTATTAGCTGCTCACAGGGCATGGGGATTGTGCAAAATAAGTGCTCACCAAACCTAGTGTTTTCAAAGACCATGTGGTGTGAATTAAAATAGATGGAGCGTCGTTTATGAGGACTGTATTTGAAAACAGTAAATATTTCTCACCGAATCCAGTGTTTCCAAAGACCAGCCTGTAGTTCTCTGTCCGATGCTGTCCCAGGAGTTGCAACAGTTCTTGGACAGTCGCAGGCTTAAACCACTGAGCACCATAACCTACTATGTGCAGTGGTCGCGGGACCTGGTTCTCACAGGCACCACCATTTTTGTTTTTTCCACTGCAGTGACCAGTGCAGGCTTGGCCAGTTTTTTTGCACAGTTTTGCTTCCAAATCCTAATTAATTTTTTTTTTAGTTGAGGGTAAATTAAAAAAATGTGTTATCAATTCATTTCTCGTTGAGACTGAATATTGAATTATTTTATTTCTTAACTTAATATACCAGTACTAAACCGAGTGCAGTTAAATAAATTAACATATCATTAGCACAAACACCGCCGCATTATAGCAAAATTTTTTAAGTATATAAACTAATTAATTTCCCAGGCTGGTTAAAGCCAAAAATGCATTATTCTTCTGCATCAATTTTATTTTGATGGTAATTAGGGCTAGAAATGTTAAATACCTCAATATCAATCAACTTTCCATTCAGTTCTTTTGGAGCATCAATGGCAAACGATTTCATGGCATCCAAAATGGCTCTGTAACCTAGAATAATGTAATTGTTAAATTCTCTTGATAAATTGTTTCAATTATAAAGTACACAAATGAGTAATAATATAGGGAAATAAATAATGGTTAAATAGAAGGAAAAAAATCACAGTTAGGGCATCTGAACTAAAAACAGTGGTCTCATCGTGTTATTCATTGCCTTCACTTCAACGTTGCTGGAAGGGTGGAATTTGAAAAACGCAATATTTTTCTACATACCTGTGCATCTGCAAATAATTAGCGTTTACCTGTACATCTGCAAATACTTAATGTTTACCTGTGCATCTGCAAATACTTAATGTTTACCTGTACATCTGCAAATACTTAATGTTTACCTGTACACCTGCAAATGATTCATGTTTACCTGTACATCTGCAGAGAGTGGCATCAAACTCATCTTCAATCTGCTGGACTGTGGGTTGGGGGAATCTCTGTAGGAGCCTGAGGGATAGTGGAGGGAAGGGGGAGGTGGGGCGATGTTACATTTGAGAAATTAACTGATGACAAAGTTCCCTGGCAGGACCTCTCCTTTTGAAAAGCACAGGCCTCATCTTTGAGACAGTAGCGTGGCCATGTTGTGACATTGGAGGGAGCAAAAATTATATCTTTAAAAACCCACGCTCTGAAATAATAAGTTAAAGTAATCTTAAGCACTGTTTCCTTTTTTCAGAATTTAATCAGATTTTAAAAAATTTCTTCGATAAACTAGTTTTTTTAAAAACATTTTTATTTTGACAAACTGATAAAAAGTTATATCTTTGAAATGGTCCCACTTTTGTAAAAATGGTTTCGGAGAATGGCTGCTACCGCTGCTCCCACAATGACTATGCCATAGTTTTGAGAGCAACTGAGTAACAACATAGTCTTAAAGAAATCAAGACCTATATAAATAAAAACCTGAATGGGTGAACCACAGACTGAGATTGAACTTGTCAAAACCATTCATTTTATGCAGGTTTATGTGTCAAAGGTTTATGTGTCAAAGGTTTATGTGTCAAAGGTTTATGTGTCAAAGGTTTATGTGTCAAAGGTTTATGTGTCAAAGAGGAAAGAACGAAAAAAATCACCTCTTTATTTGGGGAAACAATATTTTAAAAAATAAAACGCACAATATAAGAAAACATGTGTACACACCTGTACAAAAATAAAGACACAACTGAAGTTACAAAGCAATAATTCAAATCAATGGTTCTCAAACTTTAGGAAAGTTGTGCCACCTAAATTAATTGCTGATTATTACTGGTCTAAACTGAACAAGTTGATGGTCTGGAGTTCAATTCCAGCCAGAGCCCAGTCAAGCAAAAACACCACCATCACCCCGGGTGGATGGGACTCGTCAACCTTGGATGGCAACTCATCTAAGAGAAGGAAACTCTGAAATCAAACCTGGAGATGGAGTCCCGAAGGCGGATAACATTGGTACAATGAAACATTGCGACAAGTCCTGCGACGTCACTGGTGCCAAGCTGTATCATCCAATGATGTTCCCTTGGGTTATCCAGCGGCGTGGAGAGAGGCGATTTGCTGTTGGGAACCAGCTTATAATCCTTGAAGAATAATCCCAGGCCATCTGGATTTCGACCCCCGAAGCCCACACCATCGTCACATTGTGACGGACGGATGCCAGCAAAAATTACAGTGCCACCATATGCGTCAAATGACTGGATATCTGTATATGTATTAGATGTTAGTCACATCATCACTATTAAACACCTAAAACAACATAATGTACCACTGCTGAGATCACTGGTCTGGATTCACTTTTTCATACGGCAAAGAAGAATCTTCTGTCATGAGACCTATGCATTAATATTCATGACTTACCCATACATATTCATGATTTGTCCTGGGGTACAAAAGCCACACTGAGCCCCGTCTCGTTTTGCCATCCTGTCTTGGATAGGATGAAGACCTGCTTTAGGATTGCCAAGCCCTTCAATTGTGGTAATTTCAAGCCCATCGCAAGTGTAGAGTTGTAAGCAGCACTGTTGAAGATTGCGACTGTATTTTAAAGCAAATTCTTTTTTAAACCGAGACTTGTAAAAGAAACAATTCTCATTTGCAGCTCAATTAAATAAACATACAGACTTACAGAGTTGACAGCGTATGCTACAGTCTGAGATGAAATAGGTTCAAATAGTTTGA
Source organism: Lymnaea stagnalis (assembly GCA_964033795.1). NCBI lineage: Eukaryota > Metazoa > Mollusca > Gastropoda > Lymnaeidae > Lymnaea > Lymnaea stagnalis. Next base: position 473,959 of record CAXITT010000437.1, read on the forward strand.
CAGTCACAAGACAAACTCCACATCCTCCTTCATAACAGCAGCCTTTCGTCCCTCTGGATATGCCAGTTTGGCGCATGTATTCGTTGAGAGATGTTGCTGGATCAAATTCATTGCCAACTGGAAGTAACAGAAAGATTTCATTGGTTGGATCAGATGTAACGTACAGTCAAAGAAATAAAAAATTATATTATTTCTAATTCCTCATCCTTTAAACTGCAACAATAGTTTGTCAGTCATTTCATATAGCACATTGCTTAGTTAATGGCCCTCTGCAACTAAGTCCAAATTTAGGACTTGTGAATGCTTCTGACATTAAAAATATGTCGCACTTTTTCAGAAAATACCTCAAATGTAACACATGAATGACATGTTGTAACAGATGTAGGTTCTTTAAATGGGGCAAACATCCTTACACAATTAGCTATTTATCTATTGACCAAAACTAACTATAGATCTACTGAACAAATTAACAATGGATCTGCAATGGTTGTTGCAATTTGTTTAAAGATCTTTATGTCAGTGTTGGAGCCTTTTTGCCACCCGGCTTGAATTTCTTACAAAGCTGATTAGTTGTTTAGTTTCTTGTAGAGAACTTTAAGCGACAATAAAAAATGAAACATCTCAAGCTGATTTGTTGAAAATATAGCAAATTATCAAAACAGACTCCATGCAGATAAACAGAGTGATTAAAAAAATCTGACATTGATAACCTACTGAAGATAATATGTCAACTTTGAACTGGTTTATTGTGTTCATGGTTTGAGACCTACCTGATCCAAATTTTTTAAAGTGTGTTAACTTGATATGGGTATTGAAATAAACCCCCCAGAGATATCTTGTCTTAAAGAAGACACAAACAATTTTTTTAAAATTAGAATTGTTTAGGAATATATATTTCAAATATTGCCCCCCCCCTCCCCATACTGATACAGCCATTATTTTTTTGCCATGCTATAAAAAAGGGATATATGTTCTGCCCTAGTTAGATATCTACACATTTCAATGATGAAACGACACCACAAATAAAAGTTTTTTATGCACATAATATCTTGCATTTTCTGGCTCAAGAATCCACAAACCAAACCCAACCATCTCCCCTGAACAAAAAAATTAATAAAATTAAAGCACTCATTAAAAAGAGGCAAACATACTCAAAGAATTATTCTTGATTTTATTATACTGAAATGTCATTTGACCTAGAAGCCATTCATAAAAAGAGTATTACCACTTTCTTGCAAATTTTTTTTTTTTTATATGGGGCCAATCTCTATATTTTGAATGTAAAAAAAATCAAATTTTAGAACACCCTTCACCGCCAACAAAAAAAAATTTATATATTTATAAATTATTATGACGCACACAACAATCAAATGAAGTCAAGTCACCTAAACCAGTGTTATCTAACTTACATCATAGTTCCACAAGGAGGCAATACGAAGATTATAGGAGGACATAGTATTATAGTCTCTGTGACACGATCTACAAGGGGGCAATATGAAGATTATAGGACAACATAGTATTATAGTCTCTGTGACACTGGCGTAATAAGTGGAGGGTGAGAGGTGGCCCTTTATCTTCAAATGGAGGTGGGGCATTTGTGGACAAAAGCTTTTTTTTTTTTTGGTGGCAGGGAGGCGTCAAAACTTGTGGTACTAACTCTAGCTATGCCCCTGCTCTGGGATATAGGTAAGGTATTTAACTTTCAAAGGGGCGGGGATGGGGATGAATAGTTAAAACTGGATTATTTTTTTCATAAGTTAACCAACTTTTTTAAATTTCAAATTTGGCAATACAAATATATTTCACTTATTGTAACTTTTTCTTAATGCTTAGAAAGGCCGTAGAATTGAAATTCATTCTTCTTTAATCAGCATGGAGTATAATTTTTTTCAACACTTATTTGGGAAGTGGGGGGGGGGGGGGGGTTAAATTTATTTAGTGGATTGGGGGAAGAGGGGGGGAAAAACGTTTGGGAAGCACTGCCGTAAAGGGTATTTAAAATTTTGCAGTGGGTCTCCAGACATTTCCAAATCAAATGTAATTTTGGCAGGAATTCTATACTCATAATTTCCCCTCCTTATCCATCTTCCAAATACAAAATCCATCACAAAATGTAGAAGTTCACCTCACACCCCACCAACAGTGGGATATTGTATATGAAAATCTACTGCACACACAAAAAATCATTATTATAAGCATCTTTTTAATCAGATTTCTTATCATGTAGTCTCCAATACCTACCAAATGTAATCAATATCAGTGTTAAAGTTGGAGGTTCAGACCTTTGGGCTGGTTTGTATCAACTTTACTCTACATATCATATCAGTTAATTACTAATGGGGCTTAGCAGTGATTTAAAACCAAATTGATTTTATTCTGTACCGTCACTGCAGCTTGTTATCACTCAAACAGCTCTGATAGATATGTAAAGTCTGATTAAGAACTGCTTTGTCATTAGTGGGTCACACAACTCTTATTATATGAACATGGGGGCCTTCAAAAAATGATATCTGTAACTATTGAAAAACCTACATCTTAAACTTATTATAAAAGTTATGTCATTTAGTCATGAGAAAAATCTATTTACTACATTAAGTTTTTAACAAATTCATTATAATCAAATGGGTAAAAATAGGCTTGGCTTAATGTAAAGGTCTGAAACCGAGACCATTGGATGGGAGTAAGCATCAGCAGAAGTGTACGTGGGAAGGAAAAGGTCAAGAAAGTAACGAACCTTTGCTGCACTTTTGTTAATGTTTATAATTGACATTACTTAATAGATGTGGGAGGGAGGGAGGGTGATTTTGAGACGTTGCCTCGAACTGCATTTAGTAAAAGGAACACCATGGGTGTTTGATATTTGGAAAGATAAAGATTATTCATACTTTTATAATTCAACTTGAATCCACTTTCTAAGAAATGTCTTTATTCTTTTTGTTCGAAATCTCTGAAGGGCTTAGTTGAGGGGAGTTTTTTTATGTTCATGAGAAGATTACTGACCCTAAATTCTAACATATTAATTCTATCTCCTCTTAGGAAATGGGGTGGGGATTATAAATTGCAGGCGGAATATTTGTTGCAGGCCTCATATCGAAAGAAGCTTCAAATTCATACCTCTACTTGTTCATAACTTAACGCAATAGCATAAGAGATAAAGTATATATAACTATTTTGAAAGTGCTTGTCGATGTTGTATCGCTAATCATCGCTAGAATCACTATATAACTAAGAGATTTACAATCTCGTGGGATGGGTGGTTAGTGATTTGTTGCAATTATTATTATTTTTTAAAAGTAGATTTTATTTAGAATCATTATTGGTGAAATGTTTGTATGAGGTCTAAATGAAAGTTATCTCATACACATAAGAAAAAGCCAGTGTAACATGAATGATACAGCTTGAAGACAGGCATGTCACAGAAGTTGGTGGCGCAGTTATATTGTGCAAAATCAAAATGTCTACAGGACTGCATCTCTGGATTTTCTGTAAGGGTTAAGTCCCTAAGCTTTTGACCATGGGGTTTGTAGAGACAAGGCAGCACAGGTTGGTAGAGTGTTTTTTCTCTTAGATACACCACAAGGTATGGCATCTACTGTAGCTAAAAGTTTCAAATATTAGAATTACTTTAAACCTACCCGTGTAAGAAACTCCATTGATTTTGAATGTCACTGTACTTTTTATGTCTTGGATAGCCTTGAATTTAAAGAAGTGGCCACAATTTTCACATGTACAAGCATAAACTCCATTGGTCAAGTTTCCTTTAGTGGGTAAGTGGCTGCATGAGATGCAAAAAGGAAAAAGAGAATACATTCATTACTATTTTATTAAAGCAGGGGCATTCATTGATCTGACATGAAGCAGTGCATTGATACAAGGATTATGTAATAATTCTCTTGTGAAATATTGTGATATGTGATTAAATATAGGATATTTCAATATGAAAGGTAAGTGACTATTTTTTTTTTTTACATTTTTGCTTAATCTATGCATTAAGAATCATAATATTCATTAAAATATCATTACAAATAACAAATAATGTGTCACACAAATAATGAGTTGGGCAGGAGCTAGGCCTATACTTATAAAATACTATACTTTTCTAGGCCTGTTGTGCTTGTTATGTAGCACAATTTCCTGTGCGTGAACTTTCCCGACCTCGTAGTACACTCCTAGCAGACAGTAACGTCTGTTGTGGGCGTGGCTAAATCTCTTTGATGTAGCTTGTTTACAATCAGCTTCCAATTACGCATTGGGTAGAATGTCTCCGGGTAACTTCTCTAATGTACTCCTTAACCCGAGATATGTAAACAACACGTCATAGGTCCTTCTGGAAGCGTCTTACGCTACATGTATATAAAGGATTGACAGATACGAGGCGACAGAGATTTAGATAGATTTTATTAACTTTACGAGGCGTGTTATATTCTTTGTATATTTGTGTACTCATATGTGTTTCCTTCGCATTATTCATTGGCACATTATTCTAACTGTATTAACTATGTACCGGTACAAGATCTACCATACTGTAAGTTGAAGATTGTAATTATATTTTCTTTTCTTTTGTAATTATCTTTAGACTTAATAAATCTTATTAATTGTAACTAGAAACTGTTTTGGGTCGTATCTTTAATATTGTTGATTCTATGGTATCGTCCTTTGTTAGGCACTGTTTACAACGAGCCAATTAAAATTAAAATAGGAGATTAATTTCTCCTAATACAAGTCAGTGCGTAACAGTGCTAATCTCTTGAATTTTTTATATGTTGTAATTTATGTTATTATCTCCCATCGTCTTTTTATTTGAGAAAGACAACCTTTCCAGAAAAAAAATATGAATGAGTAAAATAAGCATTATTTTACCTTCAATTTTCAAAGTTAAGACCTCAAATATTTTTAAGAACAAAAGTGTCTAATCATAAAACGACATGTCTACTCAAAGTTGTGGGTGGAAATAGAATGTTCTTGCTGGGCTAAAATTAGCAAAAAAAATCGTAAACAACGAGGGTCTCGGTAAATTAAAAAGTGGAGGTCGCCATTTTGATAACGAAATCACGATACCCGGTTTTCGGCAATTCCCGGATCTCATCGAAGTGGCTAATCATAGCATCTCACAATTCAAAGGTGCCTTAGGGTTAGTGCTTAAATTATTTTTTATTAATTTATTTATTTTTCTCTTACAACAATGTATATAATATTAACTACAGTGCATTCCTTTAAAAATAACTTAATTTTTTTTATTATGTCATGTCTAATTTGAAAGTTTTAAAAGGCAAAAGGGCATTCAATTATTTAGTATATATTATATATGCCATAATAATAAATTATAACTATAGACTATAACTATAGGCCTACTCTACTACGCAGGCATGCCACAGTACAGGTATATGTTTTAAAGTAATGTATTCACAATTTGAGTAGCCTACTATCTTTGTCAATGACAATGTGATTTAAACTTAAAATAATGAATCTTATACTTATTACATTTTAAGTTACAGTTACAGCCCAGTTTTTATTTTTTTTATTTTTTACCAAGACAAAGTTAGTGTTAGGCAGCACGCCTTGATGAATGAGTTTCAAGCTTTTGTAACTTAGGACCAACAGGCCATGGCACCAAGAACGGACGAATTCTAAAAGTTGCATTAAATTATAGTACTTACTTAGTGGGTTTACTTACTTAGTTTTACACACTGGGCAAGAAACCATTGACTTCGACTGCTTCTCATACTCATTGTTGTCATGTGCAGGCCCAGGAGGAGTCCGCTTTGACAACATTTTGACGTTTGAATTTATGGTCGGCTTTTTTACTTTATTATATTGGATCCATTTATAAACGCTTTAACATAATGAAGAAGGTTATTCCGGTTATTTTTTAATCAAGTTATTAAACAGCTTTACATATGCACAGCTATTGACTCTGATTAAATGAGACGGGAAAAACAATTTAGTTGAACTTAAATAGTAGTCACATGATTTTATCGCGTCACGTGAGCAGTTTATTTGTGTATTTTTAGATTGCTTATGATCGACGTTATTGTCACTTTCGTTTTTTTTGTTTGTTTTTTTTTTTGTTGTTTTTTTTGTTTTTGTTTTTTTATAAACTGGTTGTTGTCTATCCAGAAGGCCAATGGTGGTGGTGTTCTAGTAGTTTTTTTTTTTTTTTTTTTTTTTTAATAATGGGGGGGGGGCTGCTTTGTTATTTTTTTTGTTTGTTTTTTTTTTGTTGTTTTTTTTGTTTTTGTTTTTTTATAAACTGGTTGTTGTCTATCCAGAAGGCCAATGGTGGTGGTGTTCTAGTAGTTTTTTTTTTTTTGTTTTTTTTTAATAATGGGGCGGGGGCTGCTATGTTATACTTAACAAGCCAGATGGGCAGGGTATGTTGCGAGAATGATTCAGACACCAGTTTTCCTAATCAACTAATGATTTGTTCAGTCAACTTTCAAAAGGCTGCATCTATAGGTACCCGGGTACCTTTAATTACAAATAACTATTCGCACCCGCAGTGGCTCCGTACAGATTAAATGGCTTCGGAGCCGGGTGTGATAACACTAATAGTATGAGAATTATTTTTTTTAAATTGTTTTTTTCTCCTTGTTATTTCATAGATTTATAGTTTTATTCTTTTTAGTTGTTTTTTTATTTTTGCTATGTTAATTTCTCTTAGGACGGGTAGATTTTTTTCTTTCCTATTTTCTTTTTTTTAGTTTAAGCCATTTTCGTAGATCATTTTTTTTTTTAAAATCTAGTAATGAAGATGATTTAGATACTAAATGATTTAGATAATTTAGATACTCCACAGCCCCCTTCCTATGCAATTGTATTGACTTTTTCTCGACAAACTTTCCTGCGGGCGCCCATGGTTGGTCAGCTCTAGTTTGATAGATGACACTTAATTATTTAGATGCCACCTAAGTTAACTCTGGTTTGTGGTGAATAAAATGAGAGGCAGTGTTAGTGATTTTATGTATCTGGATGGAACCAAATTGCTCTATTATTCATCTGTTTGCAATGGTGTTTATTTCGCTACTGACATATATTTCATTACTTTCCCGCTTTTCGCCTCTTAGTCTTAGTAAATCACCAGCTATTTATTGAGAAAGAAATCGAAACTGTCA
>CAXITT010000437.1:491193-540608 GCA_964033795.1 Lymnaea stagnalis
GGGCTGGGCTGGTGTTTTAAAGCTCACTGTACCGTACACACAAAGAGGGGTGGGGAGTACCAATTTGTTACCGGGTAATTCATTCTTATTTTAATACATTTTATTTTATGCCCACCTGACGTCAAGTTTGAACAACGATAAATTTCACCAGTGATTTTATTTTTACCTGCGACAGACTGGGATAATGTGATCAGCACGTTAACCCAAATATTAATTAATATGTATTAGCCGATACACGTCTGCAAAACAAAGTGATCGCAGTTTGCCGTTAACGTCAGTCATCTACTGTTTACCTACAGTTCCATATTTTGACACTACTTTATCTCGATTCAACTGAACAGGCTATAGGAGTAGTTATTGTATACATTATATATACTGTATTTTTATTTATTTACTATAAAAATACTGCATTGTACAATTTTGAGACGATATTGTACGATTTTAGGAGTTTGGGGGTAAACAGGTCTGCAAATGACAGAAGAGGGAAGCGGGTACATCACCAAACCCCAGAGGAAAATGGCTCAAAGGCAGACCTAGGCTTAGATGGATGGATGATGTGGAAAAAGATCTACAGCAGCTGGTAATCCAAGCATGGAAAAGAAAAGCATTAATTAGGTCTGAGTGGAAGGAAGTAGTGAGGCAGGCCAAAGCCCTACATGGGCCATAGCGCCACAAGGATGGATGGATGACATGGCATGAACACAGCCAAATTTTTTATTAAAAAATCAACCAAAGACTTTTCTATCTTTAAAAAATGTACTATTTCGGTGTAAACAAACAAGTTATTAACTTACTATACAATGCAACAATTGGAAGCCTTCTAAACTTCCCATTACAGCTCTATCAGCTCCATCTACAAATTTGCAGGTGCAGTTTCCACATCTATGACATAGGTTGACTTGGTTCAACATTGCTTGGCAACAAGAACAGGGAGACAAGTTGCATGTGTGTCTCCCTTAAGCACAGCTTCACTTGAAATACCTTCACTGCATCAGGCATATCAGTGATCAAGTGGTCCCGTGCCTGGAGCTGCAGGTTCAAGTCGCTTTTTATTTTTAACCCGAAAAACTGTGGAGTCTTTCCCAATGCTGTCCATGAATTGAGAGATTTCATCAATCAGCTGGAAAAATCTACTAAGAACTTTTATCAGACTTAGCCACCGCACCTCTGTATGATAAGGCATGTCGCCGAACTCTTGAGTCTATTTCCAGCAAAAAAAATATTGAAATTACCTGTGATTTAAACCTTTGGCTCTGATAAAGTTGACGGTTTGTGTAACAGTGCTCATTACACCTTCCATGTTGAGGACTTTACCACACAGCGAGCCTTGGTGTATGATGCAGTGATATGCTATCAATCCACCAGTAAATTTATCCTGCATTTTTAACCACATCCTTCCAACTAACTAGTCCCCTTTTTTCGCTGTTCATCGCCAGTGCTCCATCTGTTGTAAGTCCAGCTAGTTTGTCCCAAGGCAGGTTCATGTCGGTTAAACTTTGACATACATTGTCAAACATTTCTTTTCCTGTCATTTCTCATGCATGGATTCCATGTGCAATATTTCTTCTGTAACATTGAAACTGGAGACCACTCCACAGATGAAGATAGCGAGCTGTGCAGTGTCAGTCAGCTGTGCAGTGTCAGTCAGCTGTGCAGTGTCAGTCTCGTCATTACTTTCATCGACAGCAAGTGAGAATGCAACAAAGTGTTTGTCTTTTTCGATCAGCTAGTGTTTTCACATCAGTGGCCATCTCACAAGCCCAATCAGCAACGGTATTTCTGCTAAGGCTTACATTTGCAAACATCTGCTTTTTGTCTGAACACAAGATGTCACACACTTTCATCATGCAGCACTTCACAAGCTCCTCCTGTAAATGGTTGGCCTGATTTTGCAAGCTCCTTCACCACAATAAAACTTGCTTTCACAGCAGCTTCAGTATGTGATTTTGTTTTGGTGAAAAACATTCATCTTCAATTCTTCTACCTTCTGTTGCTTCTACTCTGCATTCAGGAATTTTAACTTGTCTTGATGTTTAGTCTCAGATTATATTCCTTGATCACAGCCACATTATCTCCACAAAGTAGGTACAGATTGATAACACGTTAGCCATAGCAGGAAAGTGTGATGTAATATCCAGGCTCTACACCACTTTCATTTCTTATGCGCCTATCCAAAATGAGCAACTGAATGTTGCTAGGTTACTGTAACGACAAACATCCACTCACTACACAACTTTTATTGTCGCTTATTTTGATAGAAAAAGCGAGAACGCTCTCAGGTAGCCTATCCTTGGACAAGGCAGATTATTAGGGAATATGATTTGCACTTTATATCGCAGGGCCATTAAAAATATTTGAGCCTAAAATTCTCTCTCATGCCTGATATAATTGTACGCCGGTCAAGACCTCTCAGGCCTGATATAATTGTACGCTGGGCCTAATGTGGCCCACGGGCCTTAAGTTTGACACGTATGATATAGGAGTACTTTTTTTCTTAAATTTTACTAATGCTTCTTTTGTTATATTGTTGTTTTTTTTCAGATGCATAACTTTGATGTAGACATTGCAGTCTTTGTTACATGTAACAATAACCAACACATATTTTCATCTTCTGTGAGTCTTGCAGCTAAAGTGAAGTAGATGAAGTACATGAAGCAGTTGAAGTAAATGAATAAAAATATTATTGGAAAGGGACAGTAAATAATATTATTTTAATATTTTGTTTTTTCACTTCCAGGTTAATGCATTCTACACAAGTGACTTGGCGGTGAAAACCAAGACGTTTCAGTATATCTATATCACAGATTCTTGGCTGACAGCTGATTGTGCACCATATCATCTTGGCTGACAGCTGATTGTGCACCATATTATCTTGGCTGACAGCTGAATGTACACCACACCATCTTGGCTGACACCGTAATGTACACCACACCATCTTGGCTGACAGCTGATTGTGCACCATATCATCTTGTCTGACAACTGAATGTACACCACACCATCTTGGCTGACACCGTAATGTACACCACACCATCTTGGCTGACACCGTAATGTACACCACACCATCTTGGCTGACACCTGAACATACACCACATCATTTTGGCTGACATCTGAATGTACACCACACCATCTTGACTCTCATCTGAGTGTACACCACACCATCTTGGCTGACACCTTAATGTCTCAACCCAAGTAAACAAATTTACCAAATTATTAATAAAATAAATTTCTACTAACACACAACTAAAATTTTTAGACTTTTCAATCAACCTGTTCATTGTAAATATAGACTTTTTAATTACCCTAACCTGTCTTGGCATGAAGACTGAATGATAAAATGTATTACTTTGACCAGTTGGTTCAAATAGACTGATGAGCTGAATGAATTACCCTAATGCTCAGTTCACACGATCAAATTCTGATCAAATTTTCGTTCATACATTTGATTCAATTTTTGTAAGAAGCCTTGTCATAACTTTCAAATCACTATTTGATCAAATTGTGATGGCATGCAAATTTCTTAATATCTGTATGATTATGCAACCTCCATATCACCTGAACAAACACTAAGAAGAATTTCATCAAGCTAGGTCACTAGGTCGTTTTTACATTGACTAAGCTAAGTTATCAAAACAACAGCAGCCTCCAAGTAATAATAATGTACTTAATTTAGAAAAAGATGTAATAGAAAAATTAGACAATAAATCGGCAAAGGGCATGATGTAATTGAAAGGTATTTATAAATCGGCTTATTACTTGTGCAGCATATATACTATAACCCTGTAACTGTAACACTAATGACTACTTAGTACTTCCAATTGGATCAATGAGAAATTTTACCAGCTCGAGCTCCAGGCAAAGAAAATATTGCTCCTGGGCTCCGTAACCCTGATTACAAATAACAATTAGAAATTTAATTCTCCTACCCCCACCCCCCTTTTTTCTTTTCAGTGCTATCATAGCAAATGGGTGCCCCCTTAATTAATTTAAAAAGTTCAACTTTTAAAATTATTTAACTTACTATAGGCGCAGTAAAGGTTAGTTATTATATTGTTCTTCTGTAGCGACCCCTTAGGTCCACTTTTTAATAATTTCCACAGAAAAGGTAAAATCTTATTATATTATTGTTTGAGTCATGCAATAGACATTTTTTTTTTTGGTAGAATGTAAAAAAACTTGACTTTAGATATAATAAATATTTAAATAAGGACCTTCAAATGAGATAGAATCATAGTAAAAAGCTTACATTTCTCAAAAATACTGTTACATTGTACAAGTATAGTAAAGCTCTCCTGAAAGCTATTTGACAAGTTATGAGATACCGGTAGTTAAAAAGAGAATTAGCAGTACTCCTCTTCTCAGTCTGATCAACTGCCAGTGGAAAATAGGCCATTAACTATTTCTTTCCATTTCTTCCATTCTCTAGATATCTTCTCCAGCTCTTGACAATTTTTATAACCCGGTATATTTTTGATGACATCCCTTTACCAAGTTTAGGGAAATCATTCCTGATTTATGTATTAAAATGAACAGAACGCTCATTTGTAGTACACTGCATTAGATTTTAAAAATTATATTGAGTACAATTATGCATACTTTTTATATACTGGTACTCTAATTTAAACTGTAAAAGATAATATTTTAGGGAGTGGTAATCTCCATTTAAAAATAACTTCTAGATAAAACACCTGATTTAAAAAATACAAATACAAGTTCAATCACAGATTTCACAAGAACTCAGAAACAAATTGGTAAAATTTTATTAAAAAATAAGCAGTGCTGAATGAAGTTATCAATAAGCACTACCATTAGTTGCAGCATTTGCATATTTGAAAATAGGATGTACAATCATCTTTGACAATAGAAATCTTGTCATTTCATCGTCTCTCAAGCTAGGGTATTGTAAATGTGGCTCTAGTGTGTTTAATAATTTCTGGAGAAAAAAAAAATGCATTTTATTTATTACTCATAAAAATATATGAAATTTATAGATTATAAAGTTATCACACAATCACTCATTTTAAAGCATAAACATTTATACTTCCCAGTTATCATATGTAACGTTTATAATGTGAGCTAATGTATTTTATTTCTTCAGTGCAATTGATGATTTGCCAATGTAATTATCTCATTCACCTTTACAAACGACCGCCTCTTTCTCCGCCAAGAAGTAATAAGGTCCAATGAAAATTACACAGTACTTAATTAAGATATTTGATAAATACATCACATGGTTCCTTGACATCAGAATTGTTTAAAAATTTATAGTGTAATATGAAAAATATATATCCATACACTTACAAAAATGTATCTAATAATTAATTCATTACATCCATCTGAAAAATACAACATGTCAACCTTCTCCATTAAAATTATGTCGTTCACTCCCTTCACTCAAGAAAAAATGAATTCTCCATACACTACAAAAATTAGATCCTTTTTTTTTCTCGTGTTTCTATTCTTTTCCTTCAAATCACTTTGCCTTTGTGCCGTGAGAGCAAATGTTAGTGTCCTGTGAAAAAATCCATGTCATATGAATAAGTAACATGGTCTGTTACACACATTACTGATACTAAAACAACAAATATAGAATAACTATAGTATGGAATGACAATCCACATAAGTTCAATATGTTTTATGTTTTTGTAATTTTCTTTATACTCAATTTGTCTTGACCAAAATCAGCAACAATGTTGTTTTTATTGATTTTATTTTAATTGATAGAGTATTAAAGACTATCTGTTGATCTTGTTATTGGCTATTCTCTGTTTGTTTAGTGCCATTAATGGTTTATGATCTGTTAAGAGACTAAACTTTCTTATGTAGAATTTGATCAAATTTTGAACAAAATCTCAACAAAGAAACCACACACAAAATAGTGCCTTCATCCTAAAATTTGAAGCATATTGAAGAAATTTAGACAGGAATTTGATCATGTGATCTGAGCATTACCCTTTCAGTACATATTAATGTATTTAAAGTTGTTGATGCTGTCACAATCCAAAGCTAAATAAATTTAAATATTAACTTAAATTTAAATAACATCACTAGGCAATGTTTCAACTTGTGCATTCATTTCGAACATCACTGGACAATTATTCAACTTGTGCTTTCATTTAAAAACCTCACTAGACAAAGATTCAATTTATGCATTCATTTCCAACATCACTAGACAATTGAATAGCCCAAATCACTAGAGTCACATAATTAGGTAAGTGACTAACAAACAAATCATTAGTTACACATGACGAGACAATTGATTATTAATCAAATAACTAGTGACACATCACTGTAAAAGTTACTAACAAACAAATACTACAGACATGGTCTAAGGCTGGAAAGCTTAACAATCAAATCATATTTATTACAACACTAATAAAGAATATACTAAGAACTATATTAATAGTTTTTAGTTAATGGACAAGAGGTGGCTTTGACTGAATGATTGATTTAACAAAAGCACATGAGTAGTAAATTTGAATTTTTTTGATGATTATAATAAGAAGGTTTTCACCTATAGCAAATAATTAGGGGTGGCGAATTTAAAAAACAACAGTAGGATGGGGGAGGGATGTCCGATTGAAGCTATTAAATACTTTAAGAAATATTCTATCTTCAAAAGATTGCTATAGTATTTATGACTATTTAAAACAATTTTCAAAGAACAAATAATAGAGTCTCACTAAACATGTCATTATTTAACACCAAAAATTGCTACAATGTGCTTTCGATTCACCAAGATGATCCATAAGGTGAAAAGAAATCCCAGTGTCAGGTGATAAAAGAACCAAGTGGAGCATGACATAAGTATAACTCTAGAATTATCAATTTTACCATTATCAGAATGTTTGAATTTGAACTTTCTATATGAGCTCTTTTGAATGATAGCCTGCAAGGCAAGGGTTGGGTAATATGTCCCAAATTAAAGGTTATTAATTTTTATCAATGCTAACAAGTATAAAGTAACTGACCTTACTAGTAAGGTATAAACTAATTTGAAATTTTAAAAATAATTTAACAATCATAGGGTATAAATCTCTGTTATTATAAATTTCATATCAGTTTAAAAATATTAAAAATAGTAAGTATTTTTTAATATTTTCTTAATAAATTATTTACACAAAAATAAAACATGCTTTAAAATCAAATTTACAACAACAAAAAGATTGAATTTTTTATAATAATGATATCCCAGAAGAATTCTCTTTATAAGTATAAAAGTCATTTTGACTACCTCTATTAAATTGTATATTAAAAAGTATTTTAAATATTAAAAAAAATTTAAATTATTTCAGAAAAGTAACAGGTGCACAAATCCAATTACATTAGCTTAAGAATTTAGTGTTAATTTACTGAACACCAGTAACATAAATTATGTCTAAAATAGAGATACTTTTCCCGCTAAATTTTGCGAAATACGGTCAAAGGGAAGCAATCATTAAAATATACAGATGTTTTAAAGACGACAGCGATAACTTCCCATTAATTATATGGTAATTTTATTTATTCGCTTCAAGAAAGTTAACTCTTGTGACCTTGATGAAAGATCGTATTAAGTTGGTTACTGTTCCTAATTCTTTATGAAAGTATGGGAACTAACTGCTGTCACCTTGATGGACAAAATATATTTTTGAGTTGCCTCTAGTTGAATACTCTTTTATAACGAAAGTTTGTTTTTTTAATCAACATAATTTATTAGCTTTCCTTAGGATAAAGAATTCTTTTGTGGTTTGAAAAACTTTTCCTAAATTATTTTGTTGACTATAAAGATAACTTTGTCAAGATACAAAGATTTTTCAAGATACAAAGCAAACATTGTTAAATTTAAAGGACGAATGCCACTATTTTATCGAATTTCACGAATGTATCCCTAAATCGATCCCTCAACCTAACCTAAACCCTAATTCAGTGCAACTATAATAAACACCCCTGGCATTCGTCCTTTCAATTGAATTAGCCCAAATATTAGTTGGTTGTTCTGAACTGTTGTGTGTATGAGGTGGGGATACTGTGTGCAGTCAAATTATGTATTATAGTATTAGTATAGGCATAGGTATAATTTAATTAAGATTAATTAAAATTAAGCTATTTAATTTACTAAATTTAGTTTTTTAAAGTTAAAGAACAAAGTGGCTATTCGTACCCAGGTACCAGAAGTGAGAGGTTTGGATTAAAAAATTATTAAAAATTTTATTGTTGGGTTTGTAAGACAAAAGGAGGTATTGAATGGACTATATGTTTGTAAACTTAATTCTTCAGTTTAACTGCAATAAGCTACCACTAAAAATGACGTCCTAATAGCACTGAGTCACTGAGTCAAAATGGACCCAGACAGGCAGCGTTGCCATTCGCACCCGGGTACTATTAGACTCAAGCTAGTCGGATGTCATTTTTGGTAGTTTATTTTAGTTAAACGGAAGAAGTAAGTTTACAATCGTATCTCAATCTCTCACTTCTGGTACCCGGGTACGAATAGTCCCAGCCTTTAAGAATGTCAATGTAAATATATATTTATTCAAACCCTTTCCATCGCAACTGGGTGTAATACACCCGGAGACAGACTGTGATTGCTGGTATCTCGAGTTTCCTTTTTAATAACCTTTCTCATACTCGCCCTCATCCACGAGGTAGTTGGAATTAGCACCTTGGCCTTGGTGGTTGCAATTATATAAAGTATATAATATAAAGCATGCGAAAGTGACTAATTTTTGGGGGCGTAATCTTTTTTTGTACAGTCCCAAGCATAATTTAATAGAAGAAAAAAAACGTCTAAACTGGCTTATGAACATTATTGTTTCGTTGTTATTTATTGATTATTTGAGTCTGTGTAATCCATAAAATTAATTTTAATTTTTGACAATAAATAAATACAGTGGAACCTCTCATAACGAGCATAATTTGTTCCAGAATCTTACTCGTTAAGCGAAACACTCGTTAAACGAAACAATTTTTCCCATACAAACCAATGTAAAATACGATAATGCGTTCCATGCAGAAAAAATACTAATTTTTCAAAAAATGTTATTAACATTTTTTCAAATAAAATTACTTATGAATTGTTAAGGAATGTAACAACTTGGAATACAATCTAGAAAATTGTATCGGGCGAAAATAATTTTCGCCTTCTCACAAATAATGTTTTCATTAATAGTGTCGCCTTGTAATCGCTTCTCATACATAAATACATAAAATATAAAATAAAAATAAACATTTAGCTTCAATGTGGTATCCTAGAGGACAGCAAGCGGACTGTAAAATAAATCCTTTATCATTAATTTTTGAAGTTTTTTGTTTTGTTTAGTAAGCCCTGGAATCTATAAAACAAAGCTTCAAAATTTAGTTGCCCAAGAGATTTTTGAGGCCATGGGCTTACGTCTAGTTAGCCTATAATCCGACCCTTTCAAAAATACAGAATACACAATATAAAACTAGACAAGCAAGTTTATAATTTCTCTATTTACAGATTGTTTCTGTCAACACATTGGATGATTTCCTTGTTTCTGTCAACACACTGGATGATTTCCCTGTTTCTGTCAATACACTGGATGATTTCCCTGTTTCTAAAGACACATTGGATGATTTCCCTGTTTCTATCAACACATTGGATGATTTCCTCTAAGAAGTGATCTGATAGAAAACAATTTCTCTTGATTTCATTGACCCAGGTACTGAATATCTATATGTATTTCCAGTTTTTAGTTAGTTTAATTTTACATGAGATTTAGTAAGTTTTTTTTATTGCTCCCAAATGATACTCAGTTTGAAAGAGTGAGAAACAAAGACAAAAATATTCCATAATATATTGGAAACTTAAAAAATATAGATAGTAAAATATTTTTGATATTATTCTCAATTTTAATTTTGGTCATCAGAAATGAGATGCATCCACAATTGGGTACCATACAACTGAGATACTACATCCATAATTGGGTACACCTAAGATTCATCTATGATTGTGTAACACTGAGATACTTCATCCATGATTGGGTACAACTGAGGTACTACAACCATGATTTGGTACCATACAACTGAGACTGAGATGCATTCATGATGGTGTACCACTAAGTGTGACTAAGATGATACATCCATAATTGCCTACCACTGAGATACTACATCCATGATTGGGGTACAATTGATATACATCCATGACTGGCTACCACTGAGATACTAAATCCATCATTGGGGTAAAAATGATATACATCCATGATTGGGGTAAAATTGATACATCCATGATTGGGGTAAAATTGATACATCCATGATTGGGGTACAATTGATATACATCCATGACTGGGTACCACTGAGATACTACATCCATGATTTGGTGCAGCTGAGATTCATCTGATTGTGTAGCACTGAGATACTGCATCCATGATTGGGTTCCGTACAACTGAGATACATCCATGATTGTGTAACACTGAGATAATGCATCCATGTTGGGTAACACTGAGATAATGCATCCATTTTGGGTACAAAGTACATCAGAGATACATCCATGTTTGGGTATAAAAGAGATACATCCATGATTGGATACAACTGAGATACATCCATGATTGGGTACAACTGAGATACATCCATGATTGAGTACCACAAAGATTTCTTTTCTCTGTAACGCTAACAGGTGAATAGGTGGTAAGTCTTTATCTTTTATTAAGTTAAGACTTCTTGACTTCCAAAATTTCAACATTGGACAACAGATAGTGTTTCCTTCCTGAACATTTGACCACCAGCAGTGCCAACAACTTGAACAATTATTTTTATTGTTGATATTTATTGTATGGATGGTTTTACTTAACTGAATAAAGGGCCAACCCCTTCAAGATGTTAAATAAATGTGTGTATGAACTTGTGAACCAATATCTAAATTTGTTCATGATTTTTTAAAGATTTTATTGAAAATTATAATTGTTTCCTTAAATGATATAATTTGAATCTCACTTTTCATGTATTGAAATTTGATTTTGTAGCAGACCTGTTTACTATGTACGATTTTGAGGTGTAAACATTATATAGACTGTATGTTTATTTTTTTTTACTATAAATATAAGGTATTTAACAATTTTGTGATGATAAGTGTGCGATTTTAAGAGTTTGAGGGTAAACAGGTCTGTTGTAGGCATAAGACTTTGTAGATCTATGTTGTCTAGTATTAGTAAAGGATGTATACAGTGTTGGTCATCAAATGTACCCGGTGTTAGATGGTGTAGTTTTAAAGGTACATTCACACTGCAGATTTGTTACATGGATTCTCAACTTTCTGTGACTACAAGCTGGCAAGTCACATAAACAGTCCCATCATATTTTGTTCAGTGCGCAATAAATCTTGTTTAAAAGGCAAGAATCCTAGTAACTATTTGGTAGTGTGAACGTACTTTACGACTTTGAACATATACCATTGTAAATATGTTGTCTAGAATCAGTTAAGGATGTGTGATATTGTATATTGCTGGTCATCAAATGATGAGACTCCAATTGTGCACAAATACGGTTTAATTATTTGGCGACAAGCAATAAAATAATAACAGGGGCAATGCAGAATTATGATTTCAAAGTCCCCCATGTGATAAACGTACAAATGTCTTTTGTACAAAAACTAAACACCATACATGTGAATTCATTGTAAATATTTTTTTTGCAAGATCTTAAGATTATGGTGGTTTTAGACAAATAGCAAATGTTCATAAATAAGGGATAGATTTGTATTTTACAGGAAAAGTATGAAATCCAGGCATTCTTTAGATTGAGATATCCAGCAGTATTGTCTATAGCTTTAGTGCCTGGACTTTTTATAAACAAATAAACATTTTTATAAACAAACATTTAAATTGAAGTATATCTTATAGAATGCCTGGATTTCGCACTTTGCCTGTAACATGTATAATTGGAGGGCTTGGTGGAATAAGGTGCCTACATTTTTTAGGTAGCTTGGATTTCACCAAGTCCTTAAGTTACCAAAGTTACTTTTGTAAAGATAACTCACTGTATGTCACCAGGAGTATTCATGTTTTCATCTCTTTGGAGATAGTCTCGCGGGGATAATTTTTGTTTTTTCTCCCCCTAAAATAAAGAGCATTCATGTTTTCATTTTCTTTTTTTAAATTAAATAAATTTTTAAACACTTCAAATGTTTTTGTTTCAAATATTTATTTAGTATACATAGTTTCTTTTTCTCACACTCTTTAAATATATCATTTTCTTAAGTTAAGCACCATCTATTTATTTAAGGTATGCGAGATCTTGACTTTTCTTTATCCTCTTTGCCTTGAATAGTTCTGCACCAACTAAAGAAAAGTCTTCCCTCATAATAGCCTTCAATTCTTGAACACCATCTGAAAATAAAAGAAGTATTTATCAACTAAGATTTAGTATAAGTCCTTCCAGTAAAAACATTGATATGTTCTGTACCCAATGGCTAGAAATCAAATATATAGAAACAGCTCAGCCACCTCTATCTCAATGAAATAACACAACATACAATTTTAAAAACTGATTCATTATAAATATTATGCCACTTCTTTTGTTTCGTGAACGCTACTGGTTCTATAATTCACTTCTCGCCATTGGTTTTAACAAATTATAGAAAATAAATATTTTAATGATAATACTAAACCCATCTCTAAACATAACACTTTGGAATTTAATCATCCATATAATATAAAAACAAATTTGTGGATAATCTCTCCTTAACTATGCATATCTTTCCCATAAATCATTAAATGCTACCGTACTTAAAATTTGAAGAGAATTGGTAAAAAATTTAACAAAACAAGCAGCTAAGCTGACCATGTAATGCTAAAGAAATGAAATGAATCAATTTAAATCTATAGGTTCAAGTTTATTAATCAAATTTATCGGTACATCCCTTGTTTTTGTTATGTTGATAATACAGCGAAATTAAAATTTATTTTAATAAATGTTTCAATTGGGAAATCACCTAATGACAGTTTGTGGGTTCATCTGAATATCAGTTCAACTTCACTTCCTTGGTGACAGGGTTGTAATATGCTGAACTAATACTCATTTCTAGTACTAATCTCAAAGTCTGTTACATATCTACAATCATAGGATTATCAATGAACCCTTTCCATCAAAATAGATGATAATTCAATCAACTACTAGCTATAGATGCTAACTTTATCAGCCATGCAGAACTTTTTAACTCTCATATAATAACAAATGACAGAATATAAATACATTTGGATTACTTCATAAACATGAGTGGTGGTAATATCAGGTCAATGTTGGCATTCCTGTTGTATGTGATTAATACTCTCCATCCATATTCATCCTTTATTGCAACATATATTTTCCTCTCCCATGCGTTTAATAGGTTTACTGACAGTTTTGTTACAGTCCAAGTTTCACCTCTGTATGTTACAACTGCTCTCATTACAGTTTTATAAAAAAAATCTGTTTTTCTTGTAATGTTTTTACTTTTGAGAATTTCCTAACTACCCGACTCAAGTAGGGCCTATTTCCACTCCAGTTTCTATTTCAAAGTCATCTGTGTGTCTACATTCGTGGACCACCCTGCAAGTCATTTCTTCATAAGAACTCTGAATGATCCCGACTAGTTTTTCTGGTAATCCATAGTGCCGAAGAAGTTTCCACATGGTTTGTCGGTCCAGGTTATTAAAGGCCTTTTCATAGTCTATAAAATTTGTATATAGGTGAGAGTTCCATTTGATGGGCTGTTCTACAATGATTCTTAATGTTGCCTGTTGATCTCGTAGCTTCATGTCAACCTGGTCTCTCATTCTATTCAAAATAATTGCACATTTGCCGAGGTCCCCTTTCTTTGGGATCTTGATGAGGTATCCTCCTTTACATGTGCAGCATGTTAACTATTGTATCTATATCAGCTCTCATCATTTCTGCTGTGGTGTTATCCGCTGCAGTTGCTTTGAGCTGTTTCTTCTTTATTTGCTGGGTGAGGGCCTGTTGAATAGGTCCTTAAAGTATTCCACCCATCTTTTTTATTGTTCTTTCCTTTCTGTTATTGATCTACCTTCTTTATCTTCCTGACAGCTGTCTTGTAATGTCGTAGAGGTCTTTCAAGTTTCCCTTCCCGGCTGCTTCTTCTGCTGTTGTTGCCACCTATGAAGGCATTTTTATCTTTTTTGATGCTGTTTTTTTTTAATACTTTGATTTGCTTCTTTATATTTCTCTTTCGCTTTCTTAGAGAGCCAGTCTTTGTGTTTCTGCTTCACTGATCCTAAAACCTCTTGGCAAGCGGATGTTACAGCTATCTTTATATTTTGCCATTTGTGTTCTACCTGGTCATCTTCTGTTTGGTCTTCCAGTGCTTGGAACTTATTTCTTAATCTGGCACTGAATTCTTCTAGATTTGTCAATAGTACTATGTTGAATTTTGTTCATTTAGCAACTTGCCATTCCCAGTTTTTCTTCAGTTTTAACTTAAGTCTTGCCCAAACAAGAACGATGATCTGATGCGAAAACGGCTCCTCTTTTTCCTCGTACATCTTGTAGAGACCTTCTAAATTTTTTACGTTTTGTTGTCCGGGGATACCCATGTTATTTTGTGGATGTTTTTGGAATGATGTTGGAATTCGCTGCCTCCAATAACAAAGTCATTTGTTGCGGAGAAGTCTGCTAGCCTTTCTCTATTTTCATTTCTCTCTCCTACACCATGGCGTCCCATGATTTCCTCATACCCACTGTTGTTTTTTCCGATCTTGGCATTTAGGTCTCCCATTAAAATGTTCAGGTCTCTACTTGGAAATTTTTCTATTATTGCTTGTAGTCTATTGTAGAATGTTACTTTCCCTTCTTTTTTGCTATGGTTGGTGGGTGCATAACATTGTATTATGTTCATCTTTATTTTATTATTCTTGGCCCATGTGCTTCCCATTCAATCAATGCATCTTGTGCCATCCTTGACAAAAGGCGACTCCTTGCGCGTGCAGAGCATTTTCCTCCTCATGCCCTGAGCCGAGTACATTAGCATTTCTCCAGAGGCCAAATTTATCTGTTGAGCTTGTATCCATCTTGTTTCACAGATGCCAAGCAGTGTATGTTTGTATACATGGTTCTGACGTTTCACATTCTTATGTTTGTTTCATTAGAAAGGAGGTCTTTGAGGTTTCCAGTATAGCCTGGGTTTGACCACAAGGCTTCACAGCTCTTCCATGAAATGAGCCCTCTCTTCTCTGGACTGAAATTTGTTGGTTTCTACAGGTGAGGTAGCTGGCCTCACGCCAACCCTCCTCCTTTTGCACCTGGGATTGGGATTGGCCTTGACAGAGTTAGTTTAGGGTATGCCAACTCCTGAGTATATATAGATATTTTCCTGTGATGCTGTCATACACCTTAAGATATGTCCACATAGAGTTGTTTACTGGGATATTATTTTTGTAACATTTCTCTAATAGGCATCGGATCAGTTGTTGATCTATTTTGTCTGAATCCACATTGGAAGTCAACTAGTATTTCTTCAGTGTACGGCTGTAGTCTTTTGGCAACTACTTTTGTCAGTATTTTGTATGTCAAATTTAATAGGGAAATTTCTTTGTAGTTTGTGTATTGGTGTTATTAGTGAAGTTTGCCATTCTGTTGGAATTTTCTCTCCTTGCCATTTTTTAGTTTCTGCTGTGATGAGTTCTTCTAGAGTTAGCTAGTTTATGAAAGGGTCTGGTCCTCCATTTGGTGGTTGATAATCTTCATCTCATCTATTGTCTGCATTTATTATGTCCTCAAAATATTCAGCCCACCTCTCCAGTACTTTACTATTTTTCCTTAATTAATTCTCCACCCTGACTCTCACACATTTACAGTCTGGCTTGGTATCCATTCTTTTCATTGTTATGTACATTGCTCTGATGTTTCCCTCCCTTGATAAGTCTCTATTTCATTTAGATTTTTGCCATTCCATCTTTTTCTTCCTACACATTTTTGTGGCTTTCCTTCTGGCTTCCTTGTATGTTTGTCTTGTGTTTCTCTTCGTTTGCATCGTGGTCGTTCATGCTTTGTTCCTTTCTTCAACAGTCTGTCTGCATTCATTATCAAATCAGCCTACTCTATTGTTAGATTGCTGAAATCCTACTACTTTTTCTGATTTTCTGATGTTTCCACAGCATTTTTTAAAATCCTATCCCACTGTTCATTTATGTTGTTTTCCCCGTTTCCTCCTGTGATGATTCTACTTGTACTTCTAAATCGTTTTTGGGTAATCGTATCACTTTTCTCTTTGATTTTGGTCTTTGTGAATTATGCTTATTCTCTGCTTATATTTAACCTTACAAGTAGATGGTCAGAGTCTGCATCTGCTCCTTGATAGCTTCTTACATCTAGTACGTCTGATCCATACCTCTGATTGATTAAAATGTAGGTAATTCCATCGGGTGAGTTCCTAGTACTTTTATGTCTGTATATTTTTGAGTGGAAACTTAGTGCTGCTAACTGACATCTCTTCTTTTATTGAAGCAAAGTCTATGAGTCGGATCCCATTGTCATTGGATTCTTTATGCAGACATTACCTTGCCAATAGTTGGCATTGAAGTCGCCAATCACTATTTTAATATCATGTCGTGGTGCCTCTTTGTAGATCTTTTCCAGTGTCTCATAAAAGGATTCTTTTTCCCAACCTTCCATATCTTCGGTGGAGCATAACGTTAATAAATCTTAGATTAAGTATTTTTCCTCGGAAAGAGCACAATCTACATTCTCAGATCTACAGCAGTTGGGAATCCAAGCATGGAAATATAAAAGCATCAGTTCTGAGTGGAATGAAGTTTAGGTATTGCCAAAGTTACAGGGATGGATGGGACAAGACCATAAAAATACGACTGTTACATCGTTAGATAATAATACTACAGACCTGTTTACTCTTACTATTTTGGCGTACCATGTACGATTTTGAGGTGTATACTCTATATATACTTTTGTTTATTTTTTACTATTAAGATAATGTATTTAACGATTTTGTGATATTGTACGATTTTAAGAGTTTGGGGGTAAACAGGTCTGATACTAACAGGCTACGTTGACCATGGGTTGACCATGGTGACTGTCATGAAATTTTTCAAATATTATAATTAAAAGGTTATCCTCTAAATCAGCGGTTCTCAACCTGTGGGTCCCGACCCCCTTGTGCGACCATTTCATGGGGGTCACCTAAGACCATTGGAAAACACACATTTTCGATGCTGATGGTCTTAGAAACCAATTGATTTGGTCCGGCTAAAAAACCAGAAATGTCAGAAATTTTCATTATGATTGGAGACGAATTTGTTACGAAACTGAGTGCAATTTCTGTATCCAACGACCCTGTCCGTAGAAAAACAGATGACATGTCTGTTGGTATTCTTGATAAGGTAATCCAGGAAATTAAATCTGCTCCACTTCCATTATTTAGTATCCAGCTTGATGAATCTACAGACGTTGCAAACTGTTCACAGTTACTAGTTTATGTGAGGTGACTTTAAGATGAGTTTCTTTTCTGCATGTGATGTATTTGACAGAGTTGGTTTATTTCTGAAAGATCATAATATCTGTTGGAAAAGGTTTGGGTTGTTTGCAAAGACTATGCTAGGATGTCGATATGGATTCAACATCTAATACTGAATGAGTCACAAAAAGTCATCGGAACTTACTGATTGATTAATCGGCAAATATTAGCTACGAAGACGCTGTCACAAGAGTTAAAAGAAGTAATAAAAAGTGTTGTAAGTTCTGTCAATTTTGTAAAGGCCAGCACTTTAAACATCCGACTGTGCAACGAGCTGATGCGTCAACAATGCTCTGCTATTTCACACCGAAATGAGATAGTTGTTGAAAGGAACAGTTTTAAAATGTGTTTTTGAGCTTCGTGATGAACTCAAAACTTATTTAAATCAGAAAGCAAGACCGCAGTTCGAAGCTCTATTTAGTGATAAAAGTGAACTGCAGAAAATAGCTTACTTGGTTGACATCTTTGCCATCTTAAATGAGTTAAATTTATCACTGCAAGGACCAAATGCAACATCCTACAATTTCCCTAAAAAGATGCGATCATTTAAATTTTAATTTCAGCTTTGGCCAAAAAAATTGGATGAAAATAAAATGTATATGTTGCCCATATTATCTTGTTTCATGACATTGAACCAGACAAAGGGATTACAATGATAAATTCTGTGAAGGAACACTTGCAGATGCTTACAGATGAAATTTCATCGTACGAAATTTCATCGTACTTTCCAAATCTACCTCACACCCCATTTGCACTTGCCAGAAGTCCATTCACAGTCAAAGTTGAAGATTTTCCTGAGTAAACACAAGAGGAGTTCATTGAACTTATTGACAGCGATACAGCGAGAAATAATTTCTCTACAATGCCAGTTACAAAATTCTGGATCAAGTGTTTGCAGTCATACCCTTTTCTGTCTGAGAGTTGCGCTTTCCTCTTCCTTTCCAACAACATATCTTCGTGAAACAGGGTTTTACAGCTTGTTGGTAATCAAGCCTAAAGATAGAAGTAAGACTTGTTGTGGAAGATCCTCTTCGTTGTGCTCTTGCAAAGACTGTTCTGAGCATTTCTGATCAGGTAAGAAAGAAACAATCTAAAACTTGGCACTGATGATGGCTTTTAGCATACTGTCGCAAAATGTAGCAAAGTAGTTTACTGTTGTTAAATTAAGACTGTTACCCATGCTACACCATGCTTCAAGACAAAATTTCATTTTTTTGTAATCAGAAATTAATATTTCACAATATATTGTTTTTTTGTGATTAATGCTTAAATTATGTTCAATTTGTAACAATGAAAATAAATCCTGCATATCAGATATCACATTACGATTCATAATAGAAGCAAAATTACAGTTATGAAGTAACAACGAAAATAATTTTATGGTTGGGGGTCGCCACAACATGAGGAACTGTATAAAGGGGTCGCGGCATTAGAAAGGTTGAGAACCACTGCTCTAAATAATTATATTTTTTTATAATGACTATGAAATATGATTCATCTTTTAATTTGATAAATACAGGTAGCAATGACCATTGCTCCTTTCATTATATTTAATAAAATCTTAAACAAATATTATTGCTCATTTTATATGTACTATTTTTGTTTAAGCCCAAGTTTTCACTTAAGTAGTATAGTCGATCGATTATTATGCTGCTAAAGGTATTTTTTTCCAAATATTTTGCTGTATTGATGTTGAACATTTCCTATACATTTACTATTTGCTATACCCAGGTGGCCCAACTTACCACGCTCATTCATTTCATAGAAAAATTTCACATACCTTATTGTCTAAAGTTGTCATTTAATGGACTGATTTCTATGAGATGGAAGATCATTAGAACATGTCTTGTTGAGGTGTGGTTTTTCTTGACTATTCATCTTGTGATTGCTCTTGACCATTCATTCCTGTTGAAGAATGATTACAGCTCATGATGAAGGAATGCTTAATAAATTTAGCATGTGTATTAGTATCAGAGGCATAGTGAAGGGGGGCAGGGGGGACAGATGTCCCCTGGCGCCAAAATGTGCTTTGATATTATTTTATTGATAGAATTAACGGCTTTGAGGGTTGAAAAAAAGAAAATGGGGCGCTTTAAAATGAATCTTGTCCCCGGGCGCCAAACATCCTCCAAACATCCTCGCTACGCCTCTGATTAGTATCATTTCGAACTCATTTTACCCATCAAAATTTTTTTCACATTTAACACACTAGCACAGTGGTTCTCAAACTTATTCAAATAAAGTTAAACTTTAAACTAAGGAGGGGTGTTAGTTTTGACCAATGAATATAATTATTGTTAAGATATTGTACATCCCCCACCACTTACAGCAGTTCTTCACAACCATCTTTTCCCCACTCCCCATCTGAACACACAAAAAGGTTTCATATCACCACCTCCCATATTCCCTTATAGAAAAAGCATTAAAAATATCGGGTATTTCAAATTTGAGGCATGCTAACATCTCAGAAAAGTGTGGTAAGCTTGAAAAAGTCTCTCATCTAACATTAATTACATGATCCCCCCCCCCATACATTTCCAAACCCTTTTCATAATAATAGTAAGTTTTGTTTACATTTTTCATTTCTACTCAACTAATAGTGTGATATCTACTTCTTAGCCCTAAAAAAGCATTAAAAATATCGGGTATTTCAAATTTGAGGCATTATAACATCTCAGAAAAGTGTGGTAAACTTGAAAAAGTCTCTCACCTAACATTAATTACATGATCCCCCCCCCCCCATACATTTCCAAACCCTTTTCATAATAATAGTAAGTTTTGTTTACATTTTTCATTTCTACTCAACTAATAGTGTGATATCTACTTCTTAGCCCTATTATTAGCTTTCTTCATGGTAGTTAAAATTCGTAAATGGTTATAAAAAATAGAATGCATTATTTATTTGTTTTAACTGAAACCAATGTGTATTTATAAAATGATTTTTATTTTATTATTTTTCAGTTAGCCCAATGTCAAATGTAAACAATGCTGTAACCATGGCTATTATTTTGTAGAAAATCAGCAGAGTTCCCTTTTCAATGAAAAGTTGAAGTAAAAGTAATTTAGGCACATTGTTTTCTATTTTGACAGCATCTATGATGGGCAGATGTCGATGAGTATGATGACAATGACTGTGGGGCTCAAAGTGGATTTGTGCATAAAAAGCATACTGCTTACCGATGAATGTTTAAACAAGAGAGATATAAGGAGATTTCAAAAGCAAATAGACTTTTTCAAACTCTAATTTACTGCAAATTTATTTGCATATATTTTGCATATGCAATGTGCAGGACAATGAACCAAAGAAACATTCTGTTTTATAAAATTGGTATAACATCATTGAAGAGTTTTATCAACTAAGAGGATTTATTATGAATACAGTACTTATTTAAGTACTTATTTTACAAGACAGTGGTCCAGGGAATCCTTATATGATGAAATATGACTAAGGGCAGATTCATGGCCATACTAAGTTTCCAAAAAGTTTCTGATACTGAAAATAAAGGAGACAAGCTGTGCAAATTTGAGAGACTCTTATGTTCCTTAATGCAAAATAAAAAGAACTGTATCAGCATCATGAAAATGTAGCAATTAATGAACACTTTAGGGAACATAGGACATTATGACATTTAGGCTGCGTTCTCTCCCCTGTACTGTATACAATATATACCAATGATATTCAAAGCTCAAGTGACACCGTTCCAATCTTAAAATTTGCTGATGGTGCCACGATCATTGGCTTACTATCTGAAGGAG
Source organism: Lymnaea stagnalis (assembly GCA_964033795.1). Taxonomy (NCBI): domain Eukaryota; kingdom Metazoa; phylum Mollusca; class Gastropoda; family Lymnaeidae; genus Lymnaea; species Lymnaea stagnalis. The sequence goes on from CAXITT010000437.1 coordinate 512,411, forward strand.
AATGCTTATACCACAACTTAGTAACAAGCTTTATCAATTGGTGCTATGAAAATTTTCTCCCTCTGAATGTCTCAAAAACAAAGGAAAGGTTGTTGATTTCAAGAGGGAGGAACACCAGATTACAGATCTCGACATAAAAAATCAAAGTGGAGAGAAGGCAGATGCATATTAAGTACTTAGGTGTCACCATTAATAATAAGCTAACATGGCAGGAGCATGGCCAAATGCTGTATAAGAAATTCAGAAAGACTCACCTTCCACAAAAAACTCTACAATTTCTCCGTAAACTTATTCTACAGTTCAACAATTGGAAGCCTGCTCAATTTCAGTATTACCTGCTGGTGTGGGAATTCAACGTCTGATATTAAACACCACATAAACTAACTTATCAAGAAAGCTAGGAACATAACACAAACTAAACATCTTTCACTGGAAGAACTATTTGAAGAAAGATGTTATTGTAAAATTAAACACATTTGGATGTTACAAACCACCCTCTTCATCACAGATACTTAGGATTGCCCCGTTCGGTACGAATTCTTTCCATCACGGCAAGGACTGAAAAATACAACAATTCTTTTGTTTTCTAATCTGTACGAATTACCAGCGTGCCCCCCTTAAGTCACAAATCCCTGATATGGCTAAGAGAACTCACTGAATGGCTGCTAGTGAAAAATTTATTACAAATGTCTTGTGTTCAAATTGTTTTTTATATGTGCTGAAATTGTTCAATGCAATCATAAAACATTTCCATTTGTTTGGATCAATAACAGAATCTTATCTTTGGCGATGTACCGGTTACTTTAAAGTCAGACATTTTTACATGTGCGCTGCAACATGACAATAACAAACAAAACTTAAATTGCATTTCCCAAACAAGGGTAAAAGGGTCAGAGTATATATCAGATCCTTTGTTTGTGAAACATTTTTATGTTTTAATAAAGAAAGAAATTGAAAAATGAATATTTGTTGTAGTAATAGTAGTATTGAGTATATGGTAATAAAATATAAATTTAACTAATATAATTGGAAACAATTTTTTTTTTCCTTCTTTGTAAAGCTGTGATGCTATGTTTTTTGTCGACTCAAAAATGTTTTGTTTTGCCTAAAAGTAATAACATTTTGGAAAGTATATTTTGAACAAACACCTAAAATCAACTAAAGAGCATCACCTAATATCAATATAAGAGCATGCAATTACCTTTAGCTACAAAATTACACCTATGAGACACTTTGATAGTTAGTTGTAATATCAACAAATTGAAAAATCTGCTGTTTTTTGAGAGTTAATAACTGCAGCAACTACAGTAAATTAAGATTTAGAAGATGCTCAAAATGAATGATTATTCCTGAGGAGCCGTGTTGAATGACATACTTTATAATTTTTTGCTTTTTATTCACTTGCATTGGAACAAATGATTTACACTAATTTTACAAGTTAGAAGAGAAAGGTGATTTTATGATGAATTATAATATTGTAGGCTTACATAATTAATCTATTCTACAACATCTCTTTGGTTAATGGAATTGTTTTCCAATGTGGGGCGTACAACCCACCTTATGTACACACCCCCACATTATGCATACAAATCACAAGGTGACACCCAACTTGGTGCTGTTTGAAGATTAGAGAGAGCAAGACGAGCAAAGAAATATTAAAACGGTAGCAATCAGGTTAGGTAAAAGGAACTGAGCAAACCTGAAAAAAGATGCATTGTTACGCTGCATCCCCTTTTCAGAAAATTAAAAAATATAGTCGTGTTGTTTACTAAGGATGGCTTAAACACCCCCCCCCCCAAAGGCCCAGATTAAACAAGATTTTTGGAAATACATGGATGGGAGTGCTGTGAAAAAGTTTTAAAAGAAATTTAAGCTATACCGTGTTATATGTTTTACAATGGCAAATGTATATGATGGACAGTGACAACCAGCACAAACGGTAAACAACTTCTTCGAATCACTAACGTCTAAACTTTAACATGTTTTTAGGTTTTCATTCTAAAATATAGCCTATACTATTATAATAAGGGAAAATAAAAATGTTTTAATTATCACATTTTTTTAATAAAATAAAATAGCTTTCAATTAAGACATGGATTTGTTTATTCATGCATACAGCACAACTGTCACAAATGACCAGGGCAGGGTGTAACAATGGCGCTCCATTGCATTTCCATGTTAGTAATAATGCTATTTTGTTCGGGTTTTCCCCCATGGGTCGCACCACGTTAGCTGGATTTTGAATGGGTGATGGGCGATTTCCGGAGGAGGAAGATGAATGTTTTGAGGTTAAGGAGCGTGGAAGATTACAGAATGTTTTGGGAAGTTGGGAAACGTTAAAGACTAATGGATGTTAACGGTGAAAGAGAATATTGTTAGACTGTATTGGATCTATTAATACATTCTTTGTTAATGAGGAATTTATTGGTCATTCTTTGAAGTCTGTGTTGTCTTCGTTGTATATCCTCAACGTCTGGACACTGAACCTTCACAGAGAGGAGCAACCCCTGCATCAACCAACAACAATACTATTTGGTACGCAACGGGCAATACCTCATACTACCATCATCTAATCTGTGACATTCTGGGGGCTTGTTACCGGGGTCCAGACACAATGTGGGGACGACGAAGATGCCAGTGACAAGTTTGAGTGAGATAGTGGCTCTAGTAGATGCTCTACAACTTAGAGGAGATATAAGGAAAGAATACATCGAGAGAGAGTTGAATAATGTTAGAGAAAGAGAAGCTGCAGAGAAAGCAGCTGAAAGAGAGGCTGCAGAGAGAGAGGCGGCAGAGAGGGTGGCCGAGAGAGAGGTGGCAGAGAGGGCGGCTGATAGAGAGGCGATGTTAGAAGCCAAGAGGTTGGAACAAGCAAGAGGTTGGAGTCCCAACGGTTTTGATAGTCGACCTAAGCAGCCCAAGCTTCCACCTTTCGTAGATGGAGTGGATCTATTGGATGGATGGCTCACCAGATTTGAGCTATTTGCGAAGACCAGCAAATGGCCAATAAGCGATTGGGCGCTGTCACTTAGCGCGCTTTTGTCTGGGCGTGCTTTAGAGGAGTATTCGAGAATGCCCTATGAAGATGCACTAGATTATGAAAAGGTGAAAGAGGTGCTGCTAAAGAGATACAACCTTACAGAGGATGGATACAGAATCCTGTTCCGAGAAAGTAGGCAACAGGCAGACGAGTGTCCGGCCGTATTCATCGGAAGGTTAAAGAATTACCTCAAGAAGTGGATTAGTCTTTCGAAGACAGAGAATACAGTTGAATGTATTATGGACATGTTTATCAAGGAGCAATTCATGAGCGTTTGTCCCGTTGATTTGACCACTCACTTAAAAGAGAGAAGGATTGATAGTCTTGATGAAGTAGCGAGAGTAGCAGAGCTATTTCTCGAGGCAAGGAGGAGGGGCTTCAATGATAAGCCTCACGAGATTCAGTTGGAGAATATGAGCAATGGCACGAGCAATAAAGGAGATGAAGAGCAGAAGACATGGCCTGGTCCAATGAGAACCCATAGTGGCATTAAGGGACAGGTGAATCCTGACTTCAAGTGTTTTGTGTGTCACAGGGGTGGACATATTGCGAGAAACTGTCCTAATGTACGTGAATCGGGAAAAGATGATTCAAAAAGGGCTGCATCAGCAATATTTAATCCTCGGATGCATTTTTCGGGCAATAGGCAACACAATAAAAGTTACAGGATGCCAAAAGAAAATAAAGAGATTGGCACAAAGATAAATATCAAATGTGACGGGGAGATTAGAGAGCAAGATAATGAAACGACAAGGAAAAGGAATTTGCCGATTCTAGAAGGCTTGGTCGGGTCTACTAAGGTTGAGGTGCTCAGAGACACTGGGTGTGAAGCAATAATTGTGAAGCGGAAGTACGTAAGGGATGACCAGTTAACAGGTGGAGTTGGTTTCATTGAGTTAATGAACACAGATATTGTGAAATCAGAAAAGGCTGTTATCGACATATCAACACCATACCTTAGTGGTAGAGTAGAGGTGCTTTGTGTTTCTAAATCCATAGTGGACCTTATAGTGGGGAACGTGGAGGGCGCGAGGAGTGCTGATGATCCAGACAAGACGATGACGGTGGATATGGTGACGAACAGGGCGCAAGATAAAAGGGTTGAGGATGTATCGCCATTAAAAATACCTGTGGTGGAAAAGCACCCGGCGGTGAGTCGTGATACGATCATACCGCCGCTACAAGGTGACCCGGTTATTCGCTCTTTGCCACAGGAGGAGGATTCGGGACAAAAGAACAATGCAATTTCTTATTTTAAAGAAGGCAATAGTAACAATCAGCACCCCAGATATTTCAGGAAAGGTTTTAGATGTGTGCATTCCAAACATTGTTTATGACGTCATAGTAGGTCAAGTCGTTTAGGACTCAAAGAGTTTCTGTGCAAGTGAGTACAGTTTGGAGGTAGCTTAGGTAGACGGAGATAAAGTGTTTCGTGTAGTATGAGAACAATTTCCACAGCTTCATCAAGGAGATTTTCTGAAAGAGACATTAGGTATGCGTTTAGGACTTTAGTATCTTTAATTAATTTAGTTGTGTTATCTTTATTTGAGAGTTTCACAGGTGCAATTTAACTTGTGTAAGTCCAATAATGCTGATAATGAGTGTAATCATGTGTTTTAACACTGGTTCGGTTGTGTTATACATATTAAATGAATCATGTATGCGGGTCGTAGCCCCCTTGCTATTGTTAAACTTCCCACTTCCGGAGAGACGAATGAATACTGCTTGAGTTTTCTACTGTGTTCTTTTCTTTGTTATATTTTCATTTCTATTGTTGGCTGATGAAGGCTTTATGCCGAAACGTCCTTGTTTTTTGTCCTGTTACCTTATTTCAAGCTTCCACATACCTCGTTTCACTATTTCATTCATTTACATAGCTTGAAAGCAGTCCCTTCATTTATTTATTTGCTATTGTTAAGAGGCCAGGTTGGCAGTAAAGGGTTATGTTTGAACAGGGCATTGAACATATAAGAAGACAGTAAATGTGGGATTATAATGTTTTAGTTGTATTATTAGTAATGTCATAACAATAAAGATGATGTTATGGACATTACCGGTACTCGTCGATACCAGATCTCGCTAGACACATACATATATTCTGATGATGGATAGAATATTATAATTTTCAAGGTGTAACAATGAAACTATTGTCAAAGAGTCACTAAGGATAATGACAGATTACAAACAGGGTTCTGAGATTGATATATTTAAATTATATATCAAAATGTTTAAATAAGTATTTTTTTGTTTAGTCTTTAAAGGTACAATGTTCACGTTGTTGAAGACGATTATTAATTTTCTTACTTTTTATTGACATATGGATGATGTTTTTTCTTGCTATTTTTTATTTTGGTTGAAAAAACCGAAGATGAGAATAGGTAACAATAGACTTAGTGAGGCATAGAGTAAGAGCTGGACCCAGGTGATGGTGTTATGCATAGAGTTGTAGGTTGGTCATTTGTGGAGTTTTTGAAATTTGTCAGATTTTGAAAAATTTCTTGAAGGGGGGACATATGTCACAAATGACCAGGGCAGGGTGTAACAATGGCGCTCCATTGCATTTCCATGTTAGTAATAATGCTATTTTGTTCGGGTTTTCCCCATGGGTCGCACCACGTTAGCTGGATTTTGAATGGGTGATGGGCGATTTCTGGAGGAGGAAGATGAATGTTTTGAGGTTAAGGAGCATGGAAGATTACTGAATGTGTTGGGAAGTTGGGAAACGTTAAAGACTAATGGATGTTAACGGTGAAAGGGAATATTGTTAGGCTGTAATGGATCTATTAATACATTCTTTGTTAATGAGGAATTTATTGGTCATTCTTTGAAGTCTGTGTTGTCTTCGTTGTATATCCTCAACGTCTGGACACTGAACCTTCACAGAGAGGAGCAACCCCTGCATCAACCAACAACAATACTATTTGGTACGCGACGGGCAATACCTCATACTACCATCATCTAATCTGTGACAACAACTAGCAGCATTTATTAGGAATCCTATCAGTGATCAGCATTATAGATAAGGAACTGATCACAGAAAAGGTACTAGAAGGGCACAAAGATTTGAAGGGATGCTATATGGCTTTTATGGTGGAGCCAATGAGGATTACAAACTACCACAAGAACTGTACCCTTTGGGCAGCCAACCAAGTATGAAACAAAAAGCCCCAGGAACCGACCTTATCACTGTGGAACTTATAAAACTAAGTGAAAACGAACTGCATAGACAAATATAGAGCTTCATATCAAGAATTTGGCAGGAAGAAGAGAAATGCCAAATAGAAAGGGGTACTGCACTCAATTCACATGAGAGGATCTAAACTGGAATGCTCAAATTACAGAGGAATCTTCCTAATTAATGTAACCTACAAAATCGTCAACAAATTAATAGCAAGAAAACTGAAAAGGTTTAATGAACATATTCTAGGTGACTATCAATTTGAATTCAGACAGAATAGACCCACCACAGATCATATTTTGACCACCAGATGTCCCCAGAAGAAATGCTAAGGATACAACATCCATATACACCAACCATATGTGGACTACACAACAGCTTAGACAGGAAATATCTGCAAAGTGCACTATACCTGGTTTATACATGACGATGGCTACCTCCAAAAAAGAATCAAAGTACAGGAAGAGCACTTGAGGAACTTTCATATTAATCAGGGCCACTGAGTCAAGGACACTCACTGGCATGTATCCTATTTAACATCCCTTTAGAAAGCGTTATGGGAAACATGCATGTGCGCACCAAATGAACTATCACAAACAACTTCCAGAGAAACATACATGTGAGCACAGGATGAACTATCACAAACAACGTATCAGAATCTAAACCATCAGGACACCAACCAACTTTAAAAAGCCGAACCAGTGCAGTACCTGGCATATGCAGACAACATAGCTGTACCGGGGAGAAGCAGCATTGATATAATTTAAGCATTCCATGAATTAGAAGAGTTACCTCTAAAGGTAAATAAAGCGAATACAAAATGTATGTTAATGTCACGTATCAGACACACAGGTGACAAAATCAAAGTAAACAAGCACACCAGAGAGAGTGTGAGTGAGCGAGAGAGACAGATGAAATAATGACAGAGATGAAAGAAAGGATAAAAGCAGGCCATTCTTATTTCGGCCTACACGAGCTACAACTAGGAAGCAGAAATCTCTCAAGGAAAACTATGATGGCCCTAAACACAACTTTTATTATCATAAGACCAATGGTAATGCAAAACAGCCAGACAAAAGAAGAGAACCTGTTCAATATCTGGAAAATCCTCAGAAAAATATACAGTCCAGTGTTAGATAATGATGGATGGGTATATATATCCCCTGGGGCTCTGGTTGACAAATTTGTAGTGGCTTGCTGGCTAAAGAGGTGCTGCCCCCCAGCGCTAGACTGGGACCAAAACCACCATTATTGCGTGAGCCTGTGCTGGCAGACAAAGAGTGTGCATAGTATCTGCCGAAAATGGAAGCACTTAAAGGGCTACCAGCTGTGGAAAATCTGCAGCTGGAAATAAAACAGCAGATACGAGGCATGAGGTGAGTAGTGGCAACTCATGCCAATGGTTCTATTTACATAGCAGTTAAAGTAGTTGTACCTAGGCAACCGTTTCGTCCCAGCTGCTTCGTAAATTAGTTTCAAGGTAGAAACCCACTGTAGAAATCTGTATCCAACGGCGTCGGGCGTTCCCAGGGATGGGCAGGGTAAGATTTTAGGATGTAAATACACCATCCCGACTCCTGATGCTGTGAGAGAAGCGTCACCAGCCTACCGGATGTCCTTGTGCTGGGGTGACCTCCACTGGTAGTCAATGGAGTGAGTGCGGGCTGGGACTGTCCTGGCAAAGGGAAATCCCCAACGTTCCGCTACCCAGCCCGATAACTCAGGCTTGGGGAGTGAGGGTGTGTGTGCTTTGGGGAGGGCATAAAGAGCTAATGTACTAGCTCGACAGCCCGCTGATGCAATTTCCTAATGAACATTTTCAGTACCGGAACCATCCGTAGTTGCTGCAATTTAAAGGTGCAGGCTGCTTTGGGCAAGAAACCTTGAGAGGATATTAGATTGTAGAGCAGCAAAAGTGATCTACAGACAGAAGCCTAGGGGTTAATGGCTCATCCGTCGACCAAGACTGATATGGATTGAGTTGTAAAGGACTAAAATCACCTGGAAGGTGTAAAGTCATGGATCAGCTCAAAAGGGGGGATGTTGTAGAGCAGACCAGGCCCCTATGATGGGCTGTAGCACCTAAGATGATGATGTCTGAATGGAAGGATGTGGTGAAACAGGCCAGGGCCCTACTAATGATCAGCATTAACAAATTGATCTGTTTATCTATCTCTATTTCTCCCATTTAGCGGCATACTTATTATTATGATTATTTAATTTGAATTTTTGGATGATGTTTAAGAATGATCAACACACAAGTCTAGACTTGGCTATAAATCAAAAATCAGCATGAACTGTAGATCCCTATTTACACAAAAATATTTCAATGGTATAAGTGGGCCTTTGAGTTGGTCACAGGAGGTTTTCACCAGGTACATTGATTCTATTATAGAAAACAATAAGATTGTGTCTGTGTGTGAGCATATGACTGATTCTGTTCAGTGTGGTTACGGTATATATATGTAGAAAAGTGAAGTGAGTCACTGTTATACATAATACTGAATGTTTTATAGTTTTAAGTCTTTTTAATAAGCAATTATTTTTTAAGGTTTTGATGAAAACCTTTTAAAATAATTTCCCAGCCAAAACTGAAAGAGTCCACTAATAAGCAGAGTACACACTTTTCAGGGTTTTCCTGGCCAAAACTAAGATTGTGGTTGGCGTATGATCCATTGGGAATAAATTTCCAAGATCCTAATAATGGCAAGTTACCTCAAGATTATTACCCAGTGTGATAAATCAAGCATCAAGTTAAAATGTAAAAAAATAAAACCAAACATTTTTTTTTTAAATTAGTGGCATAGGTAATGAACAATAAATAGAATAAAAAGGACTGGATTTACCTGAAGTAAAATGTTGACCAGTCATTGTCCTGGCATGTCATGATTCCTCCTGCACATTCATCATAAGAGCAGCTGTGAATTCTGGCAGTGATGGGGGTCTTCAAGTGATCTCTGTGAAAACAACAACTTTAACCTGGAAGTAAAATAATACATTAATTAGTAGAAGACAGAAACTTTATTATATTAGAGCGCAAGCTTGCATTAATATGAAGACAATATCCTATGAACAATTTTAACCTGAAAGTTACCATCATAAAAAGTACCAAAAAAATTAATCACACACTTGGTGTAATCATTGCTTTTACACCAGCCATGTTTGCATGGGTGTTTCGACAAAAAATTCCTGGTTCTCTAAGGGAAAGTTGAATAGCTTTGTTTATTTAATCTATTAAATAGTTAAAGTCCAACCACTATTGGAATTAGGGAGGTGGTGTTAAATGAACAAAAGAAAACCTTCAAAATGGTCACGTCAAGCTCAGTGCAAGATTTTAACTACAACTGCATTACAGTAGTGAATCTTTAAAAATTTAAATAAGATTTTTTGTCACAGATCAATGGTAATATAATTCTAACCTGCAAGATGTAACTCTTGATTATTACTACTATGATTTTAACCAAAAAAATGTATGCTATAGCGACAGATGAATCTAAATATAAGAAGCAATCCATCTAAATAGCTCTTTTACTTTTGCATTTTTTAATTATTTCTTTTACAGCAAAAATGCACTAGAGTCTAGTGAAGTTAATGAGGTATGTCTTCTTGTATAAGTATAAGGTTTCAAAAATCGATTAGATTGTTTACAGTGCACTAAGAATGTGGCTTAAATTTTAGAGCAAAATTGAAAAGACGTGGGTGTTGGATTTTTTCTTGGCCGACGCTCAAGTGGTAGATTACCTATAGAACTGTATTTAAAATAGAATTAAAAAATACAATAAAATTATATACATAAACGTATTCTTACTTGCTTTCAGCTTTACGTCACATTGTTCTTGTTTCTTCAACGCTGCCGGTTCATGAATGTCTTCAAAACATCGCACATTTCTCGATTGATAGCAATGGCTCTAAGTCTAAGATGGCAAACCAACAGGAAGTATCCGTCATAACCGTCACGTGACCAACCGAATATTATAACGAAGTGGATGCGTACACCGCGGCGGTGTACCTAGCAAAACCATCGACTTTGGACTGGGTAAACCGCGGCGGTGTACCTAGCGAAATCGTGGGCTTTGGCCTGGGTACACCGCGGCAAAAATTTACCATTGGCCTGGTTTTAAGAAAAGCCTGTAATAAATAAGATCTTGTGTGGTCAAGTGGTAGAGTGGCGCTTGGCGATAGTATATTGTGAGCTCAATTCCCAGTAGTGGATCGAGTTTTTTTCTTCCTATATTACAAATATTTTATATTTAAATTATCATGTTCATTTGTAACATTAGTTTCCTGAGAAGTTTTTAAATATAGCAATTCAAACAATTAAAATTCAATATATGTTATATTCAGATTATTAACTGATTATTAAGTGTTTCAACAAGTTGTGCCGGCCTTTGACTTAAAAAAAAAAAACGGTAATATTAGTAATATGAGTATGACATTAGAAAACAAACTGAAAGTTTATGAAAGAGCATGTATAGTGTGTGTAACATGTATACACTTTATCAATGATTTATCATATGAATATTAATGTGCATGTTCGTGTTTCCAAAATGGCATGGGATGTGCTATTCTCAGGTAAAACACGACGTTTTCTCACAGAAACCATTGCACAATGCTCTTGGGACAGGATTTGCGCTATTTCGAAGTTTTTTATCTGTTGTTTTTTGCTAAGAAATCGATCCTTACCGGGGGGTGGGGGTGATTTATTGGCAGAGGTTCAACGAAAATGGGGGGCCTACACAAACCATGGCTCTGGATAGGGGTTGTCCACAAAGGACATCCGCACAAAAAACGTATCTTTTGCACCCCCCACCCCCAACCCAGAGAGGGGGTGCTGATGGCTGCCGGCATTTTTTTTACTTATGTGTAATGCCAATGTAAAACTAATCAATGATATTTAATTATTGTTAAAAGATTTTTTAACAAGCACTGCAGTGTTTCGTTTTCATCATCATACTATTGTTTTGTGTCACTCTTCCCGTAGTGTATTTGTGGCGTAATTATAGCTTGGGGCTAACAAAATGGATGCACTGGCTTCCCATTCATTTTTACACCACGCCCCGAGGGATCACATACAATGTTATTATTATCATGCCTCCCACCACCCCCCCCCCCCAAAAAAAATAATGGGGAGGGTGGGGAGAATAATTTCAAATTAGCTACCCTTTTTATGCCTATTAAGATTCACAATCATAGGATAAAACTTTAATAATTAATAAATATAATTGTATTTCAATATATGGGGGGAAATAAAGTGGTTAACTTTAAAAATAAATCATGGTTTAACATTACACCCCAGCCCTCTCCCTTCCAATAAGTAAGAAATGCTTTACAAGTACTTTGTCACATAAGTTATAAGCGTGGAACTTGCTCAAAAGCTTCCTCTCAAGGTACTCAACGATTTTAATTAAATAGTTTCCAGTTTTAACAAGAGTATAACATTAAATCTACAAGTACCAGTTAGGCCAAAAGGTTAAAGACTCGCAAAGACCATGGTTTTGCTACTTTAAATCGTTGCGGTGTACGCAGGTCACAGACAATGATTTAGCTAGGTACACCGCCGCGGTGTACGCAGGCCAAAGTCAATAGTTTCGCTAGGTACACCGCCGCGGTGTACGTAGTGCCGACCATATTATAAATCCCTCATGATCATGTGACCAGCCGTGTCCGAATAGTCAATTATTGCTATAGGTACCCGGTTACCTATAGCCACTCCGAAAAAAAACAGCGCTTAAACTTAAAGGACTGCCTAAAAGCTTCTCTCAAATCTATAAAATTTGACGTGGGAAACAGTTGCTATGGGCAACAAAAGCTGACGATGCAGACTCACTGTTGTAACACAATTCTCAGAGAGTAAACGCAGCTCTCATGAGGAAGCACAAAGCAAGGTAAATCCTAATTGATTCCAGTCCAACTGTAACTCAAAATAAGTGTGTCCTACGTGCGGGAAAGATTTCCATGCACATAAAGGACTAGCATTCACCTGCGTACTGACAGTTGTTCATCTACGCATGTGAAGGACGAAAAACATTACGTACACCTTCATTCATTTTTTTTAAAAATTGAAAAATCATACCCCCACCCGACATTGGCTAATTATGTGGGTCATGATATAGAAATTTAATAAGAGGGTTCATTATAAATATAGGTCTATTATTAGTTAGTAAAACAAAAATTGGCGGTTGAAAAGTGTTAGAACAGGCAATGGGCCTATGCTATCGTTATTGATTATTCAACACCTATTGACAATAATTTTGCTAATAGCTCTATAATCTTTCACATTTTTCAATTAAATTATCGAATCCATTATTTTAAAAAATATATATATAATTTGATCATGCATAGTAATAGTATGTTTTTGGTTGTAATTCTTTAAAATTTTTAAAATGTGTGTCTGGTTGGCTGTGCGGTCAAATGTTTATAATTTCAAGGTTTAAGGAATGGAGTTCAATCCCCAGCAACACCGAAACCAGCCAAATCAAACAAACGCCTGGCGTTGACTAAGGATATCTCCGTTGTGGTTTCGTTACATTACTAGAATAGATCGAAAATTTGTAGTGTTTCCTTTAAATATTTATTTTTTAACTGGATAAGTTCAAAAAGTGGTTGGGGTGGGGGGTGGGAAGGAAACTCGGATTGGATGCTGTCGCTTCCTCCCTCCCTTTTGTTGTAGACTCCCCTGATCTAGATGAATCAATGTAGCATAACTGAATATTGCCAATAAAATATTGCACTTGTTTCTTATTTGAAAACAAACTCACCTCAAACTTAATATTTTACTTCTTATTGCCTGAATGGCCCCGGACACGCAGCGCAGCCATTCGCACCCGGGTCCCATTAGACCAATGCTATATATTATTTGTGGTAGTGGTAGTTTATTTTAGGTAAACGGAAGAAGTAAGTTTACAAACATATATTCTATTCAATTATCTTTCATTTGATAACTTATTTTGTCTTATAAACCCAACAATAATATTTTAAATGTATTTTTTTTAACTCCAACATCTCACTTCTGGTAACAGGTTAGTAATAATAGAAATATAATTATCTTTGAACACATAAATTAAGTGATAAATGTGCGAAACAAGATTTCACCTGGTATCTTTGTTTATAAAATATCGTTGCATCCTGTGTAATGTAAACTTCCGGAATCCTTTCAAAGTGATAATTTTGTTTTTCTTTATAAAACGCTGTATTGGTATCTTAATTATTTTCGTTATAGTTTAAAAAACTAAACAACATTTACTGAATGTTTTATATATATATGTTTATAATAGTAAATTTGCACGAAATGCATTTTATAACTATCAATCTAGAATGTGGTCTGGAAACATGTAACTGTAACATAGTCATATGATTAATATGATGGCAATAAAATTGAGTTAAAATATACAATTTTAATTTTAATATATTTTTATATTTTTTAAGGAATGCCGCAACTCAATGATAGTTATAAAAAAAAAATTATATGTGAATATCATAGTCATAGGATGTCACAAATTCAATGGCAGTGGTCTATTCCTTGAATTGCAATTGGAATAATCTTAAAAATGGATTTTATTGGGAGAAAAAGACCATTAAAACTTGTAAGAAATGTATCAGCTCTTGTAATACATGTATTCTAAAAAATGGTCCAAATCAATTGTGACCATAAAGAATAAAATAGAGTTAGATTTGATGTGATATTGAGAGCTTTTCCAAATACTGCTCTCTTTTTTTTTTTTTGTGGGGGGGGGGGGGAAAATTGAAATATGTTGTCAAAATATGTTTAGTAAATTTTTTACATTGAATTCACTATATAATAATTAAAATTATACATTAATTCTTGTTTAAATCTGTAACTCTAAAGCCTATCAAATTATGGCATGAGGGAATGACACAAAATTAGTCCTATGCCTATAGCATATCAAGCAATTAGTGTACCAGATAAGACAACTAGTTCATAGACTTCTTTCCAATTTTTTAAAGCATAATTGCTGATATTATTTTCAAATCATTTTTACATTCCCTGAAAGCTTGCTTCAAAACATTTTGAGCCAAAACTCATTAAGGAATGTTTTGAAGCAAGCTTTCAGGGAATGTAAAAATGATTTGAAAATAATATCGGCAATTAACTTATTCCCTAAATCCTCTATCTAAATTACCCAATAAAGAACAAAAGACAGTTAACAGGTCGCAATATCAAAAAGTCAAATGTAGTTTTTAAAAATCCTTGATTATCACAACTGATCATGTTTTATATTATGTTGTTTCATTATTTAAAAAAAAACAGTTTTGATGAGTGAACACCAAAGTAAAAATGGCAGAATGTGTCAAAGTGATTGTGCGTTGTCGTCCCATGAACCAAAGAGAAAAGGGATTAAATTGCAAAACTGTCATTTCTATGGACACCCCAAAAGGACAGTGCAGCATAACAAACCCCTCAGATTCAAAGGCACCACCGAAACAATTTACGTTTGATGGTGCTTATTTTATTGATTCAACCACAGAGCAAATCTATGGAGATATTGCCTATCCACTTGTTGAGGTTATTGATTTTGATTATGTTTGTTTAGCCTTGAAAATAATTATTACCGGTTTTAAAAAGAACATTTGCTCAAAGCATTATTTAGTAATTGTCTTCATTTGTAGAGAAAAAATTGTTTAACATTTACTTCCAAATTTATTTTAAATTTTTTTTATACTCCTTCATTTTGATTTAAAATTTAATGAATATCAATAAGTTATACCCTTGAGTCTGTATTTTAACCTTTTACTTATGCTATAACTTACAATTTATTTCAGGGGGTCATAGAGGGTTACAATGGGACAATATTTGCATATGGGCAGACAGGATGTGGTAAAAGTTTTTCAATGCAAGGCATTCCAGAACCAGCTACACAAAAGGGAATAATTCCTAGGTTTGTTTATTTATTCTTAAAATTGGCGTACAAGTTTTAAAGGACATGTTGATTAGCTGCGACCATTTTGAAAAGTGAAAAATAATTTTATTTTAAAAAGTTAAAAATGTTTATGATTACTCACACTATTTCAGGGCTTTTGCACACATTTTCGAAACCATTGGAATCAAGCAGGGAGTTAAATTTCTTATCCATGCGTCCTACCTTGAAATTTACAATGAAGAGATTAGAGACTTATTGGGCAAGGATGTTAAGGCCAAGCTTGAGCTCAAGGAACATCCAGAAAAGGGAGTCTATGTCAATGGTATGTGATGAACACAGCAGGATCATTAATGCTCTGAATGAGGCAGTTTTTAAATTTTTTTTGCCAGCTCTTGATGACTGGTGATAAATTTGTTTTTTTAATCCTGCAAAATATCTCCTTTTTTTTGTCATGAAAATTAACAGACTTAATGGTAGACATATTTGACTGCAGTCCATCACAACATGTGAATAAATAAATGATAAGGGTACTTTTTTGTATCCACTTCTTGAATATGGAAAGACTTCAATAATAACAATTTTTTTTATTTTGGAGGTTATTGTTTTTAGAAATGGGTCTTGCATAATGTAAAAATAAATTAGAGGCTATCATATGACATTTAAAAATTGCATTAAGTTAAATTTGGTAGCCTGAATGTAAAACCCATTCATGTTCGTGGACACTAAAAAATTAAACTAGCTAAATAGGATAAGATGAAATAAAAATGGGTTTTTAAGATGAAAAAAACCAACACAATTTGTGAAGCGTTTTTATTTTCAAAAAATTTCCATATTAAATTTTGCTTTCTTATTAGAATAATAAAATGTAATGTCCAATAAGCTTAATCGTTTCATGAATATATTTTTGGTATATTTTGTTAATAAAATATAATATCCAATAAGCTTAATCATGTTAGGAATATATTGGTATGTTTTGTAAACCCCAGGTTTGTCCATGCATCCAGTCCACAATGTGGCAGAATGTGAACGAATTATGAACAAGGGTTGGCAAAATAGAAGTACTGGGGCCACTCTGATGAATGCAGACTCCTCTAGAAGCCACTCCATCTTCACCATCAACATGGAGATGGTCACAAAAGATGAAGATGGGGAGGATCACATACGTGCAGGAAAACTCAACTTGGTGGATCTGGCTGGTAGTGAAAGACAAGGCAAAACAGGTAGGGCCCTGAAAGTTGATGGTAATTTTTTAAACTCCTGATTAAGTTTTTTTTACAGGTTTAACATAACTCATTGAAAAAGGTTTCATTTTTTTATTCTTGGCATTATTGCAGAGGTTTTTTTTCTTTTGGTAATTTTTGCGCAAAAAAAATGGCTCCAATCAACTTCGTTTAAAGAAAATATCATTCATTTTATTGTTATTGATAAAAAAAATTGTTAAAAGACAAACAATTTTCAACCAAAGTTACTTTGTTTCAGGTGCAACTGGGGACAGACTAAAGGAGGCAACAAAAATTAATTTGTCACTCTCTGCCCTGGGAAATGTCATATCAGCCCTTGTTGATGGCAAATCCAAACATATACCATACAGGGACTCTAAATTAACTAGAATGTTACAGGTTTCTGGTTTAGTTTTAAAAATTAACAATTTTGGATGAGAGTATAATTGTATTTTATGTCAAGTGATTTAAGATATTATAAACAAACATCAAAGTTCTATGTTAAACAAAAAAATAAATAAATAGCACCAATAAATTAAAAAAAAAATAACAAACAAAAAATTTCATAAACTGTGTCTAGGATTCATTGGGAGGTAACACCAAAACCATGATGGTGGCCTGCTTGTCGCCTGCTGATAACAACTATGAGGAAACACTGTCGACCCTGCGATATGCAAACAGGGCAAAAAACATCAAGAACAAACCAAAGATTAATGAGGATCCCAAAGATGCCCTGTTGAGACAGTATCAGGAGGAAATTGAAAAGTTGAAGGCCATGCTTGCTGGTCAGATCCCTGTAGATGGTGGCATGGGAGGTAAGTGGTTGAAAATCAGTTACAAGCTTTGAGTATCTGGTGTAAGTAATCCTTTAGAATTAAATTTATAAATAATATGTATGTTGTTCTAGTGCTGCATCAAAATTTATAATTACACTTTCTTAATAAAAAATAATTAAAAAGATGACTTCTATATAGAAAGCAAAAACTAAATTTTAAAATTGTCAAAAATTAACAGATTAAATTATTTTAAAAAATGCAAGATCAAATGTGGGATGTGGGGAGATAAACCAGTTAACAATTTTTATTAAAAAGAAAGTATAAGTCATCTTTTTGTTTAACCCATCTACTTTTCTATCTAAAGTCAGATTGACATGAATCACTGATTTTCTGAAAGATAAACATATAATAATTGATAAATTGTTGACACATCTCTGTTCAGGCATTGCACTAGCACCAAAATCAAGCGAGAATGAAGCAGACATTATTCGTGATGAGTTGGAAGCAGAGAAGGAAAGATTGAAGGAGGTACACAAATGTATTTTTATTGTGTTGGATTTAAAAAAAAGAAAATATGGCCTCCGCCTTTTCTGTGCTTATTGTTCACTATAGTCAGGCCAGTGTGGGAGTATAGGTTTATTATTGCTCTAATACAATGGTTCTCAACCTTTTTTTTCTAGAATCAATTTCTATGGGGTGGGATGGGACCCCGCTTAAGCCTACCCTATGTTTGTTTTGTAAGGGAATGATGTTATTTTAATTTCTTGAAGCCACCGTGGAGCACAGGCTGGTTACCATTGCGCTAATGTAACCAATTGTAAGTTCATGGTATAGTACCAAGTGAGTAACTTCTGTAGGAGGGTTTCCTTAGAAGTCAAACCACCTCCACAAGGCTGTCTGTCTTTTTTGCATGTGTCAATTACAGCCCAGAATGACTCATTGAAGAAAATGTTAACTTTAAATTAAAATTAAAGTAAAATTTGGATCCAATCAACTATCCAAAACTATTGGAATAATATTATGAGAATAATTTATTTTTAAAAAATTTAATCCCAGGAATATGAGGCCAAAATGCTGGAAATAAAAAATGCCTTTGAAGAAGAAAAATCCAACAAGGCAAAACTCCAGCAAGACATGGACAAGCTGAGAGCATTTTATGACAATAAAATGAGAAATGTGGATGGTCAGTTGGCAGGACTGCCCACAACAGCTCAAGGTATGTCATTATTTACATTATTTTATTAAATAGTTTTCTGTTTTTCATGAGGTCATTCATCCAAATAATAGCAGCAGGCGTGCTGCCATTAATGATTTTTTTCATATTGTTCTCACAGATTTCAGCCTCAGACTTTATTGATATCTTTTAATCGTGTTATATTTTGTTGTAATTTTTCTTGACACATACAAAGAGGTTTTCTAAATTTTTATCTATGCTTTTGTCTGTTGCATTTGGGGCCTAAATTATTTTTTTTTTAGTGTATTGCTTATTTGATTTATATTATTACAAGCCTTGAAATTTATAGAGCATTGTAGTTCCATCATTTGTTATTGATTTGATTTCTTTACGCTGCCATCAAGACATAGGTATGTTTTATAAAATGAAATTTAATACAAAAAGCTTTGGGAGGCCGATAATATATATCTCAATTTGAATTTTTCTATAAATTTCTTGAGTGAAGGATAAAAAAGAAACTATTGCCTTTTATTTGTGCCTATCAAGGCTCATGAATTTCATGAAATGTGCATTCAACAAGCCTCATGAATTTCATGAAATGTGCATTCAATTAATGTTTCATACATTTACTAAACCCTTTCAGAGACTTTTTAATAACCGTTCTTTACGGTTGTTTGACAAGAAATAAAATATTATTTTAAAAAATATGAGGTATTATTTCGTAAATTTAAAGAATTGTGATTTTTTATTTTAAAAAAGAAACACTTGTTTTATTGAGTTTTTTTTTTTTTTTTTTTTTCTTTGTGGTGCAGTTTTGCCAATTTGACATTTTAAGTAAATGGGTTAATTTATTTTTCTTATCCAACTTTCATTATCTTCTATTGTTTGTTTCTTATTGTTATTTTTTATTTTAAAAAAGAAATATTTTTTTTATTGAGTTTTTTTTTTTTTTTTTATTTCTTTGTGGTGCAGTTTTGCCAATTTGACATTTTAAGTAAATGGGTTAATTTATTTTTCTTAGCCAACTTTCATTATCTTCTACTGTTTGTTTCTTCTGACACAGTTTAAAAAATTTAATTTATTCTTCTTTCTCAATATTTTGATGCAACATGACTTATTCAATTTGTATGTTTTTACAATCCCATGAAACACTGGTGAATATTATTTATGACAATGGCACAGATTAAATTTGATATTATAAGAAATGACATGAAAATAATAATGATATGAAAAGTCTACTCAGGTGGTCAATAAGGAGAATCTTGTCATTTTTCCCTGGACCCAGGCTGCAACAGCCAACATGCAAACAAATATTCTTTAACTACTCTCTAACCATGCCCTATTCCTCCCATCAATTATATTAGTACTAGGAGAAGAAGAGTTTGTTGAAGAGGCGTCAAAGTCTGTTGATCCAGTTTCCAGGAGTAAGTTTTTAATTGGTTGGTTGTATTAAGTTTTCTACTGCTGTGGCAGGTTTGCTGTTTGCTAAAAAAAAAAAATTAAAAAAACACTAAATATTCTTACTCTTCATTTTAAAACAAATGGTTTAAACATTTTTTGTTGAGTAAAGCTATAAGTATTCAAACAATTTATACTAAATTATTTTCATCTTAAAAAAAAAAATAAAGATTGGAAATCAAATTTTATGAAATGTAAATTTCAAACCAATTTGAAAATAGAGATATCAAATTCATGTAAGGAAAAAAGTTCTATTTGGTAGCTTATATTTCTTTTTTTTTTTCCTTTCTTTCTTTTTTTTTTATAATGAGCTGTTACAAAAATCATAACCATTTGGGTTTTGTTTGTTTAACAGTTTTTTTTTTTTTTGGTTACTTTTTTTTTTCTTTTTTTTAACACATTTTTTTTAAATTTCTTTACAAATTTTTTTATTATATTTCTTTTTTTTTTTCCTTTCTTTCTTTTTTTTTTATAATGAGCTGTTACAAAAATCATAACCATTAGGGTTTTGTTTGTTTAACAGTTTTTTTTTTTTTTTGTTACTTTTTTTTTTCTTTTTTTTTTTCCTTTTTTTTTTTTTTTTTTTTAATGAGTTTTTACAAAAATCTTAACCTTTAGGGTTTTTTTTTTTTAACAGTTTTTTTTTTTTTTGGTTACATTTTTCTTCCTTTCTTTTAACACATTTTGTTCAAATTTCTTTACAAATTGTTTTCGGAAAAAGTATCTTAATTACTAGTCTTTATCTACCATTAAATTTTTTGTTTGTTTTCACTGGGTTCCACTGACTGAATGTTGCACATATTATTGTTATGGATTTGATTGCTCCAGGTTGATGTTACACCCATTAATCATGATGTGGATTAATCTCAAATCCTTCAATCTTTTATGTAACTTAATGATTTTTATTGTAATATTTTTTCAAAAATGAAGTGAACTTTAGAAGATAAAATTTCCAAAAAAGAACAATGTAGCAGTATTTTTGTTTGTTTAGATGACTGGATCTGGTCTTCTGTCATATGCTGTACATTAGTGGATGGTTTTAGACAACTTTCTTTTCCATTCACTCTGTTAGTTCAGCTGTTTTCTTAGCTCAAATTTATTTTAATCCTCAAAGCACAGTGACATAAATAAGTTTTCACAATTTAGTAATGATAATGTTTGCATGCAAAATATGTCTCCATCTTTTAAAACTTAATTGGAAAGTATTAAGAAGTGTCGTATAAAACAATTTTCCCCAAAATGATTTGTCTGATGATTTTCTAATTTAATATTATCAGATTTATTTCTATCAACTCTTTTAGACTTTATTATTTTTAAACTTATTTATTCTTTCTATAATTTTTAAGGGTTTGGTCCTTAATAATGTACATTAATAAATCTTGAAAAGCTAATTAGTTTTATTTTTATCTAAGGTTTGTATTGCATTTTCATTTTAGTGTAAACCCCCCCACCCCCCACCCTTTTTTTTTCACCTGCTCCTAATTACTAAACCATTGATGGGTTTAAGCTCAAACTGATAGAAAATTGATAAGATTATATCAATAACATGCATATATTTTCGATAGTTGAAAATGGTTAGTTCTAAGTTTAGGAAAATATATCTAAATAATGCCCTTTACAGTTTCAGCAATATAATAAAAATCACTATAGAATGTGCTATTTATAACCTGATTGTTAATAGCTCTGGCATTTTACAGCTCTCTTGTGTCACAGCTCTATCTAGTCACAGCCCTGCTTATAAAAAGGGAAGAGATGATTTTTAAGAACTACAAAACAAATATCCTTAACTTTTTTATTTCCTTCTTTCACAACTGTAGAACACCCTGTTACATTTTTATACTCAAAATCTATGGTCTTTGTTTGGCAGTTCTAGAAATTAAAAATAACATTAACATGTATTGAAAGTTGTGAAGAGAACTATAGAAATAATTATAAAAATGGAATACTTCTAATGATAAAATACTGCACCATGCAAACTAAAAATTACAAGTGTTATCTGCAAAATAGCATCCAACAAGACTTTTATTT
Source organism: Lymnaea stagnalis (assembly GCA_964033795.1). Taxonomy (NCBI): domain Eukaryota; kingdom Metazoa; phylum Mollusca; class Gastropoda; family Lymnaeidae; genus Lymnaea; species Lymnaea stagnalis. The sequence goes on from CAXITT010000437.1 coordinate 534,164, forward strand.
CATCCGGGATTTTCATGAATATTGAATTTATTTATGCCATCATAGTTTCTTGCTGCTAACATTGCTGTGTAAAATGTTTGTTTTTAATTCATTTTGATAAAGTAGTATTTTTTTTACTGTTAAACGATTTCCTTTCTCCATAAGTAGATGAAGCTAATTAAAATGTAATTCCATTTTTTCAGATTTTGTTTAAAATATTTTTAAAAAGAAATGTTGTTTTTTTTTATTATTACATTTGCCCATTATCTCAATAGTTTTAGTCAATTAATTAAATGGCAATTGTATAATAGACAGAGAAAAAATGCTGAAAAATTGTTCCAAAATTAGGGTATATTTAAATTAAATATTTTATTTTTGCCATTTGTTTAACATCCAAATAAAATGAATTGCTTTTGTGAAGATACTATTGTATAGATCAAATATTGTTATTATTGCTTTTTATATTTTTCCCCCATATAAAAAAAGGAGATACAGAGAAGAAGAAGAAAAAGAAAACAGATAGTTCTGTGCAGCCAATATCAACAGTTAATGAAGAGGCAGCAATAATAGGACCTGGTACGTATATTGCAATTTTCATATACAAATTTGTTTAACTTTATTACAGTTTTTAACAAAGTCATCTTCTTTGCAAAGAAATACTTTTTTTGGAGGTGGATTGGTGTCTTTTTAAAGTGGAATTATTTAGGATAAACTAACCAAAAACCAACATATTAAATGATATTAGTTGTCAGTGAAAATATTACATTATAGTGATGCAGTGAAAGGTATTACATTTACAGTTATGCAGATACATTTTTAGGTCTGGAGATTTTAATCATCCTCTTTAATAAAATTTAAAATTATAACAAGTTAGCTATTGAATCATATGAAGACAAAATTTGGTTTTGGTCAAGTTATATTACCTCTTTGTTTGAAATATTACAGAAATTTGGTGTGGAAAATAATGGAAATAAATATTTAGGAAGAAGCTTATAATATGTTATTTCATTTTCTATTACCCTGGTTTAATTATCCCTTAACTTCTCCACCACTAGATATTTCAGACATTGGGAAACCAATAATATTAGGACCCGATGGAATGCCAAGAATTGAAAAGGTAAAAATATCAAATTTAAAAAAAAAAAAAGTTTAAAAATTTGTATTAATAGAATGGGATTTAGAATTTATGAAATGTTCTCTTAATTTAAAAGATTAAAATATGCTTTTCCTTAAAATCTGTTCCTTTGGAAAAAAAAAAGTTGTCTCCCATGAAAAATGGCCACCCTTAAAATATGGCCTCCCCTTACTATTATTTGTTTATCTTCTAAAATAGACAAATATTTGTTCAGCAATGATTTATGATGAAATAATAAACACTTGACATGCTTAGCAACAAATGTTTTTAAGTTTCGGAGATGAAGCTAATTATTTTCAATTATTGCAATTCGTCCTCTGTTTTAAAGCCTGCTGTATATAAACGACTGACACTGTTAGCACTAGAGTATATGATGCCCTTTGGAAAAAGAAACTTGATTTCCCTAAGCATTGCCTCTACAAAAGTCTATGTTTAAAAAAAATTCTAAAGATGTGTTGAGTTCATTCTTTGCTAATTACAGAAATGCTTTCAATATTTTCAATATTTTTTTGCTAAAAATTAGACATGACCTCCTGGGATACTGTAGACTTTTTTGTTGGGAATCCTAGTACCCCTAGGTTATTGCATATAATTGCCTAAACTAAGCCTAACTGTTGGTCAGTTACAGACTATCAACATTCCCTCGACAGCAAGTAAGATAGCTTTTAAAATTTCAGATGAATAAACACAATTACTTAAAGGCTTTGACCTATTTTTGGATTCGTTTTAGAAACATAGAATAAACTTAGGTGCAGACTACCAAAAATATTAGGAAGTAAGACATTTTTTTACCTCTTCAAATTTTTATTATTATTTCCCCAATGTCAAAAAGGCAGCTGAAGATGAGCAGGTAGGACAGGTGCTTATATTTTTGGTTCAGGAATCGGTTAATGTTTATTTAATTATTTTCACATTACACCTCACAGAGTGGTAAGGTTTGGTTTAACATTACACCTCATAGAGTAGTAAGGTTTGGTTTAACATTACACCTCACAAAGTGATAAGGTTTGGTTTAACATTACACCTCACAAAGTGATAAGGTTTGGTTTAACATTACACCTCACAAAGTGATAAGGTTTGGTTTAACATTACACCTCACAAAGTTTTATGGTTTTGTTTACTATTACACCTCACAGAGTGGTAAGCTTTTGTTTACTATTACACCTCACAGAGTGGTAAGGTTTGATTTTCTTCACTGTTTTTTTGTTACTTTAAATTTGTTTACATGCAGAAGAAAAAAAATTATATGTATAGTTTGTTTTTTTTATATTTGGGGTGGGTGCGGGGGAGTACTAAAAAGTTCAGGCTTTGTCAAAAGTGGGTGTACATTTGTTGTTGCATTATCCTGGTGTGTAAATGTATGATCTCAGTCAATGGGATCTCTCCTAGTCACTGTGTGAACTGTTAAATAAGAGCCATCTTACTGTTCAGTAAGACACCACCAACTATTTAATAAGATGCCACCTGGTAAGACAAGACCTTGTTATTGTCTGAATTTTTATTTGTACTCTAATATTTAACACTTCTCACATGCATATTTTGAACATGTGTTCTTTTAGCATTGGCCATTTTTTTTTTACACACATCACTTTGAACAGAAATTCTTCAGGATGTTGAGTTAGTAGCAGAAAATATTTTATTTGAATCCAGCATTTTTTAAAAAATGCTACTAAAAAAGAAATAAACAAGTTACTTTTAATCAAATAATTTTAATTATATTCATTTATTAAGGTTAACTTTTTTTTAAAATCTAGAAATATAACTTATGTTATACATAACACTATGCAGAAAACTATCTGATAATTCACAAATACAAAGTTTTTTTGTCTAAATCTGGAAATCTTCCGCTATGCAGAAAACTATCTGATAATTTACAAATACAAAGTTTTTTGTCTAAATCTGGAAATCTTCCGCTATGCAGTAAACTATCTGATAATTTACAAATACAAAGTTTTTTGTCTAAATCTGGAAATCTTCCGCTATAAACTATCTGATAATTTACAAATACAAAGTTTTTTGTCTAAATCTGGAAATCTTCCGCTATGCAGTAAACTATCTGATAATTTACAAATACAAAGTTTTTTGTCTAAATCTGGAAATCTTCCGCTATTCAGTAAACTATCTGATAATTCACAAATACAAAGTTTTTTGTCTAAATCTAGAAATCTTCCGCTATGCAGAAAACTATCTGATAATTTACAAATACAAAGTTTTTTGTCTAAATCTGGAAATCTTCATTCACATGTTTTTGTTTGCCTTCCTAAAAATATGACACTAAATTATATGACATTGTAAAACATTTGAAAATTTAGAGTTACCTAAAGATCAAACAGTGTTGTATTATTTATTCACAAGGAAATTAAAATTTCAAAAAGTTAACATTTTATGTTTGGTCTCAATGGATTTAATTCACCTGCTTTACAGGAAGTGCCGAGTGTCAAGGTGGTGGTACCAGAATCCTTGTTCAAAGAGCAGCAGGAGCAACTGCAGCGCATCAAGCAACAACAGCAGCAAACTCTGCAGCAGAGGCACGCAGGGGAAGAGGGCATCCACCGACCAAGTACGTCCCCCATACATGAGGCAGACTTGGAGTCGAAGCAAAGGGAGGCTTTGGCCAGGTAAAAATGATGGCGTCCGCATTACTTGTTAAATCATTTTTGTCATCAGATAATGATAGTCTTGCTGTCCTCATGTCATTAGATAATGATATTCTTGCTGTCCTCAACATTAAAATACCTCAATGATAAATTTCCTGGAGGACTTTGAACTTTAACATCTTTGAAGTCTTTTGTGCTGAAATTGTCTTAATCTTTCTTATATATTGATTTCTTTCATTTTTACTACAATACTCGTACTTTTGTTTTAATTTGTTCCATAGACTTTTGGCTTTACAGCGACAGATGGTTGGAGGAGAAAATGCAGACAATGAGATTATCAAACAGGAACATGACAAGAAACTGCAACGTGCCAATGTCATCCGACAAAAGTTGGATGGTTAGTTAATTCATGGGCGTTTATGTCATGTTTTATTGTCGTTAATATTAATGAAAGCTATTAATTTTGTTTAAAACTTATCATGAATAGAGATTTAGCAAAGCTATAAATGTATGCTAATTCTATTTCACATTGAGATTAACCAAATATATATTCGTATGTTAAATTTACAATGATTTGCAACTAAAAGGCTTAAAATGTACAGAATTTTAAAATTTATAAACACTGAGACTTAACACAGTAATAAAATTATTGCTAAATCTATTATTGATTTTAACCAATTATATAAATGATATGAAAATTTTATCACACTGTAATTTTTGCTTCACTAAATAAAAATATTTTCGGCCACTTCTCAGATGCCAACAGGAAGCTGGAGGATGATGGGATTGTCTTGAGCATATTCGACAATGTTCAAGAAGAGATTCGTGTGAAAAATAAGGTCTTAGAGGAGAGGAAATCCAGGGTAAGCAATGATAAAAATTGACACAAATTTAAAAATAATGTGACAACAAATGCTGACTGCAGTCTTATCATTCCATGCCACAGTATGTCCTTTATTGTCCTTATATATTTAATCAACTGTTTTAAAATAATAATTCATTTATGCTGGTCTCAAAACACTTCAGCTGCAGTTAATCAGTAGCCGCAGTAATAGAACCCACAGTAAATGAAACCCACAGTAAATGAACCCACAGTAAATGAACCCCACAGTAAATGAATCCCACAGTAATTGAAACCCACAGTACTTGAACCCACATTTATTGAACCCACAGTAATTGATGCCTGTTATAGTTCAAGCTAAGACCTACTGTTTATCCTCGTGTATAAGTCAAGAAATTTTAGTTGTAAACTTCATTTTAAAATGCAGAGTCGAATTATGCACAGATCAGTGCTAGTTTCGATATGATTTTGTTCATTAAATGCAGGCAATGTCAAGTTACCTGTGGTGCTAGTGTACTTCTTGGTAGCTGTACATTGACCCAGATACCAGGTACACACACAGAGAGACAAAAACAGCTGTTGATGCTTGACTCTGGTACCAAGCCACATGCATCATCGCTGATTGCTGAGTCTGTCAGCCTCTATGGTAGGAGGAGAGAGGACACTGAGAGGGATGTCCCTCGATACCAACTGCAAGAGAGTGTTGGCCAAATGATACCAGCCATAGTTTAATATACAGTGCAGTGATTACTGCTAGGTAAAATCTGACACAATTATAAAAATCACAGAATTTCATAGCCCGAAGTTTTAGCCTCAACCTATCCATGAGTCATAGCATATTTCATAATTGTTGGTTAAAAAGGGTGCCCTCGATTTATAGACGAGATTGTCTTATAAATGAGTATGTACGGTAAAAAATAATAATATTTTTTTAGACTGATTTTTTGTTCTGATAAAGGACACATTTTTCTAGTTTTAAAAGTTCATTCCATATTTGATTTGAAGTCTAGTCCCTTTAAAATGTTAGTGTAAATTATTTTTTGGTGGCTTTAACAGATTGAGAGCCTAGAAAGAGATATCATTGACATCCAATCAGAGTTTGAGTTTGATCGAATGGATTACCTGGACACCATTCGCAAGCAGGATCGCCAGATTGCATATCTGGAGGCTCTGGTTGAGAGAATTCAACCATGTCTCCGCCGGGATTGTAACTTTTACAATCTTGACAGGATACGCATGGAAAGCAAATACAATGAAGAGACAGAGAAGTGGATTTTACCCAAAATGACCATCGACAGAACATCACTTCCTGTCTCAGGTTTATTTATTGTCTTAATGCTTGTGTTTGAAGAAAATACTGTGGTATGAAATGTAAAATAAAAATGAAAAACATCACATTTTAGATCTAAAAATTTATTATTGAAATTGTAAGTAATAAAAAAAAAAAAAAATTTCTATTTTGTCTTAACTTTTTGTCTGAGCTGAACTTGTCGGTTTTGAACATAAAAATCTGACCATGTGAATCCATAACATGCTCAACAGGTACAGTGCTTTCCAGTTCAAAGATGGATGCCAGAAACAGACCAATGGGGATGAATGGGGACTTTGATGATGAGTATGATGATGAGAGGCTAAGAGAGGTGAGGTTCATTCAGCTAACATTGTGGAGGAATTGTTTTTTTTCTGCAACTATGACAGGGGTGTCTTCACGAGGAAGTGGGGGGAGCAGTTGCTTCCAATCTGAGTGGGGTGGGGGGGGGGTGGGGGGTAAAAATACCACTCTACAGCTTGCCTTTTGAATTTTTCAGGTAAACTAATGTAATATGGGAAAGAAAACAATACAATTACTCAATGTTTTTTAAAATTTAAAGGTGGGTTTTGGGGGGGGGGGGG
>CAXITT010000437.1:540805-564860 GCA_964033795.1 Lymnaea stagnalis
GGGGAGTCTGTAACTAAATACTGAAGCTAAATATTGCATGCCCCCCGCACAGTACAATGTCCCTGGGGAAGGGGGGGGGGGGAGGAGGAGTGTTGGCTTCTGCTGCTTAGAGGGGGATAGACGCCCTTTGGGTTTTCTATAACTGTTTCTATCTATCTTAACAGCAATGAAATGCAATGTCAAAAATTAAATTAATACTAACAAGATTTCATGAGCTTTTCAAATGGTTTTTAGCTAATATTATTTTTATTGAATCTTGCATACCTCAAATTTGTAAAGAAATTTAAAATAAGAAAACTTGGAGCCAGCCCGATTAAATTTCAGCTGAGTTTCATTATCTCTGTTTTAACATCTTCATACCTTAGTTATAAAACTGTACATTTAATTTTATCCAGAAATTACGCAGATCTGAAGATCAGAGCCACATCTTCCAGCCCAAGAGAGCCGCCCAGTTGATAAATTCAAATGAGCCAGTAAATAAATTCAGTAAGAATTGTTTTTCTTTCTTAAGAACCAAGGTTTAATTTTCACCCAAAGCAGAATGAAAAGTTGGATCCAACAGTGAATGAATTCATCTGTGTCTACATACACTATTTATTTTAATGAAAAGTCAATTTGCTTACTTATTGGATTTGTTTAAAAAAAAATTTTTTTTACAAATCAACAATGGAACCTAGTTTAAAAAATGTCCTTGTATTTATTTTTCCATAGAATGATTAATTAACTCCCAATTTCATTGACAGACATGCAAGAGGTTCGGGGCTCTATGCGGCCATCACTGACCAATAACAGTTCTCATTCAATTAATGGAAACTACCATGACGATGATCCAATGAGCAAAGACCTGCGAGCGGCCCATGTTCATGGACAATTACACAGTGACGAGCTTGTACGCAAGCCCACCCGTTTGGATGCCCTCCCTTCAGTTAGTGGGAAAAAACCTCGCAAGAAACGTAATGGTGATCAATATTAACATCAGTTATTGTTATATTTAAGTGTTAAACTATAATCTTTATTCTACATGGTACATGGATAATAACTGTTACGATTAGGCATCAAGCTAGTGGTAAGCTTGTAGCTATTTTGACTTGAGATATTGATATGCATGTTGTGTTAAATAGAACTACATATGATCACTTAAAATAATTTACTACAGTTATTTAAAAAAAAAAAAATAATTTAAATTAGCTGACTGATGGAGACTGTATGTTGCGTTTGTCTAAATCCATTTTCTCATTGAGTTTTTATCATTTTTATGCTGGTTATGGTAATAACTTTACGGCTATTTAAAACTTATGGTAAAAATGAAAGAAAGAAAACCTGCACTTTGACATCTTTTTCAATAAAGATGTTTTACAGAGACAGGTGCAAACTTCAAGCAGGTGATATTATCCCCCTTCACATTTTGGAAATAAAATTATTGGGGGGAAAAAAAAAATGTACATACTTCATGTGTGCTAATATTTAGATAAAATTCATTACTTAATTTAGAAAATTGATTTTGGATGTAAGTAAATGAATAATTTTTACAGACATTTCACATTCACTCTGTTTTATAATACATTTTTGTGATAATTAAGCTACATGTGTGATATTAACTGCATTTTTTTTTTTTTCCCGTTTCACATATCCGTCCGGTGTATGTAAAAATTAAACTTGAATAGATGCGTAATTTAAAAATGTGACATAATTTTAAATCCATTTATATAAAACAGCAATTCCTTTATATTTTATAATGCTACTGAAATAACTTTTTATCACAAAAATCAACAGAATGGCAAAGTTTACTAGAACACATCATTTCATCAGCAAAGTTAATTTGTTTTTGTTCACAATTTTCTATGCTGATAAATGCATTGGCTTAGCAAAAAAAAAATTCAGACATTGATTATCAGTGAACCCACATAAGATTCGCTTAGGGCTCACAGCTCAGGGGAAATTACTCCCATTAGTGCAATACTGCTTGCTTGTCTAAAGTGGGTTTCAGGAACGATCGATGTAATATTATTTATGATTGTTTTGTGCATTTTTGTGTTTATGTTATTCGCTGCTTTTTGATTTATTTTGAACAAATAAAAAAAATTTTGTTGACTTTCATAAACTTTCTCAACTATATTTCCACCCACTGTGAGGACCCAAAAAAAAAAAAAAAAAAAAAAAAAAAAAAAAAAATTTGAACAAATAAAAAAAATTTTTTTGAATTTCATAAACTTTCTCAACTATATTTCCACCCACTGTGAGGACCCAAAAAAAAAAAAAAAAAAAGGCAAGTATAAAAAGTATAACTTAAAGTGAAATCAACTACACTTGAAAGTAATGTTTTTTCTTTCAAGAGATTTTATTCTAAACATTCCTGGCAGGTCAAGAAGTGATTTCATTCATCTCTGACAATGTTCATAAGTCTTTGAGATCATATTACTGGATAATAATATTTTTGTATGATACCTAAAAGAAATTTGAAATTTTCTTATGTTTGTTTTAACATTTTACCTCAATTTGTACCTACATTTCACTTCATATTCTAAACTTTTAATTTTTTGATTCAGAGCTGCCTACCGGTATAGGAAGTTAAGAATTGCATTTTCAACATAATTCACGACTCTTTGCTTTGAAAAGAATTATTTAACATTGTTTCATTTCACATCTGGCAATGCTGTGCTGTTACCTGAATCAACTTTTTAGATTTTTTCAGATTTTCTTTGTAGTTTTCATTCAATGCAACTGGAACTTTATGTTTGACTGTTCTTTGACAACTGACATTGGCAGAAGTCATAACATTTATGAAATGACTGACAAAACTGTATATCATTATTTGACAATGACATCAGAAAATATTTATAAAATGACTAGCATATTTGACATGAAATTTAAAAAAACGTCACCTAGATCAATGGTACTAGAAAGTAATGCAGTGATATAGTTGTTCCGTCTTTCATGTTTTGCTAACATCTGCTTTGCTAAAGGGGTTTTTGTTCATAATTAAAATAATATTATTACATGGGGTGTTAAGTCCATTCTTCTTTATAGTGTTGTTACGTCCGTTGTGTTAAGTGTTGTCTGTCTGTTTTAAAGGTGTTATATTAGTCTTGTCACCTGCTGATAAGAAATTTTTTATATTGTTTGGATAAGAGCATGTTTGCATTATTAAAATCTAAATTGTCTAATTATTACTTTTTCTTCTATAACATTTTTTCTAATACGTTAACTTCTTCCCCGCAGACAATGAAAACCAAAAAGAATTATGATTCCCTAAAAAATTGTAAATGTCATAGATTTATTAGTTGACAGTTCAACAACCTGTGTTGGCCTGCGGTGTTTGATGCTGACAAACATTACAGCTTCATGAACAAATATCAACATCACGATAACTAGCATTAGCCACATCATATTATTAAACACAAAAAAAGCTTTAAAAGTTGCCCATGTGTTTGCAAATGAACCTCGCTTTACACAAATGTTTAAAAATACATTAACTTCATGTTATTCATACCACAGCAATATTGACTGTCATGACACGTATGTCCATCCATACCACAGTAATATTGACTATCATGACACATATGTCCATCCATACCATAGTAATATTGACTGTCATGACACATATGTCCATCCATACCACAGTAATATTGACTGTCATGACACATATGTCCGTCCATACCATAGTAATATTGACTGTCATGACACATATGTCCATCCATACCATAGTAATATTGACTGTCATGACACGTATGTCCATCCATACCACAGTAATATTGACTGTCATGACACATGTCCATCCATACCATATTAATATTGACTGTCATGACACATATGTCCATCCATACCATAGCAATATTGACTGTCTTATGACACACATGTCCATCCATACCATAGCAATATTGACTGCCTTATGACACTCATGTCTATCCATACCATAGCAATATTGACTGCCTTATGACACACATGTCCATCCATACCATAGCAATATTGACTGCCTTATGACACACATGTCTATCCATACCATAGCAATAATGACCACCATATGAAAATCATGTTCATCTATTGCATATTAAAAATGTTTTTTCCATAACATATCCAGTCATACATCCAGTCATACCAAAGTCGAGGGTTTCCCAAATTAAAATTACTGGGTCGTTGAAAAACAACCAACAAAAACGGTTGAGTATGTTAGATAATCGCGATACACTCATTTATAAATTTTGATAAGTTTGATTTCTTTACATGTTTGTATGAACAAATGCTGTATTATAACATATGAAAACTATGTGTAAATTCATATCTGTTATGTTACCTCTAGGTTAGTGTAGGTGATAAAGTGTTAGTGGGTCACGAAGCTAAGTATACAAAATTAACCTGCTGATGAAAAAATAAATAAATTTGGGAAACACTGACATAGTCCATTTATACTATTGTCCGTTCATACCATAGTCCATTTGTACCATAGTCCATTCAGACCATAGTCCATTCATACTATAGTCCAGGCCTGCACAACATACGGCCCAAGGGCCACTTATTTTCTTAATTAATAATAGCTTTTCCCCTTATCCTATTTTATTGCAGTCCGCATAATTTTTTCATAAAGAATTACAGCCCGCCTTACATTTTGAGTTGTGCAGGCCTGCCATAGTCCGTTCATACCAAAGTCCATTCAGACCATAGTCCTTTCAGACCATATTCCATCCATTACTGCAGCCATATTTTAATTCATCATGTAAATGTAATTGTAACCATTAAATAATATACATATGAAAAATGGGAAGTGATCATTGCACAATTCCCAGAAGTCGAACATATCACTCTATCACAATGTCCATATATAGACATAACAAAATTTAACAAGGAATGAAAAAAAAAAAAAACACAATTAGTTTTCAGGTAAAGATTTTTCCCTGTTTCCCATTTATCTGCCCTGTTGACCAAACATCCAACTTCCGCAAGATTAAAATAAAAGAAGATATCAGCCACTACAGCAATAACCACAATAGTATTTGGCAACATTAGTCTTAAAAATCAGATTAAATTTTTTAAATGTCAATCACAATTTAATGGTTCAAGTTCAATTATTGGATTTTTTGTTTGATATCAGTATAAGTATCGTACAGTTATAGTGGTACCAGTTAAACAAATATTTAAGTAAGGAAATAGAAAGTAACCTGTGTTATCAAGGGAGTTCATTTTTAAGATAGGCGAGTAAACAACAATGCATTGGGGGAGTTTTTCTACAAGACATAACATAAGAATTTAATGCTAAGGTCCTGTGTAAAATTTATGTGTTTATAGATGTCAGGAAGGGACGCAACTTACAATAAAACCTACAAAAACAAAAAAAAGTGAGTGAGTTTAATGAAAATCTTATCTATGACAGACAAATCTTATGTATGACAGACAAAGTATGACAGATGTTGAGCAAATGTCCAAATCCTGATTATTTTTGTTCCACTACTTTTCAAAATGGTGGACGATGTTATAATCTCAGCCTATGTAATAATACTTTCATTATCACACCTGATGGTTTGTGACAAAATTTTATTAGAACAGGGCTTCCACCTGAGATGTCTACACCATCAGCCGGTGCTAGGGGGCAGAACCAGATGGTGCGAGGGGGCACCACCAGAAGGTGCGAGGGGGCATTTCAGGGGATGCTACAAAATGATTGTTTGAACATATAAGCCATTGAATTTTAAGTCATCGTTATGAATTTCTAAAATTTAAAAAAAATTTCTTCATTAACTTGTTATCATTTAAATTTGTGAATTATGTAACAATTTTTTTTCTAAGTTCTACAACTCTCTGTGTCATTTAAATTTTTTTTTTTTTAAATCTACATCAATTTTTTGCCAATTTTAAAAATCATTGTTACCCTACTTTTACAAGGGGTGTTAAACTTAAACAATTTGCAGAGGGTGCGTATTGAAGTATATAAATGGTTGGGAACACCCTGCATTTGAAACAAACTTGGTCCTCACCAGGGGAGAGCACCTAAAGCCAACCCAGCAACTGATGTCAGCCAAAGATAAACAACCAACCAGAGGAGAGCACCTAAAGCCAACCCAGCAACTGACGTCAGCCAAAGATAAACAACCAACCAGGGGAGAGCACCTAAAGCCAACCCAGGATTAACAACCAATACACTTAGCATTTTCTAATATTTTGTCTGGACAAGTTGTAAAAAGCAACAGATCAAGTCATTTAACAGCATATTTTGTCTAAACCAAGACCCCCACCTTCCCTTTCCCCAACACAAAATAAACAACAACCAAACCTACATTAGCATTGCCCCCCCCCCCCCCCCACCCCCCCACTTTTTACATTTGTATGATCAGTATTTAAACCATGACCACCCCCACATGATGGTTGTAGCTCCGTACATACAGAAACACATTAAGATAAACTTGCATAATTTGCTCCTGAGAGCTGTGCTCGAATCCGACCTTTTCTCAAACCAGTCCTGTGATAACAGACATGGGACAACGACACCCGGTAAAAGAAAGGGTGGCATTAGGGCAGGGGGAGAAGATTCATCGTGCCCGCTAATCCCAACAAGTGATCAATTCATTTTTGAAAAATCTTTTGCTGTTACATTAAAGCCAAATAAAAAATCTTACTTTCTTACATTTGAGCTGACGGTAATGTGCCGTGTACAAACATATTTTCAAAGCTGGAGCAACCATTAACAACTTTTCTTCCAGTTGACACCCCCATAACAACAAAAATACAATCAATAAACTGCTGCAAAGGAAAACCATTTGCCCACTTCCAGTCCATCTAGCCATTGAGTAATTGTCATCTTCTTCCAGCACTGAACAGTTTGCCAGAGACTGGACATATATACTTGTTCTTGGCACAGTGGACATGAGTGACTATTCCATTTGGGTAGCGGACAAAAGACGGGTCATTGAACGCTCTGTTGCATACTGCGCAGACTCTGAAAATAAAATAAGCATATTTTAAACACAAATAATTTCAAAATCTCCCTCTTTCTTTAATCATGTTACTCAGAACCTTGTATCGGTCACCAACTTGCACCAATGGCTCCTGATAAAGAAGGAGTTATCAAAAAATCTCAGAGATGGTGTTTAAATTAGATTTTTTAATGCTCAAAGGCCATTGGTACAGGATAGTAGTATAGGATAGAACCACAGGTAAGAATCCGTTTGACGGTAGTTCTAGTCCCTGTTCTACAATCATATTTATATAAATTCTTCTTTTACGTTTTCTTCCCCCAATAATTTTAAGGAACATTTTGGGCAGATACTGGTATCAACTTTGTCCTGGACTTTGCCTCTAGTAGAGCCTTTTGGAACATTGTAAGTCCTTTAGCTAGGTCCCAGCCAAGGCTTTCCTCCTAAGTATCTTTAGTTTATAGGGGGCCACAGCTGAACTCTTCTGTGGCAGAAGAAGATGTGCTCTGCAAAGTGCATTCTGGGAACTGGCATTTCAAGGCTCTGATCGTTATTTCTCCTCGTCAACATTTCCCTTACAATAACTGCAGTACTGCCCTTTAAGTCCAACTCACATTCACAGCTGCGAATTTTATTTAGAGGAATTATAGTTTTCTGATTTCCACAAATTTCATACAAGATTTTTTTGTAAAAATTTTAAATTTAACCTTTCGTCATTCATTATGATTGCATCCCTTTGCATCTCAATGAAGGTTTGTTTGATCAACAAGTTCTCTCCCCTGGCCATCATGCGCTGGAGCCGTGTCATTCTGCAGTTGTGCATGCTCATCCTAATGGCCCGCGTCAGGAACTGGGACAGTAGACCGACCGACCAGCTCTCTGGCAGGAGTTGGAGAACCTGGGTGGATACATTAGGAAACAAACAAAATCAATATACAGTGGACAAATAAAATGTTACATAATCTTTTTGACAGTTAAAATGTTTTTTAATCCACCAAAATACCCAAAGATATTAATGAGATGGGATTTATTTTTTTTCTTCTCCTTTTTCCGTAAATAAAAAAGATACCCATTGGTTTACAAGAAACCTGACCTGATTTTTTTTCACTACAGGTTTTCTTAACATGCTATTTGTTTAGGCTGCCACCATCTCAGTATTTTTCTTATATAATTTTCTAGTTAAGTTTTGTTTCTTGCCAGTTTGTACTTTAAATTATTTTATTTTTATTGAGATGTTTATATCTCTTACATTTGTAAACACAACTGAATTGGCTGCAAATGATTACATTTTTACTTTATTCCTTCAAAATAATGTCATTGACACCAATACCGACCTTGATTGTATCAAAGTCAGCTACTGAACTGTTGAGCAAAGCCATGGCAGGAGCAACCAAGGTGTCTCTCCTCCTATAGATAAAGAGGGTCACAACTTAAAACACTTGATGTACGGGTAGCAGTCAAATCCAACAGGCTAATTTAAATAAAATATCAATTTTAAAATAGGTGTCTACTTTGAACAAACATGTCCTTAACACGTTCAGTGGAAATTTCACTAAACTAATAGGATTATATTTTACATTGTTTTATTAGTGTCTCAATTTAACAGATTGCCAACAATGTATAAATTGAAAACCATGAATTCCTTGGTTTTACACTTCTATATGAACATTCAATTGGATAATTAATGTATTCTTTAAAAACAAAACAACAAATGTTTCAAAAGGTCAAAAGTGAATGGTCAAACTGGATAGGGGATGGCTGATGAGGTGAGAATCCGTTATCGTGAGTGTTTGTGAGAATATCAACAGTATAACTTTTGGTTGGAGTGTTTGTGTACTAATTTGTGTAGTCCTTGGTGGCCAGGAATGATAGATTGAAAAACATTATAAATAGGAATGTTCATAGAGAGAAAGACAGTGGGAGACCACAGAATACTTTGACAGTGATGATTAAGACAGTGGTAGACCACAGAATGTTTGACAGTGATGATAAAGACAGTGGCAGACCACAGAATGTTTGACAGTGATGACCCTGAGTAATACCATCTGGCAATGGATGAAACTTACACATGGGTAGGATTCAGTTAAACATGGGCACACCCCCCTGGAAAAGGGTGATGAAACTTACACATGGGTAGGATTCAGTTAAACATGGGCACACCCCCCTGGAAAAGGGTGATGAAACTTACTCGTAAGAAGAATCCAGGTAAACACTGAGGAGTATGTGAAACAACCGCTTCCTGTAGCCGGGCTCCTTGCCTTGCGAGTTGACCTGGCAGTAGTTCTCGGCTCCTCCGTAGTCTTTTAGTTTGTGGACCAGGATGCGCAGGGCTTTCTCGTGCTCTTCCAGCTGGATAAAAAACAAGCAAGTTTAACACAAGAGAGGGTGATGAACATTGAAATCTACAAACACAATTCAAGTCCTAGTCCAACATCTAAGCATAAACAATCAGGATGTCTTAAATTTTTAATTTCTAATGGGTTGATTATTTTTTAAAATGTCCAATTAGATTGTCAATTGTAACCATTGCCTAAAAAAAAAATAATTATCTTATGATTCTTGACAGCTTAGCTTATGTGCGAGACGAAACTTAGAGTTCTCACGTTCAGAGCTAGAGGAAATATAAACAATGACCTGACAGAGTGGTCAGACCGAGTAAACTTAAACAACAATGACCTTGCCATAAAGAATTGCACATTCCGCATGCATGTCCTTCTCCTTGGCCTTCCCCAGGATGAGCTGGACCCTGTACAAGTTGGAGATCTGAAGCATGTGGCGAAGCTTGGACCTGAACGATACATTTGAACGATTAAATTTTATACAGCTCATGTCTTAAAGAATAGATCAAATTAAAAACAACTTCCACAAAGCTTATTTGCAGAGTCACAGCATTTTTCATGATTTTGGTTAAAAGAAACCGCCCTTGACTTACAGAAGAGATCCACTGATAGATGAGCATGTACGGTTGACGGTATTGGAATGCATATAATACTTTTTTACAATATTATATGAAGAAAATTTGTGCAAAAAAAATAGTAAAAATCACACAGGATCATATGAAATGATTTTACTTGAGAATTGAAACACTGCACAGACTAACTGATGAGAACAAGATATTAGCACCAACAGTAGTATTTGAGGCTAAAACACAAATCCAAATTTATGCCTACCTGGCAATATCTAATTCTTCCTTTTTAACGTTGTTGGTTTCCATTAACTTGAGCACAGCCTCCAAGTAAAGAACGGCCAAGTGGGTGTGGTATTTTTCTTTCTGTCAAAAGAACAAAGTAAATAATGGAAGGGGACTGATTATGGCACAAACCGGTAACCCTTATCGGTCAGGTAAATGTTAGACTGGCAAATCTCATAGGTCATCCAAATGTCACACTGGTACCACTCATAGGTTACCTAAATGTCAAACTTTAAAAATTTGTGCTGTACCAGCTGTTATCACCAACTCAACGAATTCATTTTATATCATAATATGGGGTCATCTTTAAAATACCATCCATGTTATGAATTATCCATGTCATGCCTTCAGCAAAATACATTCTGGTCCACATGAGTATTACAGGAGATGACCTTGTGTTGACATGCCATTCAAATCATTTCACTGGTCACATTTCCTGCGATCAAACCCAACACAACTTGGGCTTACCTCTAATTTTCTCTGAAATATAAGGTACTCCAGGTAGGTTATAACAGCTCTGGGAAACCTGTGCAGGTAGTCCACCACTGTCTCTGGTCGCAGCCTTTCTGACTGGGCCTCATTGGCTGGTCGGTCGGTGAATACCTGCAGGGTAGATCAATGAATTCTAAAAGGACATGTTGGTTGGTTTTTACATGATGGTTGCTTTTTACACAATGGTTGGTTTTTTTTACACGCCTTTTTTGTCACACTCAAAATTCAGCTGTAAATGTTAAATTACGACAGGCTGCCTTTTAAAAAATTAGATTCTATCATTTCCATTTATGATTAATAGTTTGTCTGTACTGATAAATCAATAGTTTGTATTGATAAATCAATAGTTTGTCTGCATTTATAAATCAATAGTTTATCTGTAGTGATAAATCAATAGTTTGTCTGTATTGATAAATCAATAGTTTGTCTGCATTGATAAATCAATAGTTTATCTGTAGTGATAAATCAATAGTTTGTCTGTATTGATAAATCAATAGTTTGTCTGTATTGATAAATCAATAGTTTGTCTGTATTGATAAATCAATAGTTTGTCTGTAATGATAAATCAAAAGTTTGTCTGTATTGATAAATCAATAGTTTGTCTGTATTGATAAATCAATAGTTTATCTGTATTGATAAATCAATAGTTTGTCTGTAATGATAAATCAATAGTTTGTCTGTATTGAACATACAATAACAGCATGAAAAAAATTCTCTGTTCTTTATTTCCTAACTAGAAACTACCCGCCAAACACAGGCGGTGGCACTCCGCAAACTTTCCATCTACTCTAGTTAATTGGGGAAAAACATGCATTCAAGTAACTGACTTTGCGGTGCAAGCTGCTGGGGATTTTATTTTGCATACCTATTGCACACAGCATTACAGCCATACATGCACACACAGAGAATTTATTATTAACTATCTAAAACGTAAAGTAACATGACAACATATTAGTTACTAACTGCTTACTCGAACACCGAGCTCTTCATCTTTTTCCAGCACCCAGTCGACATATTTCCATAACAGCTCATGATCAGCCAGGCTGCGGTCGAAAAAAAACAATAAAAGTTGATTGACTTTCAACATGCTCATCACACATACAGCTTAAATACTATATGTGTTCATTATTCAAACTACTTTCAATCAACAATATTGATTACTATGTATCAGAGAGTTTATGCTGTAGTGTGAGATCTTTATTATTGTTTTTGTTGCCATGGTCATATGGGCCATAATATAATTCTCCAGATGGGCTGCACCCACAAAAACGGTTTGAGCACCTTTGTTCCAGCCAAATAATATGTTCACAAATTTGGGCGAAAAAAAAAAAAAAAAAAATTAACTTGATAAAGCTAAGGGTTTAACTAATTTTTAGGTTTGAGCACCTTTGTTCCAGCCAAAAAATATGTTTACAAATTTGGGGGAAAAAAAAAAAAAAAAATTAACTTGATAAAGCTAAGGATGTAACTAATTTTTGTTCTGAAGATTTCCGCTGGTGATGTCACTAAATATGTGTGAGACTTTGGCTGATGATGTCACAAAGTTTGTGTGAGACTTTCGCTGGTGATGTCATTAAGTATGCGTGAGACTTTTGCTGGTGATGTCACTAAGTATATGTAAGACTTTCGCTGGTTAAGTCACCAAGTATATGTGAGACTTTCGCTGGCGATGTCACGAAGTTTATGTCTGAAGTTTATGACAGTGATGCAATTAATATTATCTCTATCATTTTGGCTAGAGTTATGAGGTGTCTAACCTGGATAGAAATGTGACAACGAATTCCAAGCCAGGAAAACTGGGGTCATTCGTTTTGCTGTCTACGAGTCTGCAAATAAAGAAGATACAGCTATGAACACACTGGTCTCCACTGACAAATAACAAAATTAGGGCAGACACTTTTTGTTGGATACAATTTTAGAGTACTTGACTTGGTATTGTTATTTGGCAACTCTGGGTTAGAATCAAAGTAACATTTATTAGTGTGAGTCACTGAGAAAATAATGCTCTTCCTACCCCTGCCGCTGAACCAGGCCTGAACTACTTAACACTTTTACACACCTTGCCCACACCCCGAGCGCCTTGTCACTCTCCCCATGCCGCTGGTACAGCAGCCCCAGCGCATGCAGTCGCTGATGTTTCTCCAACCACTCGACACAGTCTTCCAGGTCACAGCCAGTATCCACAGAGATCAGCTCCGTGAGTTTCTCGGGGGTGGACTCTGCATACAGCTTTAACAGCGCTACATCTACTTCCTGGGCATGGAAAGGAAAAATAATCCATCAGAAAAAAAACTAGAAACTGATAGCCCAGTATCATCTTTGCCAAACGAGGCTCTTATTTTATCCCGTCTTTGCCAAACGAGGCTCTTATTTTATCCCGTCTTTGCCAAACGAGGCTCTTATTTTATCCCGTCTTTGCCAAACGAGGCTCTTATTTTATCCCGTCTTTGCCAAACGAGGCTCTTATTTTATCCCGTCTTTGCCAAACGAGGCTCTTATTTTATCCCGTCTTTGCCAAACGAGGCTCTTATTTTATCCCGTCTTTGCCAAACGAGGCTCTTATTTTATAGCCTTTTAAAATAATTCCCCCCCCCCCTATTTACCATATACAACAGCACACTCCTAAATCAGCACCACCTCTCCCTACCCATTTCTGTGCGTACGAAATATAATCATGGATAATCCCCAAACAATTGTATTTCTCGTTCAATTCAACGCGGGCTATAGAAAGGAGTAAATCTAACAACCGAAAATGTATTAACAATTTTCTTTTAATCAGAGAAACCACAGGAATATAGTTTTTTTTTTAAAACCTGATCTCTTAAAAGCGTAATTCTGACAGGTCTTGGCGATTTTAAAAGTCATCTCAAAATTGTACATATCAACAGCCTTATTAGATTAGACTGACAGACTTTGGGGGAGGGATGGTGGTAGTGACCAGATCTGTGGATGTCATTTCAACAGCCTTATTAGATTAGACTGACAGACTTTGGGGGAGGGCTGGTGGTAGTGACCAGGTCTGTGGATGTCATTTCAACAGCCTTATTAGATTAGACTGACAGGCTTTGGGGGAGGGCTGGTGGTAGTGACCAGGTCTGTGGATGTCATTTCAACAGCCTTATTAGATTAGACTGACAGGCTTTGGGGGAGGGCTGGTGGTAATGGTGTTGGCAGCTTATTCCAAACACAGCTGGTCAAATCCCTTACAATCAATGGGCATTGATAAAAGTCAACAGTACTTAATGTATGCCAGGTGCGGGGCTTTGTAAAGATTGAAACAAGAAATAGGGAATACCCTTTTGTATCCATGAGCTAAATTTGTCCCTCTGATGTCTTCCAGGAAAGTCCTTAGAAATTCCTTGTAGGCTGCTTTGATGCTTTCATCTGACTTGGAGAGCTGATTAATGTCTGCTATTTCATGGAGTGGAGGCACTGACCTGGTGAAGTTCACATTGGTGGGTAGATAGTGGGGGTACAGGCAGATTACCTGTGGAAATGGTGGGACAGGTGTGTTATATAAGTCAATGGTTGGGCAGTTAGTGCGGGTACAGGCAGATTATCTGTGGAAATGGTGGGACAGGTGTGTTATATAAGTCAATGGTTGGGCAGGTTGTGGGGGTACAGGCAGATTATCTGTGGAAATGGTGGGACAGGTGTGTTATATAAGTCAATGGTTGGGCAGGTTGTGGGGGTACAGGTCTCTTACAACCCATTTTAACAACATCTACCATTACCTCTCTGACATCTATTACAACATCTGCCATTACCTCTCTGACATCTATTATAACAACATCTACCATTACCTCTCTGACATCTATTACAACATCTGCCATTACCTCTCTGACATCTATTATAACAGCTGCCATTACCTCTCTGACATCTATTATAACAACATCTGCCATTACCTCTCTGACATCCATTGCACTCTCTTTAAACAGCTGACTTGCTTCTTCAAATTGTTGACGAGAAAACTCTATAAAACCGGCCTGCTGCTGAATTCTTTTAAACATCTGGAATAATCATATAACGTTGTTGACAACATCTTATATTTCATTTGAAAAAAATGAACACCATTTGTTACTCCCAAAGAACTAAGCAGTAATACAATAATGTAACAACAAATCTCTTTTTATTTTAACATAGAAATGGTGAAAGTATTCATTAAATAATAACAACTCCTTACTTTGAGAAACTTGTCTCTGGTCATGCCAGTTTTATTGGCATTTCTTGCCAGGTCTAGGGCCTCACCCACACGCTTGTCTGCCAGCAAGGCTTGAATCTAAAGTTCAGAAAAAATTTGAAGCACACACATGTGATGTCATATACAGACATTTAAGAAAAGTTGATATATATATATATATATCTTCACATGTATTCACTTAAGAGAATAAAAGATCAGATTTGAGTTATAGCAAATAGGGTGCTGGGTGGCCGAGCGGTCTAAACTGTCTCAAACCAAATAGCCGTTGGTCTGGAGTTCAATCCCCATCAAAGCCATCCCAAGCACCCCGGGTGGATGGGACTCGTTAGCCTTGGACGGCAACCCATCTAAGAGAAGGCAAACTCTGAATTAAAACCAGGAGCCAGAATGATCAACAAATTGATCGTGGGCCCCTCAAATATAAGAAAGAAGAAGAAGGAAATAGAAGATACACATTAACAAATGGGCTCAAACTCCCAGCCTCTTTCAAACTACACTCCAAGCTTTATGCATCAGCCTGAATATTGTTGGTGTTACATACTGTACAGAGAGACAATGGATAATATGAGGCATGTAGCGGCTATTGAGGATATGAGTCTGGAGACCCAGCACTTTCACACCCATGCGAGGTAGAGGAAACTGGGGACGTGCCTCCACACTCAAATCAAATAGGAGTTGAATTATAAAAAAATATGTATATAAATGATGTATGTATAAATATGCCATCAGTAAACCAACGGCTGACCTGTTTTTCAAAAGGAATCGGGACTAGTGAATAAATCTCCCGGCTGGAGGCCACAAAGATTCTGCCGTCAAAGTCACCAAGGAAAACACCGCCTTGGAAAGGGATGGCCTGCTTCTGCTGCTGGTCCAGGATGCTGAAATGAGAGGACTGACCTGAAACGCTGGTACATGAAATGTTGGCCAAGATTGTTGACATAACGGCTAGACTGACCACAATGAGCTAGGCTGAGTGATACGTTAGAACTCTATAAATCACCATGTCATATAATCTTTAAATCACCATGTCATATCATCTATAAATCACCATGTCATATCATCTATAAATCATCATGTCATATCATCTTATAATTAAATCATGTCATTTAATCTTTAAATCACCAGGTCATATAATCTTTAAATCACATCATGTATTTAAATTACATGTCATATAATCTTTAAATCACATCATATATTTAAATTACATGTCATAAAATCTTTAAATCGTGTAATACAATCTATGAATCACCATGTCATATAATCTTTAAATCACAATGTCATTTAAGAGGTGAAAATGCTATCAGGTCAAGACCCCTGGGCAAATTTCTTTCTTTCTTTTTTTTGCACAACAGTTTTGTCTCGAGAACCTGCCAGCATAATAAACCCCCAGCAAAATTAAGACAACACATGATAATACTAAGCAATGAATGTTTTGGCTTGAGTTGAACTTATTAAAAAGATAAACCCCACCTGTGCACTGTGATGAACTCATCATTCATAGCAAGGATGTACGGGTGGACAAAACAAACTGCAGACAAGCCATCTGACCATTGCATAGGTGGACGCTGGGAGACACCGGCGGTGGTAGCAAATATCCCCAGGGCGCTTGGGCCACTTAGTAAAAATTCTTCCTGGAATAAAGTTTACATAATTAAATGCCGAGTTTTTATTACTTCAAAATTCAATTTTTTTTAAAAAATTAAAAAATCAAACAATAAACATTCTGACACTGTAAACGTACTTTGCTGATCCGTTTGATGACCGGGTGAGTTTGTTCCGAGTCAATGGGGAAGAGGTCAGTTATGTGTCCGCTGTCCATGTCAATCATGCAATACCCAGAGGTCAGGGCAGCACACACGCAGACTCCGTCGACACCCTGAGGGCAAGAGATGTTCAGAAGCGTCAGGTCATTTCAAATGATATCACCAGGTGACACTTTCCAGGATCAAAATTATCACTGTGACCTGGAGGTGACCATTGCACTGCATATGTCAACTGATACGGTACAACATACTGCATGAATGATACAATAATCTATACCCGTTAGATCAGTGGTTCTCAACCTTCCTAATGCCACGACCCTTACTTATAGTTCCTCGTGTTTTGGCGACCCCCCAACCACAAAATTATTTTCGATACCATTTCATAACTGTAGAGTATATGTATTTTCCGCTGGTCTTAGGCAACTCCTGGGAAAGGGTCGAGCGACCCACAGGTTGAGAACTGCTGCATTAGATGATACAGTGTATGTGTCATATTGTATTTTCTGAAAGTTCAGTTTCTTATAGGATCCTTGAATAGAAAGTTTTTTATAGCATCCTTGAACAGAAAGTTTCTAAAGTTTGGTTTTAAGTTCTAAGAAATAACGGGAGTGCTTCAGATCAGGCAATGATACATTTGTTGTCCCAGACAGATCAGGCAATGATACATTTGTTGTCCCAGAGAGATCAGGCAATGATACATTTGTTGTCCCAGATAGATTATGCAATGATACATGTGTTGTCCCAGATAGATCAGGCAATGATACATTTGTTGTCCCAGATAGATTAGGCAATGATACATTTGTTGTCCCAGACACAGCAGACTTGTTAAATGAACTGAAAGCTAATTAAAAAAACACTTATTTCAGTAATTATTCTGGTTTATTTTGTTAACAGGGAAGATCTTTTCAGCTATTGTTTCTTTTTAAATAATAAAAATTCATAATACAGCTTTCACTTGGTTCCTATTGTTTTCAATAATTTATCTGAGGATCAAGCTTGAGTGTTAAAGCTTGCTCAGGTACAGAGACATCTACCAGGTGCATTACTCTGTCTTCTGTCACAGTACTGTAGAATATAGTTTATAATAGTTTATCTTGGGTTTACTCACAA
The DNA here is from genome assembly GCA_964033795.1 of Lymnaea stagnalis. Taxonomy (NCBI): domain Eukaryota; kingdom Metazoa; phylum Mollusca; class Gastropoda; family Lymnaeidae; genus Lymnaea; species Lymnaea stagnalis. The sequence goes on from CAXITT010000437.1 coordinate 558,464, forward strand.
GTGTCAAAGCTTGCTCAGGTACAGAGACGTCTCTCAGGTGTATCAATCTGTCCTCCGTCACAGTGTACAGCTGTATGATTTTCTTCTTTAGGGCCACACAGATCTATATGATCAAATAACTGGAGATACATTTCTAGACATGCATTATAAGATAATTTAGTTGCCTCTCACTGGGATTTGGGTGAGGGGCCCGTGTGGGGGCCGTCCTGACGTGTGGGCATCTCCAACGTGCCGCGCCGCGACCCAATACGTCGGATCGGGGAGGGGTAATTTGGGGGGGGGGGCATAAAGAGTCTTAGACTCGCCCCGCTGACGCCATTTCTTAATGTAACATATTTAGTTGCCTTTCTACACATGTTATGAGATGACCTAGTTACATTTCTAGATATGCATTATAAGATAACCTAGATGCATTTCTTTTCAACTCTAAATTTGGCTGAAAATGGCTTAAAATTTTCACCTCACTATCAGATTTTATATTATTTCCTTAAGATGTTTTCAACGAGCTTGTACACTTGAAGAAGTTATTTTTCTTTGTTGTGATAAATAAAGACACATTTTGATGCAAGCTTCTTAGTTTTTTTAAATACATTTTATTTTTTCGAAAATGGAATTTATCATTTAAAATAAAGATATAAATTATAAATTTTAGAAAAAAATTATTTATATATAGTGACTAAGCTTGGTTATTGTGCATATTTTTAGTTCTGCTAGTTGACAACTTACACACTGTACAAAAAGCTTACCTCTACACTGAATGGGTTTGTTCGTATGGGATTTTCATTGATACAGAAACAAACAACACCTTTGATTTTTGCCCCCGTTACTATGGGCTGAGGAAGAAACAAACGCTCAATAAGACTGCAGTACACTTAAAACAAGTTTTAGACAAAATTCCTCATTACATTTCGTCTTCATTAAAGAAGGTCAACCCACTTGTTTATACTGATAATCTTATAATCTACTTCAGCTTTATCAGTTGAGCCCTAATCTAATTCACTATATTTCCAAACATGTTCATCTCATTTCAACCCTAATCTAATGACTTTATTTCACTACATTTCTTGACCGTTTATCTCAGTGCAGTCCAAATCTAAGTCTAACGACTTAATTTCATTATATTTCCATGTTTATCTAATTTCAGCCTTAATCTAATGACTTAATTTCACTACATTTCCAAACCCGTTTATCTCAGTGCAGCCCTAATCTAAGTCTAATGACTTAATTTCACTATATTTCCAAGCCTGTTGATTCCATACTTACTTCCAGGTCAAACATGTTGAGCAGAGTCAGAGTGTTGTCGCACAAAACCATAATACGATTCAGTGCCGAGGCTGCCCTTAGTTGAGCTATTGGCTTTTTCTTGAAAAAAAAAATTAAAAACAGCATAAATTTAATTGAAGTTGAGCTAAGCTTTAATGGAACCTATGTATCATTTTAAGCCGACATTACATTATTTTTTTACTTTTATTTTAAAAAGAGTGCACACAAAAAATATAGGATAAGATTCTGTATTGATTAAAAAAAACTTAAATGTGTTTTAATGAAATGTTATATATTCATTTTCAGCACATGGATAAATATTCTGCCAAGGCAACATTTTTCAACTGAATAATTTAAACCCAAGACATGTAAAGTATTTCTCAAGCACAAAAATCAGTCATCATGCACAATAGAACTTCACTCCTTCAGTGAGAATATGGACTTCAAGAGGGATTATTTGATTTTGTTACAGCCAAATTAAATAAATTCTTTAACATGTTTTTTTTAATACCCCCATGAATTCCTTGTTATTTTTGAATACCATCTGCTAAGAGCTTTTAAAGCACAGTCCAATATTCCTAATGAATGAAAATAACTTCTACCTACCACAACTAAAAATTTGTGCCCTTGTTTTTCTGTAACGAATGTAACTCGTCCATTAGGCTGTACCTTTTCCTCAATGCTATAGTGTACTACAAAGCTGTTGAATACAACAACAAAAATACACACTATGAATTAAAAGACTGATTTAAAAAATATAAAATTGTTTACTTAAATTTACATATGAATTTATCTTTATTGTTATTATTATTATTAGAAGTCTTATATAGCGCAGTACCCCAGCCCTGGGCAGGCTCACCACGCTGTACATAAAAATATAAGCAAACATAATCATGACATTAAAAGATAACATACATTTATCTAATTAAAAAACAGCTATATAACAACAACAAAAAACAAATATATATGGGGTGAATATAAATTTATTTTTGTTTTGTTGTTACACAGCTGTTTTTTATTAAATAAATGTATGTTACTTTTTTAAGTCACGATTATGTTTAGCTAAAATTTTTATGTACAGCACGGTGAGCCCAGCCTGGGTACAGCGCTTTATAACTAATAATAATAATAATATTCACCCCACCCACCCCAGAACCTTTACATGTCAAGCCATGGACAGCAACCAGCAGCACAGAATTTATCTTTAAATCATTATAAAGGTGAAATAATTGAAATAATCTTAAAGCATGTTATTCAAGAAAAGTAATAAATCTCTATTTTACAAACCAATCACTTGTTCCTATGTACATATTTTTACCACATACGTCAAGACATTCAATCTGAAAATAAACAGCATTTAAAACATATAGGAAAGATGTTTTTAATTGTTAATGCCTTTTTAAATTTCAGAATTTCCAATAATTGTTTCTTGTAGCTTTTTCCATATTAATCTTTTATTAAAAAGTTACATAACAACCAATTTGACTAATATAAGCCATAATATGGTTTTGACCACATGACTAAGGACTGTATTTTATTAAACAAAATTATACTCTTGGGTAAACAATATAGCATATAATATATTGTTATAAAATTAACCTGACTATTTTCTGAAATAAGTATTTATTGATTTAGCTTTCAGTTTACATAACAAAACTATGCATTATCTGTGAGAACAAATGTATCATTACATTTACATGTCATCAAAATCATACTCTTGGCTAAACTGAGTTGTTAATATAACAAGAGTAAAATTAAAATGGACCTAACTTAATTAGAAAAATAAAACAATTTTTTTTCTTTGTGTTTAAATAGTGCAGGATTAAACTTTTCAAAATTGCCAAATATAATTAATGTTACAAGAGGATGAATGTAAATGTGTACTGACTCTAGGCAAGTGTAAGTTGGGTTTTCATTATTTAAAAAATATTTTGCAATTTTTTCTTTATTATTACACTTTTCTCACTACAATGTGTAACTGTAGCACACGTCACACGTTTTAGTTGTGGGAAGGGAGCAACCGCAGGTTATTTATACTTCTTGCTGCATGTATAGAGGGATACAATTACGTTGCTATGTTTTCCACAAAATTAATGCGGACGACCATTAAATTTACATTTTTTTATCCTAATCTCGTTTCTCTCGGTATGCAGCTAAAACAGCACATTCTCACTTTCCCCTTTCCATTTTAGCAGACATGTGTTTGCTTTACTTTATTTTTTTTACATGGCAACCATCTTTGTTGCCATGTCGTTTCTCTCGGTATGCAGCTTAAACACCACATTCTCACTTTCTCCTCCCCCTTTTCGCAGACGTGTGTTCACTCTACGTTATTTTTTTACATGGCAACCATCTTTGTTGCCTAAGATGTTCATAGTCAGAGTTTGTAGACAAAAGAAAGAGATAAGAGTCACAAGATGGACATTTAGGCACTTGGTTCAGGAACCTTAGAGGGCTAAGCTAGATTATTTAATTATTTAACTAACTCAAACTAACAGTGCTGCTTGAGTTTGAGCAACAAGTTTTCAGACGTTCTGAATAGAGTGGACGTTCAACACACTTAGAATTAGAAAATACTTAGATCTACATGTAAGAATTGTAATAAATTGTAAGCAGTCGGTTAGTATTTGAAATTTGTAAAACTTAAAATCTCCCAAATTTGACTAAAAACAAAATAAGAGAGATTGGGGATAGTGGAATCAGTTTGAGTTTAGACACTAGTCCCAGGCCTAGTACTAGTAAAGTAGTCTAAGTTCACTCTAAGTAGTTGATAGTTAACAGCAAACAAAGTTAGAGTTTAAGTTTAAGACGAGAGAGCTCATCCTAGCCCAAAACAAACCTGTGTCTTGGCTTTATCAGACATAAGCTTCACCCGCTCAATTGCGGAAACCAGTTCAAAAGCTTTGATGCTCATTTTCGATGCAAAAACAAATATTTCTATGAGCAAATCAATTGATTTTAAAGTTAGTGTTGAGATATCTGTCTGTGTTTTCTTTCCGGGCTTTTTATCCTGGTCGGTGCCATTTTGCGAGTAAGAGACATCTAGTGAAGCCACCTCCCACTCTATCTGATAAAGGGAAGATACTCTTGACATTCTTCTAATCATTCAGTTAACCTTTTATAGCATGAACATCTCTGACAATGTCTAAGTCCTTATACTTGTTTAAGTTTTCTTTTTAATTACTTGTACAATAAAAATACGTATTTAACCTCTAAACTCCATAGCCTAACTTTTACTGGTAATCGTAAGCATATTTAAAAATCAAATTCTTTCTCAGTGGCCAGTGGAGTAGTGGCGTAGATAGGGCTAGTGGACCCCCCCCCTCCCCGGGCAAAGTCAGGGTTAGTGCCGCCCGGGTGGGTCAAGCTTCTTGACGCATCCGCAACCCTTCCATGAAAATAACCTCTCCAGATGGCCGAAAACAGGTTTTCTTTCAGCTATATCTAGGGGGGGGGGAGAGAGGGTAGTCCACGCCGCCCCCTCCCCGAGCAAAAATATGCCCAACACTAAATCAGCTGGCACTGCTGGCCCCACCCCCCCCCCCTGAAAAATCTGAAGTGTCCCCCTCCCCCCCCGGGTGTGTGAAAATTTCTGAAATAATTACTGGTCGAAAATGCAGCCCCTCAGCCTATAGACTCATTACTGATGAGAACACATTCTATCATTTTTTTCAGCAGCACCCCCACCCCCAACACAACCCCCCAAAAATCGTTTTTTTTTCTTCTGTTTTTCAATGGAACGTGAATGAGAATTCCCGATAACTGCGCTGAATGAGATTTTTTTTGTTTTTTATTTTTAAATATTGCAAGTGCGTTTGGTGCGTCATATTTTCCTTTGTTTTTCTGAAATATTTGGTGAACTAAATAAATCTGCGGTGTAAAAGCGGGTGGGTCATTATAATATTAATATAGTTCAATGGCGTGAAACCCCTAATTTACCAGCGTGCTCCCCCTGAAGTCACAAATCTTAATGAGAAATAATAATTAATAAGTCCCTGATATTAAGAGAATTCGCTGAACGGCTGTTTTTTTTTTTTTTCACTAGTGAAATAATTTAATGTAGATGTCTTGTGTTAATTTTTTTTAAATTTATGTGCTTAAAATGTACAATGCAACCAAAAAAAGATTTCCATTTGCTTGGATCAATAAAAGAATCTTATCTTAACTATCTTATCTTATAAATTGCGTTACTTGAATAACTTGTATGCATGTTTTGTCAAATATTCAGCCCCATCTCTCATTGCTTGATATTACATTTTATAATGGATTCTATTATCCGAAAAACTTTGTTTTTTTTTTAAGGGTTGTTTAATTTTAAATAAATTTTAATTTATAATTGGCGAACTTGGATTGGAATTGGAAAGGGGGGAAAAGGGGGGTTGGGTGGGGAGGGGTGGTATTATCGTTGTATTGCCTGAAATGACTCTTTAAGGGGGGACAGGTAGTCAAAATGCTAAAATTTTAAACACATGACTAAGACAGAATATTTTTTGCTAATCACATTGCAAAAGCAATAAAAACACTTAAAAAAACCAATTGGGACTAATTAATTATTTTTTTTTATGCTTTTGATGAGAAAATAGGGGTAAAATTGAGCAATTTTATATACTTACAGGAAACAGCGTAGCTCAATAACCACCAATAAGAATTCAATGAAACTTGGCATAAATATTAAAAATAGGACATTGCACAATGTGATAGAAGGAAATTAGCATAACTGAAAAAATATTTTTTTTGTGAATTTTTTAAAATTATGTCAAAAAATAATCCATCATTTACGTAAACTGTTCTATCAAAATTCAAAATAATTTTTTTGTCTCTTAAAATAGAATAAAAACCCTCTATCACATTGTAGATAAACATGTTAGGAACATGTGGTGCAAATTTCTTTATAATCTGATAGGTTGTTTCTGAGATACACTGCTTCCAATAACCTGACCCTCGTAAAATTGACACAAATGAGAAAATGCAAAAAGAAGTTTTATTATTGAAATAATTTATTTTTCAAATAATTAAAGTGGCATAAAGTTATATTATTATATCACCTTGGCTTCTTGAAAATATGATACATCAAAAATATATTTAAAAAGTCTTTCTGTGGAAAAAATATAACTGATTCTCTAGCCCACCCCCC
>CAXITT010000437.1:566064-587302 GCA_964033795.1 Lymnaea stagnalis
TGTTATATTAGGAAAAATTATTTACTTAAAACAATTATTTTTAGAAATTTTTATTTGTGGATTGTGTTTATAAGAGGTTATTGTAACCAAATATACACTTTTTGGAAAATTGAAAAAAAAAAAAAAAAACATGATTTTTACGTAAAGTTGACTACCGGTCCCCCCTTAATTAAAAAGTTACGAAAATTTTTTAGTTTACATGGCAGGAAGCGATCCGTTTGTAAATGGAATTCTTAACAAAACAACAATCTTGACATGATATGGTAATACTTTCGTTACGATACAATGCTATTATTAAATCACACAGTTGACAACCCTTAAAAAATTCAGTTTTATTTTAATTTCAGTTGCTCAGCTTATCCACACTGCTATGATTTCAATGAAATTTTATTTATAGCAAAACACTCGACTTAGACTTAGTCCTGATTGAGTGATTAACTCAGTAGGCAGTAGGCTCAGTAGGTAACTTGGACTTAGTGGCTAGAGGCATAGTCACTATGATATTGAAGTGCCAGACTGACTTGCAATCACTTGACAGGATAAATATATATCGAGAGATATATAATTCCAGGCTCACTATTTTATTGGACGGATGGGCAGCTTATGCAAACACGACTCTAACTCTAATAATACTATTAATTATTAATACACGCAGTGGCGTAGCTTGGGATGAAGGGGGGGGGGGCTTGGCCTCTTTAGGGGCCCCCTACATTTAGACCTTCGACATTATTTAATGTAAAAAAAAAATTCGGACACTCCTTTGGGGGCCTTCCTCAAGTAGGGGGGACTTTCGAATTTGGACCCCCCTCCCCAGCTACGTCACTGGAATACACTCCTTGTGATGTGGTCCTTCACCTTTAACAAAATCATGTTGATCCAAATGCCAAATGACGCTGGCTGCTGGTATCCACACACAGAATATTGAAAATATGTGGATGCATGCAAAGCGCAAAATGAAAAGACAGTATGGCACAAGCCACTATCTTTTCTCTTCATATTTGCTTGTGTTCATTTTTGGCAATTATGCTGGTGGAGATAAAATTTTCAAGAACTTCCATGTTACATAGGTCCTGGGAGAGAACTATGCATACAATCCAGATCTCTTTTATTTCATAAATTTAATTGTCAAAATTTTTCTATTGTCAAATTTTTTCCTTGGATTATTTATATTTATATATCTATGTGCTGAAATTATAGATACAATGTCTTTAAAAAAAAAATCCATTTATGTGGATCAGAGTTTTATCTTATCAATAAAACCACGTAAATAGCACTTCCAATTTCAAACCAGAACAACACAATTTTTGAATAGCTGATGATGAAGTGGTAAATTACAATTTTAGCCCTAAGCCTAAGGTTAGGCATTTTGTTACAGACAAATTTGTTTGGGATAGGGTGGAAATCAAACAGAAAAGACAAAGATGGGATAAAAAATACCTACCTTAAGTATATTCAAAGACATTTATTATTTATGTTTGTTTATGTTCTGGAGTATTATGTAATAAAAAATGTATTTAATTAATGTCAAATTGAACAAATGGAATTTCAAAAGTTACTATTCAATTAAGTTCAAATGAACTCATTTCGTACGTTACCCCTTGTATTTTGTATGACAGAGATTTGAAGGTACAGTAGTGAAAGAATGAACTTTACCAAAATTTCAGTTTTTAATTAAAGTTCCTATAACTTGACATTTTCTAAAAGAATATTGTGTCTAGTATCTCAAAGACTTGATAGCTGGAACAAATTATGGAGTATTAGGTTGGGTTGAATGAAGAAGTTGAGTAGTAACATTTTACTCCCTCTTTAAAGGTCAAGGTTAATATCAACTTTTATATTATAAAAACAAATTCTTTTCATACGTAAGATACCTTGTCTAGGGTAGTTTCAGAAAATGTATTCTTGTAAGGGTCTCTGAATTCATATAGTGTAGGATATTGTCATTTTTGACAATCTTACAAAAATACTAATAATGGCTTGATGTTGCAGAAAAATGCACTTGGCAGTTATAGGGTTAAATCTCAATGAATATGTAGGCTTTATGCATGTATTAATAGAAATTTAATCATCTTTGATCTTGTTGTGGAATCGTCTATGCCTGTTGCTAATAAGCTAAGCTTAACTCATTCCCGACAGTTGCGACTCAATTCATCCTTGTGGGGGTTACAACAGACGCATCTTGGCGCATAGCGACACACCTCTCTCATTTTTATTTTAAAATAGCAATGAAATCCTGCATCCCTCAAGACTTCCAGTGATTGCATGTTGTACCGGACATCATTTTATATGGTTTTAAAATTTTAATCTGTTTTAAGATTCGGCTCATTAGTTGAGCTATAAGTAACAAAGCATTGAAAACAAGTATTCAAAGAAAAACGATACCAAACCTAGTGATATTAACAATAATACATTTAATTATACTGTTCAGCTGATATAAAAATACAGAATCAAATGTACAGAAATAAAAACTGTATTAACTTACAGCACAGCGAGTGAAAAAGTAAAATGCCACAAAGGTACAAATATTAATCCACACACATTGAAAAATCTAGTAAGTCTTGTAAACTTTCATCAGGGACAGTCGACCGTCATATTTATAGTGAGGGAGTCAGAACCCTCCAGAAAAGAAAGTTTAGAAAATTAATCGCCAAAGATTATTACTCCCTCTATGTAGAACCTTCTAGAAATGTAAACAAACTCCCACTCAAGTCCGGTGGGGCAAAAAGGATTGGCAGCACGTCATTCACAAAACAAAATGGACAGGTAAGGGTTGCATGCCACTGCTCGTGGTTAACAAAAACTAGGTCAACACACAGGCTATAAAAGCCTGATTCTACATGATTTCAATTTGTAATTGTTTCACTTTCAATCTATGTGCTTTAGTACAGTGTTTCAATATCCAAAATGTGTCCATCCGAGGTGCCAAAAATCAATTTTTTGCCCTTGTTATTTATGCGCTGTTAATGTTATGTTTTTATTAAACCTTATTCATTTCTGGATGCATTTATCCTTAATTCATTAATATTAATTAATTTTAAGCAGCTAAAAAAATATTTTACAAATATATATCATTTACAAAATGGAGAAAACTCCCTTTGTTCAGATACCGGTATATAATTTAAGTACGGAAGTTGCAGTGCCGTCAGGAATGAGTTAAACATTATCATAAAAGATTAAGTCTTTTTTTTTCTTTCAGTGTTAAGAAATGGAATAATATATCAATTTTTTAATGCAAATAATAGTACACTATATAGTGAATGATTTTTAAATATTGGTGTTTTTCTCATTACAGATGGATCCTTAACCATGTTCATGTATGTTGAACTGAAGATTTTACCTTACCCTCTTCATTAAATAAGTATACTGGACAAAAACACTTTCAAGATGATGGTTCTTGCATACTTCACCTTTGGTACTTTGTCTGTGCTGTGTTTGATATTACAGTACTGGGCACATCGGACAAGAAGGAATGTCACTGTGGGTAACAATCCGCAATTCATTAAATTCCAGCGAGGATATTTTGCAGTCTACCTGGTTGCCATGTTTGCAGATTGGCTCCAAGGGCCGTACCTCTACAAACTCTACAGTTACTACGGCTTTCACGAGCAACAAATTGCTGTCTTGTATGTTTTTGGATTTGCCTCATCTGTCATTTTTGGTGCATGGACACCCATTGCAGCTGACCAGTTTGGAAGGAAGAAGTTATGTATTTTTTTCACAGTCGCATATTCGTTGTCATGTTTGCTTAAGTTATCCAGAAGTTATGGGATTCTGTTAATAGGTCGTCTTGTCGGTGGCCTCGCCACCTCTGTTTTGTTTACAGCTTTTGAAGCATGGTACATTCATGAGCACCTGGAGACGCACGACTTTCCAAAAGAGTGGATCCCAATAACATTTCAAAGAGCCTCCATGTGGAATGGAATCCTTGCAGTTTTGGCCGGTGTGACCACTAACATTGTTTCTGAGTGGATCGGTCTGGGCCCAGTGGCCCCATACATGATGGCTGTTCCATTTCTTATCTTTGTTGGAGTCATCATATCCACACACTGGAATGAAAACTACTCTATGCATAAAGTTAAGTTTGGAAGATTGTGCTACGATGGACTTAGAGACATAGTAACCAATAGGCGCATTTTCATGATAGGGGCCATAGAAGCCTTGTTTGAAAGTGTTGTGTATATTGTAATATTCTTATGGACTCCAATACTAGAGCAAGGGAAGCCATCCCTTGGGATAATATTTTCTTGCTTTATGGTTTGTATCCTTATTGGGCAGGCAATTTTTCAAATCCTAACATCAAAAGGGGTTACCGTCATAAGGATATTACTGTTTGTTGTAATCTTGTCTCTTATTTCAATATTAACATGCGTTTACTCAACACACCCTCGAACGAGACACCTCAACGCATCCTTAGTGGCTTTCCTGGTGTTCCAGTTCTGTGTGGGTTTGTACTTTCCAGCCATGAGCGTGCTGCGAATGCGGGTCATCCCAGACGCGCACAGATACTCCATAATGAACTGGTTTCGCGTACCGCTGAATCTGATCTCGTGTGCCGTCTTGATGCTCCTTCACGAAGACGTATTTCTTCATGGTAACCATTTAATATTTGTTGTGTGTGTTGGCCTGTTGTCCCTGATGCTGCTGGCGACATTCAGATTCATAAGGATTCCACTAACCCAAGAAGAAACCGATGAGGAGCTGGGAGGATCAACAAAGTTGTTGCTGGAGGCTGACCACATCCACAATATTTTCTAGATTTAATTCAATGATCGTTTTTACGGACCCAAACTTGCACATACATTTTATTGGTTCAGTTCCTTTCTACATAATATTGACTACCGGTACGAGTCTTTTGGAACTGGATTTTTAAAAAAAAAATTTTGTAACATTTGAGGGAGTTTTTAAAAGGGAAAAATTGTTTTCTATTGATAATGATATAAATGTAAGAAGTCTGACACATTTAATGGTAATGTTTTTTCTCTAAAATTTATCATTTTACTTAAATGTGTTTGTAAGTGTTTGGGGAATATATGTTAAGTTATTTTTCTAGTGGTTTGTATGTCACAGCCATAATAAGAGTGAACCTTTTTGTTTTTTTAATGCAAAATACATTTGTAAATATTTAACAAAAAGCACTTGTAAGAAGTTAAAAACTTGGAGATGAAAAACTTGAATTTCGTCACTCTCATCATTAGCTTGTTATTTTCCAAACTTTTAATTTTTAAATTAAAAAAAAAATTTGCCACTCAAGAAACAAATGTGTTGGTAGATGTTAAGAAAAACAAATCAGTGAGTGACTGATGTATGTGTTCCATGTTACTGTCTTTTGATCATCCCATATCACCTATCTATAACATCATGCTTTTTTTTTTAATAATTGAATTTTCGCTTGTTATTTTCCAAACTTAAATTTTTTTTTTCTTTTAGTTTGCCACTGAAGAAACAAATGTGTTGCTAGATGTTAAGTCAAATAAACCAGTGAATGAATGATGTTTGTATTGCATGTTACTGTATTTCAATCATCCTATGACCTATAACATCATGTTTTTTCAAAAATATTTTAATTTTCGCTCACGGCTACAAGACTTCAAAAAAAGTATTCTTTTTTAAACTTCCATATTATAAATGCATAGTGCAACTGAAAATATCATTAAGGGCATGAACTTGCTTTCATAGTAGTAGTGCCAAAAAGAGATTCTTTGAATTTAAACTGCCAGCAAAACAACAGCTGTAGATGGGCAATGGCCACAAAAAGGCTTTGTCTGCGTGAGCTCACCCACCCAGCCCTCTACAACAGTCCCACCACAACGGCCCCACCAAGTCCCACAATGGCCTCACAAATTTTTTTAAAAAGTTGACGCCAGCTTGTAAGAAGAAAATGGGTTGGCTAAGTCACATGCCCTTTTTCTGCATGCTACCATGTGCACATGCACATGGCAGGAAGTTCACAGTGCTATGGCCAAGTTCAGCTTGGAAAACATAGGCATGACCCATAGGTTATTTCTTTGAAAAGTGCAGGAAAAATTCCTGTTTGGTCATCATCTCAGTTTGCTGTCCTTGTGTGACGTTCAACACCACTACACACTAATTACTTATCCGGGTGTCAAGATGAAGCCATTTTGTTTGAATGGAAGTTTGCTCGAGCGGAAGCAAGGGAACCTGAAATACACACACAAAATTATTAAAATGTTCATATTTTCCCAATTTCTCACTAGCACCTTCCTGACTTGCCTTTATACTTAAAAAAAAGATATTTTAAAATCTCTGTTGAACAAGTTTCAAAACACTTCCCTTCAAAACAACGCTCCTTTGTACAAATGGGTTTCTTACAAATTTATGGTAAACAGCCCAGACGGTGTCCATGAGATGGAATCACATTAATAAAGGTACAAAAGCTTTTACGCAAGCTGCACCTGGTGCAACTTATGGGTCTGAGGCCTCTATATTTGAACACATACAATGTGGTCTCACAGAAGCCTTAATTCCATATGAGTAGCATTTGGGAATTTTGAAGCTAAGAAAGTGACATAATTTACTTTCAACTGATTGCGTCTAAAAACCACCACCAAGCCTAGACAACATGGTTGTCGGCTTGAGGTATTTGACGTTTATCCATTTTAAATTTTAGGAACCACCCCACGATTGTATTGTTTCCAAATTAATTCTAAAAATAATTTTTTTAAGTGCAAATGAATTTTCAAAATTTTGGAAGCTAAATTATATTTTGAATTCGCATTACTACTTTATTATATGGGTGCATTATAGCCGGTTCCACTGTATTTTCATAATTATAAACAAATATTCTCTTTATATCATGTTCATGTGTTTTATATCAAAACAAAGTACCGTTACTAAGAATTTGGTAGAGACCATAACAAAGTCTATCGTGTATTTCCAAGGAAAAAAAAAGTTATAAAAAAATTAAACTGTGATGATATTTTAACATTATTTTCATGTACTGTGGGTTGTTTCAGAAATAAAGGTACCATTATTGAGTAAAAAATGTTGTGTTTCATTTCACTATTTCTATTCAGTAGGCTTCACTGACTGAAGCTGAGGGTAAATGAAAAGAAATTATCGAAAGATTGTCTTGAAATTGTAATACTCACTGATTTGGTCTTGAAAAAGCTACCTACTGATAAAAATAAATTGAAGGCAGTTTGTTTAAAATGCACAGAATTTAATCTGATGAATGTGGGTACTAGGGATAACTTCACGATGGCTGGTGGCAAGTTCAGATGAGAAAAGAGGAGGTTTGGGCAAAGGGCTAGCAACCCCTCCTCACAAACCAGAAATACCTATAGCTCAACAGTGGTGCTGTACCCTGGAGGGAGACACACAAAGTGGGGAAAACTGGGGACTTTTGTAGAAAAGTGTCTATAAGACAAAGTTGCCTGTTAATAACAGTGTTAATCTCTTGATATTGGCAGATGTCCCGGCCGGGGTAAAAGGCTCACACTGACACTGAAATAACTTGGAATCCAATGTAAAAAAAAATAGCATCCATTTCCTTTACCCCGTTGTTTAACATTATTTCCACTGGCAATCATAATGTAATCATTATAATACTTTAAAAATAAAGGGGAGCATTTATATTTAATTACTTAATTTACTGGTGAGCAAATATATTGTTAAAATTGGGTTAATGTTAAAGATAAATTCTTTGCCATAGGATCTGGTCAGCAAATATATTGTTAAAATTGGGTTATTGTTGAAGGTAAATTCTTTGCCATAGGAACAAAGTTAAAAAAAAAATAAAAAAAAAAAAAAAAAAAATATAGCAACAATTTTAATCAAATATGAAGCATAAATGTATCCTGAGTCACATTTCACTCTGGGGGTGGGGCCTCCAAAATAGAAGGGGCCACCAAATTAGAAGGAACTTCCAAAAATTTAAGTGGCTATATTTTCTTGTCTCAGTGACTTAAAATACAAATCATATTTTTAGTACATCAGAAATAAAATCATCTCCATTATTTAAAGTTGAAATTACAAATTAATGAAGATAATCTAAAAAATATCATTTGCCAACCATTTGATGTTTACGAAACAAGTCATTGACCTGTAGAAGAATGAGACTAAAGAAAACATATTGCATTTCTTTGATAAATGTTTTTTCGAATTTTATTAATTTTGAAAAAGCTTTTATATATTAACATTAAAATCTGCAAAATATCCTTTGCTGGCATTTCTCTTTTTTTAACAATGTTAAAAACAGCTTTTATTATTTTAAATTTATGTCAAAATATTATGGTAAGAGTAAGAGTAAATGTTTTAAAACCTTTAGATTTAGAGTTTTTTCTTTCAATTTTTTTTATTGGTTATGTGTCATCATTATGAATGATAATTATGCAGGAAAGTTAAGTACCCTCCCCACAACAGTCCTTTACAAACTGTGTGTCGCTACACAGTGGTGTTTCACTGGTAGGTGTGTCGCTACACAGTGGTGTTTCACCTATAGGCGTGTCACTACACAGTGGTGTTTCACCTGTAGGCATGTCACTACACAGTGGTGTTTCACCTGTTGGCATGTCGCTACAGAGTGGTGTTTCACCTGTTGGTGTGTCGCTACACAGTGGTGTTTCACCTGAAGGCGTGTTGCTACACAGTGGTGTTTCACCTGTAGGTATGTCACTACACAGTGGTGTTTCACCTGTTGGCATGTCGCTACACAGTGGTGTTTCACCTGTTGGCGTGTCGCTACACAGTGGTGTTTCACCTGTAGGCGTGTGGCCATACAATGGTGTTTCACCTGTAGGGTGTAGGTGTGTCACTACAGTGGTGTTTCACCTATAGGCTGTTGGTGTGTCGCTACACAGTCGTGTTTCACCTGTAGGTGTCACTACACAGTGGTGTTTCACCTGTAGGTGGGTCACTACAACACAGTGGTGTTTCACCTGTAGGCTGTAGGTGTGTCGCGTAAAAATAAGCCATACCATACTCATGCATGCCAACTTGGTTGGTTTACCCATGCTGTAGTTGTTATACGCTTGCCAAGTTGACCAGGCTTATGTACAGTTTTTTCCAATGATTTAGAAATTAAATATTTTTCACAAGACTCAAGTTCAAATCTGGTTGCATCATTTCATAAAATTTTAATCTTTGCCAGTTAGGTCTAACATTTATTACTATTACTCTTTATAAAATGTTATAAAATAAAATGACCAATTAGTTGTTTAATAGTATAGTACCCACCCTGATTCCTCTAATAAAAACTGGGATGTGTTATAACTTAAGTTCCACTGTATCTCATTACTTTCTTCAAATATATTCCGACTTAAAGATTTAGATTAACTGTGTATGGAGCTTACCATCTTTGGATAAAATTTAATACTTTCAACAAAAAAAAAAAGAAATGGCGTATATTTTATTGCCTCCCATCTATTAACTAATTTAATACATCCTGATTATTTTTATGGGATATCCAGACCTGTTTACTCTTAGGATTTGGGCGTACAATGTACGATTTTGAGGTGTATAGAGCGTATTGAACGATTTTGTGATGATATTGTACGATTTTAAGAGTTTGACGGTAAACTGGTCTGGATATCATCAGTCATTATTAGATTGCTGCTCTGGTAAAATAATAATTTTGTAATGTCTACTATTTACACTTAATATAAAATTTTAATCCAGGAATTATTAGCAGAGGAGCAAAAACAATATACCCTTAAAAGGAGATAATTTAATTAAATGTACATAATCTATTTTTTAATAAATTTGCAATCTTTAAATAATCTATTTTTTTTATCTTCATCTCTATGTAATCTATTTTTTAAATAATTTTTTTTTACCTCTAGGTCAGGCCTGCACAACATACGACCCGCGGCCACATGTTGTCCGCCAGCACCCACTTTGCGGCCCGCAAAGTAACGAAATATTATTTATTATTATTATTTTCTTAATAGCCTTCTCCCTGTCCTATCATCTTTCGGCGTGCACAAGCTTTTCATAAAGTATTACAGCCTGCACAAGTTTTTCATAACGTATTACTGCCCGCCTTAAATTTTGAGTTGTGCAGTCCTGCTCTAGATAATCAATTTTTTGGGTTTTAATATCTAAATTATTTATTTCACAAAAATTTCAAATTTAAAAAAAAATAACAAAAAATCAGTTGGAAGCAACATTTATTACGCACAGTTAGGAAATACAACTAAAAATTGAAAACCTCTTTGTGTTTTTTATAACCAAATTCATCAATAAGTAGAATGTTCAGCCATTTTTAAGCTCTTAAAAATACAGATTACTTTCTGTGGGCAGTACCTGATTTTGAAATATAGAAAAGATTTGTGTGGCCAAATAAAAAAGGAATGTACAACACAAGCTACTGATGTAGACCTTTTGAAACAAGTAAAGGTGGTTCAGTTTCATTCAAATCAATTATTACTGAAACTTTTTATTTTCTTGCAAGCGTAACAAAAAATTATTGTTTTTAAATCAAAGGATTGCTTCGCAACTCAGTCATTATTTCAATATTCATAAACATGCTTTAAACAACTAAAACTAGTAAAAAGTGGTATGTATTAAAATATGAGACCAGATATATTGAGAACTTTGAGACAAATGTAACTTTCTAGCTCTTTGACATGAGTGTAAAAACAAAAAGCAAATGGCACTGGGACCTGTCTCTCTCTCTCTCTCTCTTTCAGCAATATTGCTGCTGGAGGTTTGTTATCTTTCATACTTTGTTTAATAATTGTGACCAAAACATCTTTGTACTCAATGTCCTAACCAGCATTACTCTAAACATGGAAATGGATTAACATTTAACAATATTCAGTCTAGTCTGCATATATTTTTCTTCAAAATAAATGAACTTGTAAATCAATGAGGTACAAATAAAAATGGCAGTCGTAGGGGCCATTGGTGTATGAATATTCTTACAGGCTTAAGTCACTGATTTAGCGACATAAAAATTGGTCAGACTGCTTTTAAATCCTGGACTTAAAATGTAAGCCATGGACATTTATTTCAGCTTTCTTTTATTTCATATGAACATGGGAGTCTACCAGGTATTTTTCTTTTGTTAAATCCACCACAGGGACTGGCCACTAACCTGACATGGTTTACTAACCTGACATGTTGTCTCATGGTGAAAGGTTCAATCAAATTGGTTTAAATGATTTAAAAGAATTAAATAAATGTGAACAGTATTTGTTATATATTGTATGTCTAGAATGATAATAAAATTTTGAGTACATGAAACAATTGTCTTAAAAAGGAATAGTTACACTGACATCAACCATATACTTTGTTCACGAATAGCAAAATGTTCAACATCTATGATGGGGCACACTTAATTAAGTAATTCATGGCTTTGCATTCTCACACTAGCTGGAGCAGAACAAAAAATATGATGGCCCTGAATAAATCACAACTTAAAATGTTCAGATCTTGCAGTAAAAAAATATTCAACAGATGATAGATTTTGAAGATTTCTGGATGTATGTGTGCACAATCGCTCATCACACTCAATGTATCAGCTCAAGGATAAGTTAAAATGTCTTTAACTATGACTGAGTATATTTTCCAACACATATAAGTTGACATAAAATGCCTTCAGAAAGTGTCAGCATTTAACCATGGCAGAAACAAAACCAGATTAAATATTTTGATAACCTTTTCCCTTAAACATAAAATAGAGGCTGATAAAATGTGGATTTTTAAAAGAATATTGTATCAAGTATGATATGAGGAAGGTCTCTTCTCATAACCATATTAATTGTTGTGCACTCTTTTATTATGTGATTTTATTACAACAGCTTTGAGCAAAGATGAGAAAGATCATAAATAAATTAGATTGTTAAAATGACAAGTGATTATTTTTTTTAAAAATGAATGATGCCCCATGGAGGCGATTTTTTTGGCAATTTGCAGTTTAATTATTGAATTAAACCCATTTAACTTGCAATTTCCACAGCTATCGATACATGCAGTACAAAGTACCAGAGACAATACTAATGACCTAAATGTTTCAAATTTAAAATTGCTATGCTCAGAAAAAAAAAAAAAAAAAAAGAGGATAAAAAATCTATAAGTTAATGATACCTACAACTCATCAAGAGCAATCTTGCCCGGCTATATCTTCAAAAAAAAAAATGGAAACATAAAAAATAAAAAGTACAAGAGACAATACTAATAACCTAAATATTACAAATTTAAAATTGCTATGCTCAGAAAAAAAAAAAAAAAAAAAAAGAGGATAAAAACTCTATAAGTTAATGATACCTACAACTCATCACGAGCAATCTTGCCCGTCTCTATCTTCAAACATAAGATTGGATACATCAACAATAAATATGAACAGTCAATGAAAATCAAAATGCTGCTGCAAGTTACAATATAGTAGGACAATAGTAGCTGACTGAAAAATAGTTTACTGAAAATGGTGATCATTGGATATACAGGTTTAAAAAAAAAAAAAATGCATTGAAAAAACTAGTGCCATCTCTTGAAACTAGGAGCACGCATTCCTTGCTAATCCCATCACCTCTCAACTAAAGTCTGCTGTAAAAAATATTCTACTGGTTCATCTCCCATTCAGTTAATTCCCCCTTTCAGGTTCACAAACTTTCAAGACGCAATTTTTCACATCCCACCCTTCCACAAAAAAAAAAAAAAAATTGTTTTCACAAAACAAGCAACAAAACACATAAGCACTAGGGAAGTAAAAGAATGCTATGACTCAATGGGGCATAGCGCCAGCTTGTAATGAAATTTGTTTGAGAAACTATCCTATTGTAAAGTCTACCAAAACCATCAGTTAATTCCCCCTTTCAGGTTCACAAACTTTCAAGACGCAATTTTTCACATCCCACCCTTCCACAAAAAAAAAAAAAAAATTGTTTTCACAAAACAAGCAACAAGACACATAAGCACTAGGGAAGTAAAAGAATGCTATGACTCAATGGGGCATAGCGCCAGCTTGTAATGAAATTTGTTTGAGAAACTATCCTATTGTAAAGTCTACCAAAACCCTGTAGTTTTTCCTCCAGGTGGATTAGATACTTTGGTCCCAGGTCTCTTGGGCTGATTTTCATCATATTGATGACCTGAAACAACAAATACATAAAAAAAATTGATAGTTTGAAGCATAGTGTCTACTTATCCCATTTAAATCTTACATTTCATAAAGATGATAATATGTGACTATGACTAAAATAAAACAGAACCCATTTTGACCTTTGACATACAGAAATAACATACTGATGCTTAAACACATTTTCGATAAAAATGAACTCACCGCTAAGAGAGAATGAAGAATCTTGCATGTTCCTGACGCCTCCACGAGTGGGTGGTCTGTTGTGGAACTCGTTAGCGTGCTCAGGTATAATAGGGTTGTCTGACCTCTTGTGGTAAACTGGGATATCTTCTTCCTTGATTTCTACAACAGGTCCGGTGTATGGATCCCTCTCCACTATCTCGGGCTGTCGGATCTGGTGAAGATGGCCAGTATACATTGTATCATGACAGTTTTTGTGTAAGTAGGGAGATATTTCAGGCTAAATGGTGATCATTTAATATGAAACTATAAGGTGACATTTATGCAAGGGGAAAAAAGATGACATTTAAGTCTAAGACAAAATGGTGATATGTTGGTCTAGGAATATAAGGTATTATTTGTCTAGGATTGAAAGTAAGTTTCAGAAAGCATTTAACAGTTAAAAAAACCCTTAAAACCCCAAAGAGTTGCCTACCTTGTCTCTGGTTCCAACACGTCCATACACACACTGTGAGTTGACCGGCGTTGGCACAAACCTGCCAAGTCCTTGAGTTACTTTTAGCTGCCAAAATAGTTAATACAATTTTTATTTAAACTTATACGATTGGGTAAATTTCATTTTTTTGTTTTTACCAATTTCTCCGAGTTCCATAAAAAGTTGAAACAAAGTAGCAAGCCTATTTTAGAATATCAAAATTAATGCAGCAATTTTTTTTTTTTTTTTTACCCATTTGTCAGTGTTGAGTCAATTTATGTGCATAAAAATGTGAGTCTAGAATACCATTATTTAGTGGTTTTTTTTTGTGTGGTTATAATTCCATAAACACAAATATGACCAGCGCAGCACAAATGCTCATGTTCTGTACAATATTTACCTGTCCTTCATCCATGACTATGCTGCCACCCGTAATAACATATTCAGGGACCCCGTGGCAGGTCAGGCCCTCAAAAATGTTGAAATCCACCGCTTGGTGATGTGTTTTGGCACTAATGGTCCGAGTGGCCTCACCGTTCCAGATGACAATGTCAGCGTCCGAGCCGACAGCTATTCTACCCTGAAATGACAAAGGATCCAGCAGCAGTCAGAGCATGAGACCATTACATCAGGTCATGTCATTTCAGTAGGAGACTTTAAAAAATAAAAACAGAAATTATGTTTCAGAAAGAAACAATAACTCCAAACTCTTTTATTGAAAAGTTATACAAAATAGTTGACAATTTTATTCTGATTTTCACACATATTAAGGAACAATGAACCCTTCTAGACACTGACACAAGATTGTATGAGTGAAGTGAAAAATGACAACTTGACACATTGGTGTCTATTGCCTCAGGCCTTCTAATCCCCAGGGCATGATGCCGTCACTAAGTAGCCCTTGCAACCAGTGAAAGATCCTCATCAACACCAGGAACAGAAACATTGCTAATCCCCTCTACATGCATAGGAGCCAAAATGATCAATAAATTGATCGTGGGCCCTTAATTTATAGAAAAAGAAGAAATGTGTATGTGTGAAGTGATAAATGTGTAATGAGTGAAGTGATATATGTGCATGTGTGAAGTGATAACTGTGTTGTCTACCAAGGCGTACCTTTTTGGGGTAGATATTGAAAACTTTGGCAGCAGTAGCACTTGTAACAGCAACAAATCTACAGGGATCCATCTTGCCAGTGTACTGTGAACAAACAAAGTCACCGTAAGTCAATGAGATGACAGCACTGTGCTAGGGAGAATGTTTGGTGACAAGTTTATCGAATGACTTTAACCACAATGGGACTTTTACACTTCAGAAATACTTAAGATTTCTTGTGATTAAATTGCTCTAGTATAACAAAATGCTGCTTTTGTAAAAATATTTATCCACGTGCTGAAATGGAATATTTACAATGTAATCAAAACACATTTCCATTTATTTGGATCAATAAAACAATTTTATCTTATCTAATCTTATCTTTTCTAATCTAATCTTATTTTTTCGTAAGAGTGTGCATCAAGTCGGTATCAAAACAACTCACCACGCCTTTCTCCCAAATAATTGACATTCTATCTTCTACGCCATTCACACCGTTGGGAATCCTAGTGAAGTTGTCCTTGCCGATAGCTTTCTGGTCAGCATTGAATGTACAGTTGTCGGTACCGGTCAGTTGGAGGTCATTGCTGATGATAAACACTTTTATTAGAAATGTCTACACTTCTTGAGTCGACAATGTTAACTTAAATTCAACTATATACCTTTTTTTTCTAACAACACTCAAGTTTATTTAAGTTAGTCTTTCTTTTTCTTACTTGAAACTATCAAATAACTGCTCTTAAATAAAATTAACGTATCTCTATATGGTTGCTACAAAAGGAACCGAATCGCCAGTCTGTACCTGGGCCCATATAAAATCCCATTTTGAAACCCCCCCAACCACAAGGCCCCAACCCTGAAGCCATGGGAGGCGATGCTCAATTGAAAAGAGGTCAATAAAAAAATTGTATCACATGGAACAGAATTTTCTGAGACGTAAACTGATACAGTTGCGTAAATTATTATTGTTAAACTTACTTGGCCAACAAGTCCATGAGGTAGCCTGGTGTTGTGGGGTCGGCACGTAGTGGGGGGGCCATCACATGTCCTGCTGCGTGTCTCCAGCACTTATTGTAGTGATGGCTCCCATCTGTGCCCAGCCCAGCAGCGATGGGTTCACCAAAGACAATTTTACCTGGGTGTGAGAGTATGAACAGAAATGAGCAATCACATACATGGGAAATGCCAATACATAAATCCATTTCGACTCCAGTGAGCTTGAATAAAGAATGCTAGCTCAGAGCTCACTAAAACCATTACCATCAATGTGAAAAATAATGAACTGCACGTATATCTGAGACCTACCTTCCCTCCTTGCCTTAGCGATGACATTGGCAGATGATTTGCTCATAACATGAACTACATAAACAGGAGCCCCAGCCTGATCTGCTATGGTTATAGCCCTGCTTGTTGCTTCCTCTTCAACCTAAACAAAGAAAACGAAAAAAATTGTAATTTTAACATCAAAGTTTAAATTAATGTCAAATTTTTTTTTTTTAAATTTTTTTTTATTACCAAAATTGACTCTAAAATCATTGTTTATCATATACCTAGAGATATAATACAAAAATAGGATTCAATTTTTGCAACAACAAAAAAAATCTTGTTTATGAGACAAAAAGGCTCTAAAAAAATTAAATATTGCCTATGTACCTACCTCTTCAGGTCGAGACTGTAAATGTCCCTCAGGACCAACGACACCCTGGTGTAACAGCTCTCTAGATTTCTGTAAAGGTTAATTAGATAAAAAAAAAATAATTTATGCAGTATTAGATAGTATTGATTTTAATGCAATTATTATTTTGTTTATAATCAATCAATTTGTTCACTAATAATCAAAAGTGGATGTTTTTAATTTTTACATCTAAATCACTCACTATCTCGATCAAGTGTCCATTTTCTGCATGTACCATGGGCAGGGCCTTCAGTTCTTTACAAAGCTTGAAAACGCTGTAGATTTCTGGGTCCTCCAGCATAAAGGATTCTTTGTAGGCCATGAATACCTTGAAGGAGTTCACACCTGAAATGGGTTCTTTTAAATATTATTTTGTTTACAGCACTTCTCTGATTTTGGTGATGTGTTTTGGCACCATGTATGTAAAGCTTTCTTTTTTTATATTTTGAACTGGGTCAGTGCTGAGTTCCCAGAAATTACTTTATGTGTAAATCTGTGGTAAATTTGTGAATAGTGAAAAAAGTGAGCACAAAATTTAAACAATTAAAGGCCTAAACTTAAGCCTGAAGTTCATAAGACTCTGACAGGGGGTCCACGACCGACGTTCACTGAACTACAGATGGGTGTTGGGTTGGGGGCGGTCTTGAATATTTTGAAAACTCTGTTTCAATTGTAATAAGCTCAACTGAACAACATTCCATCATCCAATCACCTTTCTCGTTACAGAGGGATTCCATATCCTTGGCAACTTGATCTCCCCACCAAGTGACGGCCACGTGTAGACCATAGTCACAACACACCTTGGCATCGGCCCAGCCTCTCCATTTCTCGTAGGCATCAAGAAGGGATTCACCTCTTTGGGGGATCACAAAGTCGACTGGAATTTTTAAAAATTATACGTTTTTATTTTGTAAACCTGATTTAAGAAATAAATGTCAGCACGACATAAACATTACAGAGTAATGCTAACCATAGTTTACTACTTGTTGGGTTACAGATAACACGTGTCAAGAAAACAACACACAAAGACATTACCCTTATACCTACGTTCAAACACACTGACACATTTACTTGAACACATAAAAGATGCATGATAGTATATGTAGAAAAAAAAGAAGATTTTGTAGACATTTAAGTTGTATATTTGTAAACATAGAAGACATGTACACACAAGACATTTGTACATGTAGAAAAGATGTGGTTTTTTTGTGTTGTTGTAAAGGCTTAGCAACATACCACTAAATAAAAGGGTTGGACTGTGATGAAGCTTTAAGTCAATGGGTGAGACACAAACAGCTGGTGCAAATAAAACAATGCATGTCATGCTTTAGGTTTAAATATGCTTCAGCTTTGAATATGATTACACAAAATACAAATTCAAACATTCTTCTGATCTTTGTTTTCAGCATGGACTTGTGCCCGGTCTTATTATTTTGTTTCATTTTTTTAGGCATGGGCAGGATAAACATAAATTGCGTCAATTTAATTTATAATTACATCACTATTTATTTTGTTGTGCCGATGAAAGCATTTACTGAAACAATTGAATTTGTATTTTGTTTAATCACATATATATTATTTTATTTACACAAATTGTCTGTATCTCATTAATATACCCACAGATAGTTTGACCGATAACAATACACATAAAAGACTTACATATTTGTACACATTTAAAGCTGTACATTTATATACATACTGATCATGGTAGTGCCACCGGCCAGGGCAGCCTTGGTACCACTGTAGAAATCATCTGCTGAGACTGTCCCCATGAAAGGCATTTGAAAGTGAGTGTGTGTATCAATACCACCTGGCATGAAAAAAAAAGTAACAAAGTATTTAAGCAATTGTAAAATAATACATATTGCAAGGGCACAGCTGATGGGGGGGGGGGGGGAATGACTTTAGATTCACAATTATTTTGTTCTTAAATCCAAAAAAAAAAACAATTGCAAATTCCTTGAGTCCTCTTGCTATTTTCTGAGATACAGGTAATTTCCTATTGGTCTATATACAAAACACTTGGTTTGGCTTATTTCATGATCACTAAATTATCCACTGATTTTAAGAAAACAAAGGATGCAGTGTTTTTTTGGTTGTAGGAAACAACAAATACTGAGAATTAGACTATAAAAAAACACAATCTTTTCATAGGCAAAAAATAAGATGAGGTAAAATTCTTTTATTAATCCAAATGTCAATGTTTTTTTTATTATATTTTCAGTGCATAGAAAATACACAAGATATCGACAGTGTTTCTGAAGAGGAAAAAAATGAGCCGTCCACAAAACTTTACAAAGTTAACGAAAGTTTTGAATTTTTAAAAAATTTCAAACATAAATTATTGAGTTAAGTAGAGTGACAATGTAAAATGTGATTCTAGCCTGATCGCTGTAATCTTACCTGGAATGACAAACTTCCCTCTGGCATCAATTGTTCTAGCACCTCCTGGTATAACAAGATTGGTGCCAACTTGTCTGTGAGAATATTTTATATCTGATTAATTCATCCTTAAAATTTAAATTTACATTTTAGAAAAGAAATTATTATTTTTTTTTCCCTCCATCTAACTTAGCAATATGAAAATCAATAATTTATTATTCCTATATTTTAAAAACGTTCACAGAAAAGTTCTCAAAATAGATTTTCACACTCACTTGATGACCCCATCTTCTATATAAATATCTGCATGGAAGGACTGGTCATCATTGACAATCAGGCCATTCTTAATGAACACCCTGGACTGGGCACTCTGAAATTAACAAAAGTAACAGATGTTAGGAGTGTTAGGGGAAAAAAAAAAAGGGGGGGGGGGGAAGCCACAACACTGCAATAACAACAAAGTCTTGTGACTTCCAACCTCTACTGTCACAAACAAAGTCGTTCTCAGGAGAAGTTGTCAGTTGTGTAAACTATAAGCTAGTGATTTATCAGGAGGAACAATACTGAAGCTTTCTTGGGTGGAATAGTTTTCTTGTATTGAGCTGATAATCACTGTGGATATGAAGTTCTTCCTCCCAGGTACCATTGACCGGCCTGTGAAGTCTTTGGGGTGCATTCCTCATTCTTAAAATGTAGATTGGAGCACAGTGTCTTTTTCAGATTTCGATTGAAGACCTCCCATAATCATAAGCAATTTTGGGGGACTAATAAAAATTTATTATAATGTTCAGGCCTGTATTGCCAGTGTTATGCTTGGATCCCGGTTGGAATCCAATAAGAGAGCCGCTGTTGAGGGATTTATTAATAGCAAAATTGTATTAAAAAAAAGCACTTTTTATGTGACTATAGTCCTTCTCATGACTTCAAATGTAATTGTTTTAAACTTAGTTTTATGACAATTTATTCAACAGTGTTTCTGTATAAATAAGTTTTGTGGGAAAGAATGCCAAAGGTATAAGTATAAACAACAAGTTCACGGCACCAAAACTGCGGAGAATTCAATCAACTTTGATATATTTCTTGAAATTGAAATTTACTTGTTTATAGGAAAATTCCTACACCCATTTCAAACACTACCCAGCAACAACAACAACTTTTCAATTTTTTTTACGGGTGTTTATTTTTTTTTTTACAAGTGTTTTCTTGATAGATGATTTAATGAATGACACCCCCAATTTGACATGAAGGACAAACCTAATTTGTTATTAACTTAACAAGTCTAGGGCTGACTAATCTGAACAAAAGGCACCAACTCCATCAGGACCGACAGACTGAGACTCTTAAATATTAACAAAGCAGGAGGGGAGCCCTTCTGTAGTTATTGGTAGGTAATCTAGATCAGAAAAAAAAAAAAGTAGAGTTGTAGAATAAACAGCAGTGGAAGCCAAAAGAAAGTGAATTGTTTGAAGTCGACGGTAGAGGGACCTGATGCAGCCCGGCTCAATTGTAAAAATATTAACAAAGCAGGAGGGGAGCCCTTCTGTAGTTATTGGTAGGTAATCTAGATAAGAAAAAAAAAAAAGTAGAGTTGTAGAATAAACAGCAGTGGAAGCCAAAAGAAAGTGAATTGTTTGAAGTCGACGGTAGAGGGACCTGATGCAGCCCGGCTCAATTGTATACAGCTTGTACTAACACTAACTTAAGAGTCAAAGATAAACATAGCTGCCTTGTGGTCGTTTTTTACAATTATGCTGTAAATCATGAAAGGAGGTGGCATATAGAGTTGGATGTGTGTGAGTGGGTACTTTGCCAGGAGTGTGCTTGTGGGATCTGGCCGGTTTATTTTCAACCCAGTGCTAATTTTTAACCTTTGATGTTTTAAAACCTACTTACAGAGATAATAATTAATAATAAAGGCAAAGGAAATACAAAAAAAAAAAAATAATGATTTTTTTAATAGCTTGGATAAATGGAATACATTACAAAAACTTAAAAGTAAGTTGACCAATGATACGGGGTTGTTTTATTTAAAACCAAAGTACTAGTTTTTGTACAATGATCTTGGTTAGTCTAGAGTTGTTGTAGTACCCGGTATCTACTTTACCAAAATACTGAAATCAAATTGGCATCACGATATTATTAACTTTTTTTTTTTTTTTAGAATGTCTCACCAACAAAAGAGTTCTTCAAGTAATTAAGGATACTTTTTAATTTATCGACGACACACATCATGGATGGTTCTAAACTCACCAAAAAAATTGTAAATATCGGGTTTAACTTAAAAAAAAAAATATTCCCTTGTTTAAGTTGAAGGTTTAGTTAGAAAGTGTGTTTGATAGAAGCATTGTGTTATTCTACTCTTTAAAAAAAAAATCTAAAGTCACGTGAT
>CAXITT010000437.1:593642-607710 GCA_964033795.1 Lymnaea stagnalis
CCGCCCCCCCCCCCCCGCGCCGCAGAGAGACTACACGGAAAACGTTAATGTAGTTTGAGAACCCGAAAGCGACATAGGCATCCCGCTCTGCTCTGATATGGCGTTATCAGCAACCAGCGCCGTGGTAACACGAGAACCTCTGAATTAGTGATATGAGAGACCCTGAAGGTTAGTAAAATGAGAACCACTGAAGGTTAATAACATGGGAGCCACTGAAGTTAAGTAACATAGGAGCCACTGAAGGTTGGTAACACGAGAACCACTGAAGGTTGGGAGTGTAAGCCAACTTGCACTGTGAGCGGAGTGGCGCATCTCGCTTAGCTCCCAGGGGGAGATGACCCTGGTACTATCGACTGGCGTCTATGACGTCAGCTCCAGAAACAAAACCCATCGCATTCCAAGGGTGGAGTTTTGGAAAAAAAAATATTTTTTTTACACATATCCACGTTTTTAAAAGTTATTATTATTTTTTTTTAACATTTTAAATATAAACTAGTGAAATAATGAACCTGGGAAATTGGGGGTAGGGGTGCGTGAGTCGGAGTACTTCAAATCACCAGGGTATCTAAGGCCGCCACCAGGGTATCTAAGGCCGCCACCATGGTATCTAAGGCCGCCACCATGGTATCTAAGAGACGTGACCATGGTATCTAAGGCCGCCACCATGGTATCTAAGGCCGCCACCATGGTATCTAAGGCCGCCACCATGGTATCTAAGAGACGTGACCATGGTATCTAAGGCCGCCACCATGATATCTAAGAGACGTGACCAAAGTCCACTTTTCAGCCAGTCAATGGGGTCCCCAGATAAATGACCAGCGTATGAGTACAACAACAGTTTTTTGCCTCAACAATAGAAACAGCACGTATCCACTTCCTTCACTACCAGCCTTGAGAATGCCCGTACCAGATTTCCACACAGAATTCACACCGAGGAATCTCTAGGAAGTAAGACGCGAACTTCCAAACACGATGGAACCAAAGCGGCTTCCGAGAACAACGGACACACAAATAGTTGCTGACCCGTGACATTGCCCAAAGACAATTTAAAAACTAAAATAACGTCACGTGAGACTCGTTTGGTCACACACACACACACACACACTACGAGGCGGGCATTAACAATTACAGCACACGACGTGCGGCTCCATGTTTGACAAAATTAAAAAAAAATTGTAATAATTTTTTTTTTAAATCTGGAGATCATCACTTAAAGCTACCCCGACAGTTTGACGCCACCATTGACGAAGTGTAGTCTGTGTTACCACACAGCCAACATTCTAGATCAGTGGTTCCCAAACGTTTAAGTTTGGCGGACCGGTGAACAAGTTTCGAAATTTTACCAGGGACCGGTGCATGATTTATTTTTATAGTTTTATTTCTACTTAACAATAAATATTTATGTAATGGGGACCGGCAGCGTTAGACATGCGGACCGGTGAAGGTTCACGGACCGCCATTTGGGGACCACTGTTCTAGATCACATCTCGCCAGGGCTTATGCACCTGCGGCACACAAACACACGACACCACCAGAAGTCTGGTCTAACAGACCGAACTGTCCACCCAACATCCCCCTCCCTCACCCCAAACCCAACTCGGCACTGTCAGTATGTGTCGTCTTACTGCCCCGTCGACTGTGACACTATGGGAGGCAAAGGCCGGCATACAAAATGTGACCTGTCTCAGTCACGGCGCCAACGGTGGCAAGGACTTGGACTTTCAGGTGTGCCGGGTGAAATCTGATACAAAAAAAAAGGTGTTTTATTGAATAGCTATACTTCACACATTAGGCCAACTTCAAGTAATGTGTACATTTTAAAAAAAAAACGTGTCGTAGGTTAGGCATGAGACGTATTTTAGGCATATGTTAGCCATATGACTATGTTAGGCATATGACGTAGTTTGTGCATAGGTTTAAAAAAAATGTACATCTATTTTTTCTGTACTCTTAGTTTGACAGATCAGATCAGCCTTCTAGCACAAAACTAACTTAGTCTCAGCGCGCCCAATTAAAGTTACATCAGTACCGAAAACAATTGACTCATTAGTTACAGTTTCGTATCGGGGGGGGGGGGGGGGGGGGGGGTGTAAGACAAAATAGCAGCAACAGGTAATTTTTTTTATTTAGAGGTGCGCATCAAGTCAGTGCTTCTACCGACTTCAAACACTTTGACCAATTAGGTTCTTGTCCAGGAGCAATCACACTGGGGTCTCATTTCTAATGGGCATCAAAGTCCTTGTCCAGGAGGAAAAGCACCGGGGTCTCATTTCTAATGGGCATCAAAGTCCCTGTCCAGGAGGAATAACACTGGGGTCTCATTTCTAATGGCCATCAAAGTCCTTGTCTAGGAGGAATAACACCGGGGTCTCATTTCTAATGGGCATCAAAGTCCTTGTCTAGGAGGAATAACACCGGGGTCTCATTTCTAATGGGCATCAAAGTCCTTGTCTAGGAGGAATAACACTGGGGTCTCATTTCTAATGGGCATCAAAGTCCCTGTCCAGGAGGAATAACACTGGGGTCTCATTTCTAATGGGCATCCACAGTCCTTGTCTAGGGGGAATAACACTGGGGTCTCATTTCTAATAGGTACGCGTCCGTCTAGGATGTTGTGTGTGTGTGTGTGTGGGGGGGGGGGCGGCATCTGTCTTTATGTTTCTTTGAAATGAATCATGTCATTTTTCAAATAAATCTAGAGCAGAATCAATAAAGACCAACACTATCGTGAACATTTCCAGGTCCGTCACACAAACTACTCTAATCGGATTGATCGAGAGAGACCGTCACACAAACTACTCTAATCGGATTGATCGAGAGAGACCGTCACACAAACTACTCTAATCGGATTGATCGAGAGAGACCGTCACACAAACTACTCTAATCGGATTGATCGAGAGAGACCGTCACACAAACTACTCTAATCGGATTGATCGAGAGAGACCGTCACACAAACTACTCTAATCGGATTGATCGAGAGAGACCGTCACACAAACTACTCTAATCGGATTGATCGAGAGAGACCGTCACACAAACTACTCTAATCGGATTGATCGAGAGAGACCGTCACACAAACTACTCTAATCGGATTGATCGAGAGAGACCGTCACACAAACTACTCTAATCGGATTGATAGAGAGAGACCGTCACACAAACTACTCTAATCGGATTGATAGAGAGAGACCGTCACACAAACTACTCTAATCGGATTGATCGAGAGAGACCGTCACACAAACTACTCTAATCGGATTGATCGAGAGAGACCGTCACACAAACTACTCTAATCGGATTGATCGAGAGAGACCGTCACACAAACTACTCTAATCGGATTGATCGAGAGAGACCGTCACACAAACTACTCTAATCGGATTGATCGAGAGAGACCGTCACACAAACTACTCTAATCGGATTGATCGAGAGAGACCGTCACACAAACTACTCTAATCGGATTGATCGAGAGAGACCGTCACACAAACTACTCTAATCGGATTGATCGAGAGAGACCGTCACACAAACTACTCTAATCGGATTGATCGAGAGAGACCGTCACACAAACTACTCTAATCGGATTGATCGAGAGAGACCGTCACACAAACTACTCTAATCGGATTGATCGAGAGAGACCGTCACACAAACTACTCTAATCGGATTGATCGAGAGAGACCGTCACACAAACTACTCTAATCGGATTGATCGAGAGAGACCGTCACACAAACTACTCTAATCGGATTGATCGAGAGAGACCGTCACACAAACTACTCTAATCGGATTGATCGAGAGAGACCGTCACACAAACTACTCTAATCGGATTGATCGAGAGAGACCGTCACACAAACTACTCTAATCGGATTGATCGAGAGAGACCGTCACACAAACTACTCTAATCGGATTGATCGAGAGAGACCGTCACACAAACTACTCTAATCGGATTGATCGAGAGAGACCGTCACACAAACTACTCTAATCGGATTGATCGAGAGAGACCGTCACACAAACTACTCTAATCGGATTGATAGAGAGAGACCGTCACACAAACTACTCTAATCGGATTGATAGAGAGAGACCGTCACACAAACTACTCTAATCGGATTGATAGAGAGAGACCGTCACACAAACTACTCTAATCGGATTGATAGAGAGAGACCGTCACACAAACTACTCTAATCGGATTGATCGAGAGAGACCGTCACACAAACTACTCTAATCGGATTGATCGAGAGAGACCGAGTCAGCGCCCTTTAGGATAGCACAAGCAAAACGGTGGTGGTTAGGGGTTGGGGGGGGGGGGCAGAGAGAGAGACAGACTCTTCAATTCTAGCAGATGTTAGCAATTATTGCTGTATCCGGTTTACAATGACACGTGATCCTGTCAGTTTATGCCATAACAAAGCAACGTGATCCCGTCAGTTTTTGCAATAACAATACAACATGATCCTGTCAGTTTTTTCCATAACAAAACAACGTGATCCTGGCAGTTTTTTTCCATAACAATACAACATGATCCTGTCAGTTTTTTCCATAACAAAACAACGTGATCCTGGCAGTTTTTTTCCATAACAATACAACATGATCCTGTCAGTTTTTTCCATAACAAAACAACGTGATCCTGGCAGTTTTTTTCCATAACAATACAACATGATCCTGTCAGTTTTTTCCATAACAAAACAACGTGATCCTGGCAGTTTTTTTCCATAACAATACAACATGATCCTGTCAGTTTTTTCCATAACAAAACAACGTGATCCTGGCAGTTTTTTTCCATAACAATACAACATGATCCTGTCAGTTTTTTCCATAACAAAACAACGTGATCCTGGCAGTTTTTTTCCATAACAATACAACATGATCCNTGTTATCTCTAGACCCCATTTTTTTTAAAGGTAAAAAAGAAAAACCCCCCCCCCCCCCCCGAACGAAAACCCCAATGTTTAATTAAAACTACCTGTGTCAAGGATATTTACTTTACACTGCAAACATTCTAGTTCCTGGCGTCTCCCGTATAGCAATGTGTTTTTTCTTTTTTTTAATGAGACAACGTTTCAAGAAAAGGATTGGATAATTTGACCTCGATGGCACTTTTACGAAATTTTCCGCGCAACCAATTATGTTTTTTTCCCTCTAGCTTTCATCTGCTCTCGTGGGGTTTAACCATAATATTTAAACCACTTGCAGTTTAACCAGTTTAGCCACTGCCTTTACTTAACGTGGGGAGCGGGTTGGGGGCATACAATTCTTGAAGGTAAAAAAAAAGAGGCTAATTTTAATTATCATCATCACATTAATTTTTTAAACGTTTCCTAACGGCACCAGTTACCGACTGACCAATGGGATTATGCGGTTTGAGCCGGTTGGGCAACCCCCCCCCCCTAACCAATTTTTTTTTTTAATGGAGATCATCGAACCGGTCGTTAAGATGGTACTAGTCATCTGCACCATGGAAATAATTCAAATAACAGGTTTTTGTCAGGTATAATTTTTTTTCCCAATTTAACTAATTGAAGTTATACTTTTTAATTTCGTATAACTTCATCAGGTTGTTAAATTGTTAGAATGACAACACTGGAGTGAAACAGGTGAGCCATCAATCAATCGGTTATTAAACCTCTCTGCTTCTGCAAAAGGAAACAAGACTTGGAAGGACGAGGGGGGGGGGGGGGGGGGAGGGGGGCGCTGGAGTCGTCAAAATAAATGGAATGAACTCGCCGTCTTGAAGGGCAGATGGCTCAGGTAAATAGAATTCAATTAGCTCTAGAAATAATCCTTAAACAGGAACCAGGTCAGATCCAAAGCCCAAGAAAAGATTGCACCTCTAAACACGTGAATGTTAGAAAAAGTATTATATAAAAATATATATATATATTTTTTTTTTTAAAAATGAAGAACAAAATATATATTTACATGCACTTATGTCACATTATTAAAAGGGAGATAACCGCATTAAACGTGAAGAAATCAAAACAGTCCAGTTATCTGCCCCCTTACTTAAAGCCATTCCGTGACATCGAGGCGTATCCCCGCGTGGCGTGTGGCGAGTGATGGGAGGAGAAGAAATGAAAGCAAACAGCCCG
This sequence comes from Lymnaea stagnalis, assembly GCA_964033795.1. Lineage (NCBI taxonomy): Eukaryota > Metazoa > Mollusca > Gastropoda > Lymnaeidae > Lymnaea > Lymnaea stagnalis. Next base: position 599,711 of record CAXITT010000437.1, read on the forward strand.
TGAAATGTGTTGATGGAACACGTCGTTTCCCCCTCCCCCCCCCTACTCACAGCACGACGCCCCGACTTGCCCGCGAGTGGTTCCCATTAGCCGTGTGCTTGAAGGACGGGACAACAGCGACGTGTTTTTACATCCAGTTCATCAGACACGACACATGACCGACCGGAGGATTAATATAGTGGGGGGAGTGCTTTCAAAAACGCGTGAAGTGAATAAATAGCAAGAACACCGTTATGCCAAAGTTGTAATGAAAACAACGGGAACAATCAAATGAACGTCTCGGCCGAGAGCAGACTCAACAATTTACGGTTCTTTCAAGTCAAATCCAGTGGAACCTCGCTATAACGCGCCCCGCCATAACGCGAATTCGGATTATAACGCGGTCACAGCATGGCTGCCGAAATTTTAAATTTATTTACTCCATCAGGCCTAAGTTCTTTGAAAATTTTATTCATTGCTTGGAAATAGACATTTTTTAAAGCCGAAAAAAAATCACAACTTTTCAAAATATCGTAGAAAATGAGCCCCTAAACGCACCACGTTCAAACTAGTATCAAAACTAATGCCGAAAACGAGGCTTTCTTCCGGCAGAACTATAAATAGTACTACGTAAGGGATTTCCGGAAAGGTTCAGTATTGTAAAACCGTGCATTAACGCAACCCTGCTTTTAACACAATCCGATGTTATGGACCCCGATCATCGCGTTATAGCGGGGTTCCACTGTACATACAAATGATTAAACATCATGTCATGGCCTGAAAACAGGACTGGTGGCCAATCGGAACTGGACACTATCCAGAAAATGTGTTGTTATTAATACAATTTATATTTCTAGAGTGACGTGCAGGGAGGGGAGAGAAAAACCATTGCATTCACAATGTCTTTATGATGCCGGCCGAGTTACCCAACCAGTTGCTGAATCTGTTGCTTTTTATGCCTGGACTAAGTACACAACGCAATCCATCAGGACGTAGCATTAAAACCATCGCTGCTGTTCATTGGCACACACACACACACACGTCGTCAACTACGGTACATCCATAGCTTTGGGGAATGAGAAGATTTGGGGGGGGGGGGTGGGGGTGTAATCCAATCTTTGAAAGATTCAAAACGTACCGGTACAACGAGTCTTAGTAGTTGTGCCCCCCACAGGCTACATTTTATAGGTATGGCTTTATGGGAGAGGAATGAGAAGATTTGGGGGGGGGGGTGGGGGTGTAATCCAATCTTTGAAAGATTCAAAACGTACCGGTACAACGAGTCTTAGTAGTTGTGCCCCCCACAGGCTACATTTTATAGGTATGGCTTTATGGGAGCAGAGACAGCTAAGACATAACGTTGCAAACCGACCAACTGAGGCTCACCACAAGGGGCAATAAACAGAGGTTGAGCTCCTTGCTCCATCTTAAGGCTTTAACTTTCTAAGCTGACAAAAATACAACCAGCAGCACCAGTCGTCTGGCTGGACACCGGAAGGCTCGGAAAGCAATTGTTGATGGTATTAGCTGAAACGCTGGACGTTAAGAAAAGGCAAAGAGACGAAGATCAGACATCCAGACATTTTTTTACGATATCCATTGAAATGCACTTGTGTCGTGCTCTAATATTTGGGATAGGGCGCATCCTCAGACTGCTGGTGCATAGTGCGTGGATAACGTTCAGACCAGAAAGATTTCCACCCTCTTGCAAATATTTGGAACATTTCAATGGCGATGGTTTCCAAACATCAAGCATCGGCATGACCACACGCTTCGACGGCACAGTACACATACTCCTTCACACACGGATACAAACACACTCTGTACACATGCACATTACACGCCAACACTTACTCACGTACTGTGCCCACCTAAACCCAAATCACGTGCATTGCCAACCTACTACAACTCAACAAACTTTCCCCTTACCCCCAACTCACGAGCCATGCCAACCTACCCCCAACTCACGAGCCATGCCAACCTACCCCTAACTCACGTGTCATGCCAACCTACCCCTAACTCACGTGTCATGCCAACCTACCCCTAACTCACGTGTCATGCCAACCTACCCCCAACTCACGAGCCATGCCAACCTACCCCTAACTCACGTGCCATGCCAACCTACCCCTAACTCACGTGCCATGCCAACCTACCCCCAACTCACGTACCATGCCAACCTACCCCTAACTCACGTGCCATGCCAACCTACCCTTAACTCACGTACCATGCCAACCTACCCCCAACTCACGTGCCATGCCAACCTACCCCCAACTCACGAGCCATGCCAACCTACCCCAAACTGACGTGCCATGCCAACCTACCCCCAACTCACGAGCCATGCCAACCTACCCCCAACTCACGTGCCTTTCCACCTAACGACCTCAAGTGGTGCTGCCTCTTCCATTCGTAGAAACGGCAATTGTCATTCCCATGGACCGGCGGGAGGAAGAAATACAAGAAATCAGAACCGGAAGTGGCGGAAGGGGTGGGAGGAGGGGCCGACTAAATATAAACTGTATCGTTACAACTTCCGGTGCTAAAGACGAACGGAAGGAGATAGTCGTTGCACCCAGACCCCCCCTCCTCCCCCACTCCCACCAGTATTTAGGGTGAGCCTGCCTTGGCACCACTTGGCCGGTACCGGGTACCAACTCAGAAGGTAATGAACTCTTAGCAATTGTCAGGTCTGATAGGGATTGTTACAAAAAATGTAACTAGTCGTGAGAATGAGTGTGTTGTATTGGTGGGAGTGGGCGTGTGGTAGAGGTAGGAGTGGAAGTGCTGTAGATCTGGGGATGGAAGCGTGGTAGATGTCGGAGTGGGTGTGTGGTAGAGGTGGGAGTGTGGTAGAGGTGGGAGTGTGGTAGAGGTGGGAGTGTGGTAGAGGTGGGAGTGTGGTAGAGGTGGGAGTGTGGTAGATGTGGGAGTGTGGTAGAGGTGGGAGTGTGGTAGAGGTGGGAGTGTGGTAGAGGTGGGAGTGTGGTAGAGGTGGGAGTGTGGTAGAGGTGGGAGTGTGGTAGAGGTGGGAGTGTGGTAGAGGTGGGAGTGTGGTAGAGGTGGGAGTGTGGTAGAGGTGGGAGTGTGGTAGAGGTGGGAGTGTGGTAGAGGTGGGAGTGTGGTAGAGGTGGGAGTGTGGTAGAGGTGGGAGTGTGGTAGAGGTGGGAGTGTGGTAGAGGTGGGAGTGTGGTAGAGGTGGGAGTGTGGTAGAGGTGGGAGTGTGGTAGAGGTGGGAGTGTGGTAGAGGTGGGAGTGTGGTAGAGGTGGGAGTGTGGTAGAGGTGGGAGTGTGGTAGAGGTGGGAGTGTGGTAGAGGTGGGAGTGTGGTAGAGGTGGGAGTGTGGTAGAGGTGGGAGTGTGGTAGAGGTGGGAGTGTGGTAGAGGTGGGAGTGTGGTAGAGGTGGGAGTGTGGTAGAGGTGGGAGTGTGGTAGAGGTGGGAGTGTGGTAGAGGTGGGAGTGTGGTAGAGGTGGGAGTGTGGTAGAGGTGGGAGTGTGGTAGAGGTGGGAGTGTGGTAGAGGTGGGAGTGTGGTAGAGGTGGGAGTGTGGTAGAGGTGGGAGTGTGGTAGAGGTGGGAGTGTGGTAGAGGTGGGAGTGTGGTAGAGGTGGGAGTGTGGTAGAGGTGGGAGTGTGGGAGTGTGGTAGAGGTGGGAGTGAGTGTGTTGTAGATGTGGGAGTGGGCATGTGGTAGATGTGGGAGTGGGCGTGTTGTAGATGTGGGAGTGGGTATATGTGGGAGTGGGTAGATGTGGGAGTGGGCGTGTGGTAGATGTGGGAGTGGGTAGATGTGGGAGTGGGTAGATGTGGGAGTGGGTAGATGTGGGAGATGGCGTTTGGTAGAGGTAAGTGTGGGCGTGTCACGGTTACAGGGTACCCTCCACCCCTTTGGGGATATTCTTGGATCCGCCACCGATATCATGTGACATTGTGTCGATAAAGCCCAAACGGCCCAGTCTCTTATAAGACAAAAAGGGGACATTTATTTCCTAAGGATTTTATACTGGCAACTTTTTAGAGTCCAACAACATCAAATCGTGGGCTATGTGCTGCTGCGCTGTGGGAAGTTATCGCGTTTCGGTCCTACTCCGCTACACACCTACACGCGTGTTTTACGCAGGATGTGTGTAGTCGAAAGGTAGGGGAGATAAAGATGAACTATAAATAAGACATTGTCGCTGACATTGTATCAGGTTGGACGGGTCGCTGGATACAGGCGACCAACGCCAGGTCTGACACCGAAGCCGTCAACTCAGCGAGGGTGATGAGGGGGGGGGGGTGAACGGGCTGAGATCCTGATGTCACAAACAACGGACGTAAAATAGTATCAGCAGGTGTACGTGCCCCTTTCAGATGTCGGATTGGCTTAGGGCAGTGGTCGGCACATTGCGGCACGCGCGAGCCGTATGCAGCTTTATAACGACCCGAGTGCAGCTTGGCCAGTCGGCCACAAATCGGTTTTGACTCCGATAAACATGGTTCTTGACAGGTTCCTGTAAAGAGATGTGGCTCTTAAACATTTTTTTTTTTAAAACCTGACTTTCGGCTCTTTTGACTAATGAGATTTCCGACCACTGACTTAGGGCCTTAATTTCAGCTGATCAGCAGCGAGGAGATGAAGCCCCATCGTGAAGGGCGGTAATGACATCTACATTTTAAAACGGATCCCAAAGCTTTAACAACCTTCCCCAAATCAACTTAACACAACAAGTGAAAGAGCAGCCGGGTGAAATAGGGTGGGAGGAAGTGAAAGGATCCCAAAGCTTTAACAACCTTCCCCAAATCAACTTAACACAACAAGTGAAAGAGCAGCCGGGTGAAATAGGGTGGGAGGAAGTGAAAGGATCACAAAGCTTTAACAACCTTCCCCAAATCAACTTAACACAACAAGTGAAAGAGCAGCCGGGTGAAATAGGGTTGGAGGAAGTGAAAGGATCCCAAAGCTTTAACAACCTTCCCCAAATCAACTTAACACAACAAGTGAAAGAGCAGCCGGGTGAAATAGGGTGGGAGGAAGTGAAAGGATCACAAAGCTTTAACAACCTTCCCCAAATCAACTTAACACAACAAGTGAAAGAGCAGCCGGGTGAAATAGGGTGGGAGGAAGTGAAAGGATCACAAAGCTTTAACAACCTTCCCCAAATCAACTTAACACAACAAGTGAAAGAGCAGCCGGGTGAAATAGGGTGGGAGGAAGTGAAAGGATCCCAAAGCTTTAACAACCTTCGCCAAATCAACTTAACACAACAAGTGAAAGAGCAGCTGGGTGAAATAGGGCGGGAGGAAGTGAAAGGATCACAAACCCCTTTAAGCGAACATGAAGATAGCTCTGTACGTGAGCGCTGGGAACTACTCCTTTGTAGGGACTCCACAGATGCTGCTAATGTATCTCGTCAAACCAGTGGTATTACTTTCGATAATATTTTGTTCTTTTTGTGGGCGGAGTACTGGCTTTCAACATCGTAACTTAGACTTGAAAACTCACAAATGATCCATATATCATGAGAACCTCTGTGTCACTGGGCTATACGCATATCCAAATACAATACTAAATATCAACACAAGATCCTGCCATTAGCGTGGCGCAGCCCATTGGGAAACGGAATGTCCTTGGAGGGAGAAGCCAAAGAGCCGCTCGTCACCGTGAATTGCGCGATACGCCGACGAGGCACCGGCCGCAGTCCAAATACCGTAGTACCACGAGCGTAACTAATCACCCTCAGGTAAGCCGCACTGCATTGTCCGACTCCCCGATAGAATGCGCACAATAAAATCAGATCGGTGCTTATCCTCGCCCAGAAACTTCTGTCACCTGAGACTCTCAAGAACATTCAAGCGTCGCTTGCTATACTATTACCCCCAACCAGTGAAGAACAATTCACAGAACCGCTCTCACATTCCGTACCATTCGTACGCCCTGGAGCCGAACTTGGGGGATTGATGGCGTTAATACCTAACCCAAGTTTTGAAAGTTTTAATTTACAAAGGTCACAGTGTGTTAATCTTGTCACAAGAAGGTGTCGAGTAGATGATGAATAGTGGGGTTAATAGATCAGAATCGAATGAATCTGGCTTAGACTCATTCACTTAAAAAATAAAGGTAAAATTGAAAAGGGAGAGGAGTGGGGGGGGGGGAGAGATGGTCCAATGTATGTAAGGGGAAGGAATCTACCATGGCAAAATGCGTAGAGCATGGCAGTTTTAGTTTTTGTTGAAAACCTCTTACAAATGAGATTGAGTATAGGTAATATATCGGTACAATTTAGGTGTCGACTTGCAGTGCAAAGGTTAATGTGGTAGCAGAAGTAAGGACTCAGAAGAATGGAGGGTTTTTGTAGAGGGGGGTGGGGGGAGAGCTCTTTGGTGGGGGTCTCTGTAGAGTAAACTCCCAGATAAATGTTTGATAAAATCAGACACCTGGTTATAGTTTTGCGTGGAAGCTGTCAAGTTTAGCGCCCTACCACCCCAGAGTTCGGTACGGTGAGAGTTCGGTACGGTCAGAGTGCGGTACAGTCAGAGTGCGGTACAGTCAGAGTTCGGTACAGTCAGAGTTCGGTACAGTCAGAGTTCGGTACAGTCAGAGTTCGGTACAGTCAGAGTTCGGTACAGTCAGAGTGTGGTACAGTCAGAGTGTGGTACAGTCAGAGTGTGGTACAGTCAGAGTTCGTTACAGTCAGAGTTCGGTACAGTCAGAGTGTGGTTCAGTCAGACTTCTGTACAGCCAGAGTTATGTACAGTCAGAGTTCGGTACAGTCAGAGTGTGGTAACAAAAAAAACAACAAAACAAACAAAAACAACTAGTCAGATTACTTTAAAAAAAATTAAATTCAAATAAGAAAAAAATAAAATTGTACACACCAACCCAACTCCCCCAATTAATTTTTTTCCTTTAGCCAGCCCCCCCCCCCGAGGGGGTAGTGACCCTTAGCAGAATAGCTTGGGAACCCTCACTGCCCACATTAATAAACATAAGAACAAAAAAAATGACGAGGAGCTTTGCTGGTCGCTATTAGATAATAACTATTTATGTCATCATGATCATGGCGATACCATCCTAGCCTTACTTCGGTTCAGCCCACTGCTACCCTTACTAAATGTGTGTTCAATTACGTTACTATACATGAATTCTATCGCAGAACTTAGACATTGTCCACACACATATAACAACAGGTTTGGCTACTAAGTACCATCAGACAGTCACCATGTGACAGGAAATATTAAAAATGAAAATAGAAAGCACCATGGTCATGAGCAGAGTTATGCATCTTGCTAAGACAAATATTTACACGAAATTCCCAGTGGGTACATTATTATTCTTAGAGCTTTGTAGTTTCATTTAGCTGAAATTTGGTTTGGAAACCTAATGCTGGTCAGTTATCTATTATTAATTAAGGCAAAATGTACCACACTCAAATGATGTGTTGAAACATGTACTGGGTCCATAGTTCTCTGCATTGGATGGAACACAGTGAAAAGCAGACATTCTCTAATTTATTTTACACACGGTCTAGTTCTTTTCTGGCTCCAGGTATGTGCCGGGTACAGTTCCGGGTGTACAGTTCCGGGTGCACAGTGTCAGTCGTACAGTGCCGGGTGTACAGTGTCAGTCGTACAGTGTCAGTCGTACAGTGCCGGGTGTACAGTATCAGTCGTGTACAATGCCGGGTGCACAGTGTCAGTCGTACAGTGCCGGGTGCACAGTGTCAGTCGTACAGTGTCAGTCGTACAGTGCCGGGTGCAGTGTCAGGCGTACAGTGCCGGGTGTACAGTATCAGTCGTACAGTGCCGGGTGCACAGAGTCAGTCGTACAGTGCCGAGTGCACAGTGTCAGTCGTACAATGCCGGGTGCACAGTATCAGTCGTACAGTGCCGGGTGTACAGAGTCAGTCGTACAGTGCCGGGTGTACAGTGCCAGTCGTACAGTATCGGTCGTACGGTCCCAGGTGTAAAGTGCGGGTCCGGCCCTGGTTGTTCCCTCCGAAGAAAACGTCACGGTGGCATCATGTCTAACCCCCCCTCCCCCCCCCCC
>CAXITT010000437.1:640765-693957 GCA_964033795.1 Lymnaea stagnalis
CCCCCCCCCCCCCCAGGCTCGCAACCGATTAACTATATTAATATTCTAATGACCAACGCACTTTTACACCGCAGATTTATTTCACCAAAAATTTTAGAAAAAAAAAAACAACCCAGAAAATAGTACGCACCAAAAGCACTTGCGATATCTTTTTTTTAAACAGGAAAAACTAAATTTCGGGGGTAGGGGGGTTGTGACCTGAAAGTTGGACGAATGTGTTGTCAGCGGCTACGAGTCTATGTTCCAAGATTCAGCTCGGTAGGTTGTCGGGAAGTGGGTCAATTAGCCGTCCAAAGATTATGACTGCCAGCCAGCCAGCCATGAACAAAACGGATGTTCATATAAAGGATTCAAAATAACAAGGGTTGACTCCAAAAAAAAACTGAGTTCCCCATTATGTTTTGTAACATCCCGTTAAAAAAAGGGGTGTAGCAATGGTAGGTGACGTCTGTCTGACATACGCATCTTACACAGAGACACGCAGGGCGCTCACAAAACGGCGCCCGCATTGACAGATTCGTGGATGAGTGAATTTTGATGGCCGATTGTTTCGGCAGCTGTCACTTGGGCCGTCACTTGCGCCGCCACGTGGGCTGTCACTCGGGCTGTCACTCGGGCTGTCACTTGGGCTGTCACTCGGGCAGTCACTCGGGCAGTCACTCGGGCTGTCACTCGGGCTGTCACTCGGGCTGTCACCTGGGCTGTCACCTGGGCTGTCACCTGGGCTGTCACCTGGGCTGTCACTTGGGCTGTCACTTGGGCTGTCACATGGGCTGTCACTTGGGCTGTCACATGGGCTGTCACTTGGGCTGTCACCTGGGCTGTCACCTGGGCTGTCTACAAGCCGACTATCCTCAGCGTGGCTATAACTGATGTGCGACTATTATGTGAGCATACAGGGTGATACACACATAATATGTTACTGACGTCAAATGGTGTGTGAGCTTTATTTAGATCGCTGGATGGCACACGTGTACCACTGACGGACCCTCACAGGGTGACAGGTGTTAGCTCTGCGTTCAACATTAACGATGGATCACCAACCAACGAACTGTGACTGATTCTTGGGAGGACAACAGGACAGCAGGACGGGCTCTCGCCCTAACTTGTTGCTTTTCAGAAAAAAACAAACTCAAACACACATTGTGCGTATATGTATATATTTGTGTGTGTATGTTTGTGTGCAGGGAGAGAAAGAGGCGGAGAAGAATGGGACAAAAAACCCTGAAGAGGATGTTAATTAATATGTAATCATGGCATAGGCATTCTATACAAATTTAACGTGACCATAGTAGTACACTTCCCATACACTTGATGGAGACAGAAAAAGTGCTTTGTCTCATAATGTTAAACATGTTGGTCGGTACAAATATTGCACACAGGGGCGTCATTTGGGTAGGCCAGGGTGGGGTATTTGACCCCCCTCCCCCTAAATTTGCAGGTTTTATTTAAAGTGCTATGTACTGTGGCGCCGCCTCCAGTAATAAACAACTTAACAAGCCGACCAAGTTTTGGTTTTGCTCCCCACCCCCCTGAAAAAACCTCAAATGACGCCCCTGGTTAACACACTGCCCAGTTAACCCACTGTCCAGTTGACCCAATGCCATGATAACCCAACTGCCCAGTTAATCCACTTTTCAGTTAACCCACTGTCCAGTTAACCCACTGTCCAGTTGACCCAATGCCATGATAACCCAACTGCCCAGTTAACCCACTTTTCAGTTAACCCACTGTCCAGTTGACCCCACTGCCCAGTTAACCGAACTTCCCAGTTGAACCACTGCCCACATAACCCAACTACCCAATTAACCAAACTGCCCAGCTAACACGCTGCCCAGTTGACCCGATTCCCAGTTAACACGCTGCCCAGTTAACTGAACTGCCCAGCTGACCCACTGTCCAGTTGACCAACGTTCCAGTTAACCCACTGCCCTCGGTTAACCCTTTGCGCAGTTAAACCACTGCCCAGTTAACCTATTGCCCAGTTAACCTCCTACCCCCAGTTAACCCACTTACCAGTTAACCAAAATTCCCAGTTGACCGAACTGCCCAGTGGACCCCGAACTGCCCAGTTAACCCCCTGTCCAGTTGACCCACTGCGCTGTTAACCAAACTGCCCAGTTGACCCACTGTCCAGTTGACCCACAGCCCAGGTAACCCACTGACCAGTCGACCCACTGTCCGATCGACCCACTGCGCAATTAACCGAACAGCCCAGTTAACCCACTGCCCAGTTGACCCACTGCCCAGTTGACCTCTGCACAATGAGTTCTCATCCTCAGTTGAGCCACTGCCCTGGTTAATTCTCTGCCAAGGCAGCCCCTGACCAGTAATCTCCCACTGCCGAGCTAACCTCTGCATTAGATGTCCCTATCCCAAGTTCAGACAGCTTCTTCCGAAATGTCTGCTCTATACTCAGTCTTTCTGTCAAGCATTGTAAATATAATATTTTCAAAATAAATATGCACCCCTTTACCCCCCCCCTCCCCCCAACCTCAGTTCGGAACCGTGACCGACGTATCTACTCGAGCAAACTTAATTATAATGGCAGCGGCCAGAGCTCTATACTCAGTCTTTCTGTCAAGCATTGTAAATATAATATTTTCAAAATAAATATGCACCCCTTTACCCCCCCCCCTCCCCCCAACCTCAGTTCGGAACCGTGACCGACGTATCTACTCGAGCAAACTTAATTATAATGGCAGCGGCCAGTGATGTCACGGCAGACCTGTTCAAGATACAGCCATTCAGAAGACTCACCGCTATAAATTATAAACTGTTCAAATAGCAACCGGTCGCAAAACTCACCTCTATAATTTCTATGAGCTAACTAGCAGGCAGTGAATATATCTGTCATAAAAAATAATAAAAAAATTTAATCCAGATTTGATGAGGTTCAATGATTTAGCCACCCTCTCAGATTCAGTCGGCGCCGCCGAGTCTCTCTACTGTCTACTGTCTACTACACATTACGTTCAACTGGTTACAGCACAGTGACACACACGTGTGGTATTCTGGAGATGTGTCCGAATCGATAAAGACGTGTTTGTGCTGAGCGATTGTTTGGTCAACTTTTGAAAAACTCGGAGTCAACCGCGACTTCCTGTCTCAGTGTAAACAAACCGGCATGGCATTTACGGCGCTATATTTACGGCGCTATATTTACGGCGCTATATTTACAGCGTTAGATATATAAATTGTTGGAGTTAAATATACACTTAGATTTCAAGTGGCAGATTTACATCATTAAATTTATTAGTCTATTTTTAAATATACTTCTTTAATATATTTTTTTATTCAGCAAGTGACAGATTGTCACAAAGTGACAGCTTGTCACAAATTGTCGTTCTGTTAGCAATACCTGTAAAATGTAGTTAACTGCGTGGAATTACTAAGCTTAGTACACGGGTTCTCAAGCGTTTTGAAGTCACGACCACATTCATATAAAAGCAAAGTGACCCTTACCCATGAAATTTGTATGCAAAAAATATATTTTTTTTTTTATGTTTGTAAATTCTTGAAAAGGAATACCTACGTTATAAAACTTATTTTTTCTAACATAATGTAAGTGGCAACATATTTAGTGTCATGTAATTGGTGACATTGAATGTCATGTACGAAATTGTAGCACAAGCTTTGAGGCAACAATTAAAAAAGGATTTTTAAATATTTGTTTAAAAATCACAATATTTCCTTATCTACTGTTTCAGCCTGCAACCCACATAAATCCCTTCGCAACCGCATAAGAGGTTGCCATAATAGGTTGCCTCCCATGGGCTGAAAAAATAAATATGCTCTACTGCAGCGGTTCCCAACCTGTGGTACGCGCGCTTGTGATCTATTACTTACATGATAATGAAGAAAGTTACACTTATGTAACATTTATTTTATAACTCTGAAGTCAAAGCCTCATCTGTCCTATCATCACGTCACCTCATAATCACGTCTCCTCGTAATCACGTCTTCTCATAATCGGGTCTCCTCATAATCACTAATCCTTAAAGTCAGGGCTCCTCATAATCACGACTCCTTATAATCATATATAACCCACCCACACCCACATAGAACCATATATACCCACCCACACCCACATAGAACCATATATACCCACCCACACCCACATTGAGCCATATATACCCACCCACACCCACATAGAACCATATATACCCACCCACACCCACATTGAGCCATATATACCCACCCACACCCACATAGAACCATATATACCCACCCACACCCACATTGAACCATATATACCCACCCACACCCACATAGAACCATACATACTCATCTACACCCACATCTACCCATATACATCCACCTATACTCACATAAAACTATATGCACACCCCCCCCCCCTAAACGCACATATAACATGAACGCCCATCTATAATCATATGCGTCAACTTACCCGAGCTACAACCACCTGCATACAGCACATATAACCATATACACTTGCCTGCACTCACATATACTTATATACACCCATTAATAACTACATACACCCACCTCAACCGATATATAATCATATACACCCGCCTACACCAACACACTAATAGTGTCACCAACACATCAATGGTGTCACCAACACACCAATTATTATTGGTATCACCAACACACCGATGGTGTCACCAACACACCAATGGTGTCACCAACACACCGATGGTGTCACCCACACACCGGTGGTGTCACCAACACACCGGTGGTGTCACCAACACACATATGATGTCACCAACACACCGATGGTGTCACCCACACACCGATGTCGTCACCAACACACCACACACCGGTGGTGTCACCAACACACCGGTGGTGTCACCAACACACATATGGTGTCACCAACACACCGATGGTGTCACCCACACACCGATGGTGTCACCAACACACCGATGGTGTCACCAACACACCGGTGGTGTCACCAACACACCGATGGTGTCACCAACACACCGATGGTGTCACCCACACACCGATGGTGTCACCAACACACATATGGTGTCACCAACACACCGATGGTGTCACCAACACACCGATGGTGTCACCCACTCACCTTTTTCTTGACCCTGCGGTGGTCACCTGTAAAGTTGAGGCTCTTGTCGTCGAAGGCGTCTGGCACCATCTCGAAGAATGAACTTTTCACCCGGGGCTTGGTGGGGTGTGGGTGGGGCTTGAAGAAATCGAACTCTTCCTCGGCCATGGTGGCGACCTTGACGCTTGAACCTGGAACCGCTCACGTACCTGGGGATAGAAAATGTTATCAGAGCCCCGTTGTAGCTGACCAGACGTACACAAGATTGGATCATGTAATGTGCGTTGATGGCAAGTGAAACTTTGAAGCCAGTAATTTGAAGGCGAGAAGAAAATCCAAATTTATTAGCAGAGCATTAAACTATGTGATTATCCAGAGCAGCGGTTCTCAGAATTTTAAGTTTGACGGAACTGTGGACAAGTTCCCCATTTGACCAATGAGGAGAGCGCAAGATTTAATTTGTTTAAATTAAAATTATTTATTTCACACAAAATATGACAACAAATATAATTTATATGACAACAAATATAATTTAATCTGCGATCAGCTAATGTGTTAGGTCAATGTGATAAGTCAATGTGATAGGTCAATGTAACAGGTCAATGTGATAGGTCAATGTGTTCGGTCAATGCGATAGGTCAATGTGATAGGTCAATGTGATAAGTCAATGTGATAGGTCAATGCGATAGGTCAATGTAACAGGTCAATGCGATAGGTCAATGTGATAGGTCAATGCGATAGGTCAATGCGATAGGTCAATGCGATAGGTCAATGCGATAGGTCAATGCGATAGGTCAATATAATAGGTCAATGCGATAGGTCAATGTAACAGGTCAATGCGATAGGTCAATGCGATAGGTCATTGCGATACGTATCAAACAAAGTATCACACCGAAATATAGCACCAAAGTATGACGCCAAAGTATTGCACCAAAGTGTCACAACCAAAGTAACACACAAAGTATCACATCAAAGTATAATGACAAAGTATCGCACCGAAGTTTTGCACCAAAGTATCACACCAAAGGATGAAGCCAAAGTATCACACCCAAAGTATCATACCAAAGAATGACAACCAAGTGTTACATCAAAGTATCACACCCAAGTATCACAACAATTTATGACACCAAATTATGACAGCAAAGCATAAAAAAAGTATCATACACAAGTATCACAACAAAGTGTCACACCAATGTATCACACACAATGCTTACTTTCTACTGGTCCACACACTCCCTCACACCCAGCAGCCACACAAGACATGCATTCTCCATTGCCAGACACCTACACATCAAATGTCCAATATCCAGCAACTCACGACGGCTTATCTCCCCTCCTCTTGAGGAAACGATGTCAGATTTTTAATTCTTTCAAATCTTAAGTTACAGAATATAGGAATAATTAACTCCTCGTGATTTATCTTATTTTCTGAACGTATCAAAATACCATCATTGTATCATAAGCAATACTATCATTGTATCATAAAAAATACACTACTATCATTGTATCATATGGGGGAGGGGGTGGGATCAGCGAATTCGTGACGATCTGAGGTACACGTGTCTAGTTTGTGTGATTAGTTAATGACGATTTGAGAGGAGTGATGGTGATGATGGTGGTGATGATGATGGTAATGATGGTGATGATGGGGATGGTGATGATGGTGATAGTGATGATGATAATGATGATGGTGATGGTGATGATGGTGATGATGGTGATGATGGTGATGATGGTGATGATGATGATGATGGTGATGATGATGATGATGATGATGGTGATGATTATTGAATACCTTTATAGCGCTTGTGTCCGTGCTATTTTTAGCATGCTAACAGCGCTCTGATGTCCTAGAATATTTTTTTAAGAAATAAGTATGTAAATGGTTCTTAAGTGACTTTTTAAAATCAGTTTCATTGTCCCTCAAAGATTGGGGCAAACTGTACTATAATTTAGGCACAATAGCTTCGAAAGCGCGTGCGTACTCCCTGTGACTTCTTTCTGTGTCCATCCACACTAGGACCTCTCAGTAAGGACTGTGTTGAAGACCGCACTCTGTCTGACTACTTTCTGTGTCCATCCACACTAGGACCTCTCAGTAAGGACTGTGTTGAAGAGCACACTCTGTATGACTTCTTTCTGTGTCCATCCACACTGGGAACTCTCAGTAAGGACTGTGTTGAAGACCGCACTCTGTATGACTACTTTCTGTGTCCATCCACACTGGGAACTCTCAGTAAGGACTGTGTTGAAGAGCGCACTCTGTATGACTTATTTTTGTGTCCATCCACACTGGGAACTCTCAGTAAGGACTGTGTTGAAGAGCGCACTCTGTATGACTTATTTTTGTGTCCATCCACACTGGGAACTCTCAGTAAGGACTGTGTTGAAGAGCGCACTCTGTATGACTTATTTTTGTGTCCATCCACACTGGGAACTCTCAGTAAGGACTGTGTTGAAGAGCGCACTCTGTATGACTTATTTTTGTGTCCATCCACACTGGGAACTCTCAGTAAGGACTGTGTTGAAGAGCGCACTCTGTATGACTTATTTTTGTGTCCATCCACACTGGGAACTCTCAGTAAGGACTGTGTTGAAGAGCGCACTCTGTATGACTTATTTTTGTGTCCATCCACACTGGGAACTCTCAGTAAGGACTGTGTTGAAGAGCGCACTCTGTATGACTTATTTTTGTGTCCATCCACACTGGGAACTCTCAGTAAGGACTGTGTTGAAGAGCGCACTCTGTATGACTTATTTTTGTGTCCATCCACACTGGGAACTCTCAGTAAGGACTGTGTTGAAGAGCGCACTCTGTATGACTTATTTTTGTGTCCATCCACACTGGGAACTCTCAGTAAGGACTGTGTTGAAGAGCGCACTCTGTATGACTTATTTTTGTGTCCATCCACACTGGGAACTCTCAGTAAGGACTGTGTTGAAGAGCGCACTCTGTATGACTTATTTTTGTGTCCATCCACACTGGGAACTCTCAGTAAGGACTGTGTTGAAGAGCGCACTCTGTATGACTACTTTCTGTGTCCATCCACACTAGGACCTCTCAGTAAGGACTGTGTTGAAGACCGCACTCTGTCTGACTACTTTCTGTGTCCATCCACACTAGGACCTCTCAGTAAGGACTGTGTTGAAGACCGCACTCTGTCTGACTACTTTCTGTGTCCATCCACACTAGGACCTCTCAGTAAGGACTGTGTTGAAGAGCACACTCTGTATGACTTCTTTCTGTGTCCATCCACACTGGGAACTCTCAGTAAGGACTGTGTTGAAGACCGCACTCTGTATGACTACTTTCTGTGTCCATCCACACTGGGAACTCTCAGTAAGGACTGTGTTGAAGAGCGCACTCTGTATGACTTATTTTTGTGTCCATCCACACTGGGAACTCTCAGTAAGGACTGTGTTGAAGAGCGCACTCTGTATGACTTCTTTCTGTGTCCATCCACACTGGGAACTCTCAGTAAGGACTGTGTTGAAGAGCGCACTCTGTATGACTTATTTTTGTGTCCATCCACACTGGGAACTCTCAGTAAGGACTGTGTTGAAGAGCGCACTCTGTATGACTTATTTTTGTGTCCATCCACACTGGGAACTCTCAGTAAGGACTGTGTTGAAGAGCGCACTCTGTATGACTTATTTTTGTGTCCATCCACACTGGGAACTCTCAGTAAGGACTGTGTTGAAGAGCGCACTCTGTATGACTTCTTTCTGTGTCCATCCACACTAGGAACTCTCAGTAAGGACTGTGTTGAAGAGCGCACTCTGTATGACTACTTTCTGTGTCCATCCACACTAGGAACTCTCAGTAAGGACTGTGTTGAAGAGCGCAGGTTCTGTAAGGATGCGTGTTTAGAAATCATTTCTTTGAAGATATTGAGGTGCAGAGCCTTCCATACAACTGTACGCCAGGGACAGAATTTTGTGGTCAATGCGCTCACTCCCAGGAAGCCAGTGGAGATCTTTAAGAACTGGGGTGATGTGGTCAGACTTCTTTTATACGCAATACAATGCGTGCTGTGCTGCAGTATTTTGTGCCGTGTGGAGTCTCTGAATTCGGTTTTGAGGTAAAACCCCACGAACAACTATAACATGAATGTAATCTTGATTGGATTAGACTGACTGCTACGTCATTGGCTGGTTCTCTTATTAAGTTGAGGTGGACGCATCTGGCCGAGTTGGGAAATGGGGGGGGGGGTGGTTTAAACTCTGCCAAAGTTATAGAATGATATTATCTATGGCCCAATTATACCAAACTCTTCCTCTTTTGGTTTTACCACGCCATATACCTACCCCCCCCTTCCGACCACGTTATTAAAGAATTGATATCTATTAAATCGCCATTTACAGCAGAGGTTCTAAGCATTTTCTGCTCCACGCACCCCTTTTGCAAGTCATTTGAAGAACACAGACCCATTACTAAGAATTGTTTGTCCTCAAAAATAAATCTAATACATTTTTTAAGGAAATGGACCTCTCAGAGCAAACCTGACATTTTTCACGGACTCCCCCCCCCCCAAAAAAAGGGATCCAAGGACTACAGGTTAAGAGCCCTTGATTTATATTTTTCATCAGCATCGTCCTAATTCGGTAACAAGTGTTCTGTAACCTCCCCCCCCCCTTTTTNAACTGGGGTGATGTGGTCAGACTTCTTTTATACGCAATACAATGCGTGCTGTGCTGCAGTATTTTGTGCCGTGTGGAGTCTCTGAATTCGGTTTTGAGGTAAAACCCCACGAACAACTATAACATGAATGTAATCTTGATTGGATTAGACTGACTGCTACGTCATTGGCTGGTTCTCTTATTAAGTTGAGGTGGACGCATCTGGCCGAGTTGGGAAATGGGGGGGGGGGTGGTTTAAACTCTGCCAAAGTTATAGAATGATATTATCTATGGCCCAATTATACCAAACTCTTCCTCTTTTGGTTTTACCACGCCATATACCTACCCCCCCCTTCCGACCACGTTATTAAAGAATTGATATCTATTAAATCGCCATTTACAGCAGAGGTTCTAAGCATTTTCTGCTCCACGCACCCCTTTTGCAAGTCATTTGAAGAACACAGACCCATTACTAAGAATTGTTTGTCCTCAAAAATAAATCTAATACATTTTTTAAGGAAATGGACCTCTCAGAGCAAACCTGACATTTTTCACGGACTCCCCCCCCCCCCAACAAAAGGGATCCAAGGACTACAGGTTAAGAGCCCTTGATTTATATTTTTCATCAGCATCGTCCTAATTCGGTAACAAGTGTTCTGTAACCTCCCCCCCCCCTTTTTTTTTCACCCAATTGTTGTTTCCCTTGGAGTTAAAACGCACCCCACTCCCTTCAATTACACGATGGTCTGCCCATGTTTGGGAACAGCCGTCAATAAAATGACCGGTCAAGGGAGCTGACTCATCGGCTTTTCAAGTCTATAGATGCCACCCTCCCCCCCCCACCCCAATCCGCCGGAACGGACGATTACATGGTGTATTTTAGAAGATCGGTGTTGCAGTGTGACAAATACACGGTGGTAATGCAGTTAGTAAAATACAAGGTGGCATTACAGTCAGACAAATACAAGGTGGTGTTGCAGTGTGACAAATACAAAATGGTATTGAAGTCTGAAAATACCAAATGGTAATGGAGTGTGACAAATACAGGGTGGTATAGCAGTCTTAAAAATACAAAATGGTATGTAGTATGACACATACAAGGTAGCATTGCAGTGTGACAAATACACGGTGGTATTGCAGTATGACAAATGCATCACAGTTTTCATATTTCAAAAAAATATAATCACCATAATTGTACAACGTAGGACAAATAGTTGTTCATAGTAGGACACAGTGGTTCACAGTAGGACACATAGTTGTACATAGTAGGACACAGTTGTTCATAGAAGACACAAAGAGGTTTATAAGAGGACACATAGTTGTTCATAGTAGGACACATAGTTGTTTATAGTAGGACACATAGTTGTTTATAGTAGGACATAGTTGTTCATAGTAGGACACACAGTTGTTCATAGTAGGACACATAGTTTTTCATAGTAGGACATAGTGGTTTATAGTAGGACACATAGTGGTTTATAGTAGGACACATATTGGTTTATAGTAGGATACATAGTTGTTCATAGTAGGACATATATTTGTTCATAGTAGGACACATAGTGGTTTATAGTAGGACACATAGTGGTTTATAGTAGGACACATAATGGTTCATAGTAGGACACAGTGGTTTATAGTAGGACACATATTTTTTCAATGCAGGACATATAGTTGTTCATAGTAGGACACAGAGTGGTTCATAATAGGACACATATTTGTTCATAGTAGGACACATAGTGGTTCATAGTAGTAGTTCATAGTTAGTAAAATACAAGGTGGCATTACAGTCAGACAAATACAAAATGGTATTGAAGTCTGAAAATACCAAATGGTAATGGAGTGTGACAAATACAGGGTGGTATAGCAGTCTTAAAAATGCAACATGGTATGTAGTATGACAAATACAAGGTAGCATTGCAGTGTGACAAATACACGGTGGTATTGCAGTATGACAAATACATCACAATTTTCATATTTCAAAAAAATATAATCACCATAATTGTACAACGTAGGACACATAGTTGTTCATAGTAGGACACAGTGGTTCACAGTAGGACACATAGTTGTACATAGTAGGACACAGTTGTTCATAGAAGACACAAAGAGGTTTATAAGAGGACACATAGTTGTTCATAGTAGGACACATTGTTGTTTATAGTAGGACACATAGTTGTTTATAGTAGGACATAGTTGTTCATAGTAGGACACACAGTTGTTCATAGTAGGACACATAGTTGTTCATAGTAGGACATAGTGGTTTATAGTAGGACACATAGTGGTTTATAGTAGGACACATAGTGGTTTATAGTAGGATACATAGTTGTTCATAGTAGGACACATATTTGTTCATAGTAGGACACATAGTGGTTTATAGTAGGACACATAGTGGTTTATAGTAGGACACATAGTGGTTCATAGTAGGACACATAGTGGTTTATAGTAAGACACATATTTTTTCAATGCAGGACATATAGTTGTTCATAGTAGGACACAGAGTGGTTCATAATAGGACACATATTTGTTCATAGTAGGACACATAGTGGTTCATAGTAGGACAAATAGTTGTTCAATGTAGGACAACTAGTATTTCAATGTAGGACACATAGTTGTTCATTGTAGGACACATAGTAGTTTATATTAGGACACACAATTTTTCATAGTAGGACACATTGGTGTTCACAGTAGGACACATTGGTGTTCACATTAGGACACATTTATTAATATTAGGGCACATAGTTTTCATAGTAGGACACAGTGGTTCATAGTAGGACACAGTGGTTCATAGTAGGACATATTGTTGTTCACAGTAGGACACACAGTTGTTCATAGTAGGACACATACTTTTCATAGTAGGACACAGTGGTTCATAGTAGGACTTATTGTTGTTCACAGTAGGACACACAGTTGTTCATAGTAGGACACATATTTTTCATAGTAGGACACATTCTTTAACAACATAGAAGGCAGGTCTGTGTCCGGTGAAAAAAGAAAAGTTTTGACACAACTGACTGATTTATGTCTGTATGTCAAGCTATACAAACACTGACCGCTAGGGTCACTGGTCACTCCGAGTCAAACGGGATGTCTCGCGGTCACCAGGTTTCAGTGTGTCGTGAATGACCTGTTCAAAAATGGGGAGATTAGTCAAGTCCTATAGTTATAGGACATGGGACAGATTCTTTGAGTGTCTCATGCTAATTTAGTCCCAGAATGACATCATTGAGACCTCGTACAAGTGATGTCATGAACAAATTTGCACACGTCTGACCGATTCATGTGACGATGTCATGACGCATGAGTGACAACCGGGCAACATCGTGACACAACGTGACCATGTATTGTCCTTTATTGAAGTCGTGACATCATAATATGACCACGTCACACCTTCGTGACTCACGTGATACCTTCTTGACCCACGTGACATCTTCATGTGACGCATGTGATACATTTCATGAGTGACGTGATACCATCTTGACCTACGTGACCCCTCAAGGCTCACGTGACTCTCTCAAGATCCACGTGACAGCTTGCCATAAAATAATTAGCACTGTCAACACTCACAAAATGTCACTGTCACAAGTGACATAGGTCACACATGTCACTGTCAGACATTACTCACATATGACACTGTCACACATTACTCGCACATGACACTGTCACACATTACTCGCACATGACACTGTCAGACATTACTCACACATGACACTGTCACACATTACTCACACAGGTCACTGTCATATATTACTCACACATGTCACACTGACCACCAACCATGGAGAACATGTCACACTGGCATCCACACATCAAGACCACATGGTCATACTGAACATCAAGCCTTACTCACGTGTCACACTGACCAACGCACATTGCGCACACCACATGACACACCACATGACACATAACATGCCACACCACAGCAGTGTTCACTGACCGAAGTTAAATCAAACACACACAACTTGTACTACTCACCTACACTGGCAGGTAATAAGTTTTAACGACGTGAGCCGTTGAGAGATGGGCACCAACAGTTTAGTCTGGCACTCCAGGAGCTGTACACCAACGGGCAGGTAACCCCTAAACACCCGTGTTAAACGCTCACGATTTAACGCCCTTGTTTTATAGAGTTGCAGGCAAGATGGAAATTAAATCGAAGCAAACACAAAATGCAACCTATGAGTCCTAATAGTGAACACACTAGGGTTAATAATAACACTACTGGTACCACACTACTGTTTACAAAAAAAATATACACAGTAGTTATTTCACGACATGGCGTGTTGTAGGTTTACAGAGCGATGCCAGCTGATCACACGGCTCATGGGTCAAAATATAAACAAAAACAAACGATGTGTTTCAATCGCATGTAGGTCACGACTTTTTAATTAGGTCAACTGCTCGGCATAAAAAAACAACAAACCAGTCGCCGGCTGATTGCACAGTTCAGAAGGGGGGAAAAAAATCACATTTAATGCCCTAAACGGCTCTGCGGTCATCAAATATATTCCACACAGCGCCTGCTCACCGACAACAGCACACTACCACAGTAGTTTCAGCAGCAAGATTGGGACGTTCCCCGTGTGGAATGGTTCTACCAGACGGCCGTGTGTGTAGGTACCGGCGGCCGTGAGTGTGTGCAAACTTGGGGGAGTGTGTTTCTTACTCGTCGAGCAATTCCAACACCTTCTCACACGAGTTGTACGTATGCTGTTTAGGAGGAAAGGGAAGAGAGAAAAAGTAATAAAAAAAATATACAGAAGAGGGAGAGAGAACGAAAAATAAAATAAAAACTTCAGGTAATCACCAAGGAGAGATGGAGAGAAGGGGTTAGCTCACCATGGTGCAACATTTTTTAATTTTTTTTTACACTGGCCCTTTCGTTGCTGGGATTGCCGAGTCTGAGTCAAGCGGCGAGAGATGTCAAGTGATCAGTAATAATACAGGTTCCAGGGCCATGGCACCGGTTTCAAGTTTGCCGCTGAAAATGATTCCTGCTAGTTGAATAGTTACTCAGCGGGCACAGTTCTTTGCTGTGTGTGAAGCCAATCACTAGAGAGTTTCTTCAAACTGAAGTTTTTCTGATAGCACTCTCTCTCCCTCCCTCTATCCCTGTCTCGGTCTCTCTCCCCCTCCCTCTTCCTCTCTCATCCTCCCCTATCTCCATCTCTTTCTCACCCCCCCTCCTTTTTTTTCAATCCCTTCATCTGTCCATTTCTCTATTCCCCTCTCTCTCTCTCTCTCTCTCTCACTCTCTCTTTATATTTCACCCTTCTCTCTCCCCTCTCTATCAGTCTCTGCCTTTCCTCTCTCTCTCTCTCTGTCGTTCTACTCTCTTGCTACATCTCTTATCACTTTCGTGTACTCTATATCTCTCTTTTAATCAGCCATCCTCTATCTCAAACCTTTCTCCCACTACCATCTTTCATCTCTGCTCTCTCTCTATCTTTTTGCTCTGTTTATTATCCTCCCCCTCTCTGTTTTTCTCTTACTATTCCCTTCCCTATCTCCTCTTTCTCTCCCCCCTCTTTCTCTCTGAATCTCACCATCTCTCCTACTCCCCATATATATATTAAACCTATATAATATTATATTTTTAAAGTAAGGTAATTCACCCCTAGCCTCCCCCCCCCCCATAATGGGATGATAAAATTTAACAGAAACAAATTATAGTCATTATATTTCATATCACATTCCAATTAATTCAACCTTCATATCAAGGTCATATGATAACAAAATGGCGTTAATTTTTTGTTAATAACGTTCTTTGTGTGAGTCTCTCTTCAAATGAAGATGACATCCATGTTTTCAATTAATGGTAAGGACATAGGTAGCCCTAACAAATGAAGATGACATCCATGTTTTCAATTAATGGTAAGGACATAGGTAGCCCTAACAAATGAAGATGACATCCATGTTTTCAATTAATGGTAAGGACATAGGTAGCCCTAACAAATGAAGATGACATCCATGTTTTCAATTAATGGTAAGGACATAGGTAGCCCTAAATGCGGTTGCTTCCAATTTTAAAAAAAAATATAAAGCTCTCAAAGGGCGCACCGGTTAGGTTTAGATAGTCTGCTTGGTTAAGGTTTGGAAGCTTCCTATCGTCTGCTAGAGCAACTCGTTGAAACATGAATTGAAACAACTGATTTTGGAACACGATGAATACGTCTCCCAGACACCAAATCCCCCCACCCCCACCCCCCACTCCCAAAGCGCGCCTCTCACGCTTACACACACTCTCTCACCCTGAGTCACACACACTTACACAAACACACGCAAATACTCAGAGCCAGACACACACTCACATACTCACACAATGACACTCAGACAAAAATACACTCCCTCTCACTCATAAACAAACACACACACACTCATACACACACTCAAATGTTCTTGTAGCTCCAGTACAAGATCTATGCACTAGCGAATCGTCTATGAAACAAACCACTTGAAACAATGATGGACATATTTTTGATTGCCTCTATTTTAATGGAAGAATATTCTTATGTTAGGTATATTCTTCAACTCATCAGTATTGCGCACCAGGCGCTAAATAGCACGATACAGTGCAAATGAGTGTGATTTCAATATTTTTTCTTTGTAGAATCCAAATTTATTTAAAATACACGCCTAGATCTTGGATCTACATACAGACCCACCACGACAAAATCACTCCACCACTCGACAGCTCCACCACACCACTTCTCCACCACTCGACCACTCCACCATTCGACCACTCCACTACTCGACCAGTCGACCACCGACAAGTCCACCACTCGACCAGTCCACCACTCGACCACTCCACCACTCGAACAATCCATCACTCCACAACTCCACCACTCAACCACTCCACCAATGGACCACTCCACCACTCGAACAGTCCACAACTCGACCTCTCCACCACTCGACAACTCCACCACTCAACCACTCCACCTCTCGACCATTCCAACACTCCACCACTCGAACACTACACCACTCCACCACTCGACCACTCCACCACTCGACAACCTCACCACTCCACCACTCCATCACTTGACAAATCCAGCACTACACCACTCGATCACTCCACCACTCTACCACTCGTGGTACATTCTCTTTCTTGCCACCCAAGTTATTCAATCACTAATGTATTGGATATAAATAAACCTTATTATACCTAATGCGCCACCCCGAGCCCCTGCCTACAATTCAGATAGGGGGGGCCAGGGGGGCGTGCTGAAACATGGTAATAATTTCGTCTGTTGGATGTGATGATGGGTAATGCTTAAGAAAATGACTCGATGATGTCCTCTTCCATCATGACGCGTCGCTTCCTGCAATCCCTGGGGCCTGTAACGGGCATGTCGATCCTTCGATGTCAGTATGACCTGAGCTACCTTATTTACTCTTATAAAAACCATCTTTACCCTTACAAAAGTACTTCTTTCACCTTACAAAATACCTTCTTTAACATTTAAAATACCTTCTTTACCTTTAAAAAATGCCAGGGACGTCATTTTGGTATGGGAGGATGCAGTAATTATTTCAGAAATTTCCCCCTGAGATCTAGCTGAAAGAAACCCTGGTAGGATGGTGCTGTATCTGCAGGTTTTATTTCAATTGCTCTGCACTGTGACGCCTGCAGTAACAAACAACTTAACAAGCCGACCAGGTTTTGGTTTTGCCCTCCTCCCCTTCCCTCTCTGAAAAAAATACCTGAAATGACGCCCCCTGCTCAATACATTCCTTACCCTTACCAAATACCTTCTTAGTTGCTGCGGCTGTATTCGTAATTGTGTGTGTGTGGGGGGGGGGTATTTATTTTATCATTTTTTTTTTAAATTTTGATTTGATTCATTTGTCCAATGAGATTTGTCTGTGCACGATGTGGAAAAAAAATGTTTCAGCAATGCTTCGTACCAATTGTTTCTGCTGGAGAAAAGAGATTTCTATCACGGGGTAAAAAATGAAAGCTGACACCGCTTGGGTTATTGATTTTTTTCCCCCCGACCTGTTGTCTCACATCGACCGGTGCCAGACTCTCACGTTAACGTAACACACATTGGATGACCTCACCCGACCCACCCAGTCCGCAGACCCACCCATCCCATAGATCCACTCCAACTCACTGACTCACCACTCCATCTGTGACCCAATCGTGGTGGAAAAAAAAAATAAAATAAAAATAAAATTTGAGCTAACATGTCGTTCCCTAAACATGTCCCTGCCCGACATGTGTCTGTCCAAGCTAGAGATAAGGGTTTCCCGTGCAGCCAGTGTAACTGGAGATAATGGACCTCGCGTGAACCAGAGCAGAAACTTAACATAAAATATGTTGATTTTATTGATCACTTGTATTTTTTTCTTCCCCCAAGCCCTTGACATGAAACCAGA
Source organism: Lymnaea stagnalis (assembly GCA_964033795.1). NCBI lineage: Eukaryota > Metazoa > Mollusca > Gastropoda > Lymnaeidae > Lymnaea > Lymnaea stagnalis. The sequence goes on from CAXITT010000437.1 coordinate 658,776, forward strand.
GGATGAAGAGGCGAAGGTCCATCCAAGTTAGGGCTTCTCAAGCGGGCTCGAACCCTGAGACCCCCATCCAAGTTAGGGCTTCTCAAACGGGCTCGAACCCTGAGACCCCATCCTAGTCAGGGCTTCTCAAAAGGGTTCTTTGAGTGGGAGTCATCTTTATCCCGTTGTTGCCAGGCATAAGCAAAACCAAATGATAGGAGAAAACCGAATACGAGTACATATTGGCGGGGGGGGGGGATTGGGAGTGGGTGGGAGAGAGGGGAAGAGGGAGTGGAGGGGGGGGGGGGGGGGTAGGGGGGGAGAGGGGGGTGGGGGGGGTGGGGGGGGCGGGGTGGGAGGGAGGGGGGAGGATTGGGAGTGGGTGGGAGAGAGGGGAAGAGGGAGTGGAGGGGTGGGAGGGGCGTTAGTGAGGGAGAGTGGGATGGAGGGGGTGGGTGGGTCTGGTTGTGAGGGAGGGGGGAAAAGAGAAGGAAGAAGGGAGGTATGAAGGGGATGGGGGCGAGGCCGGGAGGGGGGGGGAATGAGACGGACAACACATTAAGAACATGACAGACAAATCAATTGTTTTATGTTTATAGGGGAATGAGGGGTGGGGAGAGGTGGTTGTGTTTGGTGCGTCCACCCATTGTTGCGTCCACCCATTGTTCAATGACATGCGAGAGAGATGGAGGAAGAGAACGAGAGGAAGAGAGCGGGGGAAAAAGAGAGAGGGGAGAGACGCAGTGGGGAGAGAGACGCAGCGGGGAAAGAGTTGGATATGGACAGGGGGATATAGGGGTGGAGAAAGAAGGAGAGAGGGGAAGATAGAGCGGGTGTAGAGAGGGGGAGAGAGAGTGGGAGAGAGAGGGGGAGATAGAGAGAGATGGTAAGAGAGAGAAAGAGGATAGGGAGAAAAGAGAGAGAGAGCGATTAGACAGTTCTGTCAAGTGACCAGTACACTATAATGCAGTGGTTCTCAAACTTCCTAATGCCACGACCCTTTAATTCAGTTCCTCATGTTGTAGCGACCCCTAACCATAAAAATTGTTCGTTGCTACTTCATAAATATGTGTTGTCCGATGGTCTTAGGTGACCCCAAAGGCATCGCGACGCACAGGCTGAGAACCGCTGCTATAATGTATAGCCCCGGAATTAGATTGCCTGGGTTTTGTCTGCCCTGTTTTCCGATATTAGTTAATGTATACATTTTTAAAATAGTTTTGTAGATTTACTAAATAATGCAATATGATAGTTGTTTATCAGTCAGGCTGAGAACCTTTGTAAGATTTGTTCCTTGAATACATATTTTTAAACGGATGCGTTCAAGGGAAACCGATATCCGTTCGGAAAAAAACGGGTGGGGGGAGGGTTAGAATACTCAATGAGGCTCTGAGGGAGGAAATGTATGGTGTTTTATTACTCCCCCTCCCCCCCCCCCCCCCCCCCCCCTCACCCGTGAGGCCCCAATTTAAAAAAAAAAAAAAAAAAAAATAAGCCCACAANGTGCAAAGATAAAATTCAAGAACTCAGGGGAGGATGGTGTGGTGGGGGTGGGGCGCCGGGCGGGGGGGGCAGGGTTGTGATAGACACCACCTTGATCTGCGTCTCACACTCTTTGTCTTCTTCTGATGACGTCTGTCTAGCGGGATAGCGCACGTGTGTATGTGTGAGCTGTGTAAGGGAGGGGGGTCTCTGTGTATGTGTGTGCTGTGTAAGGGGGGTCTCTGTGTATGTGTGTGCTGTGTAAGGCTGTCTCTGTGTATGTGTGTGCTGTGTAAGGGGGGTCTCTGCGTATGCAAATGCTGTGTAAGGGGGGTCTCTGTGTATGTGTGTGCTGTGTAACAGTTCTCTGTGTAGCTGTGCTTAGGCGTCTATGTTTGTCTATGTCTGTGTGCGGTACTTAAACATATATGTGTGCTGTGTGTGTGTGCTTTCCCATATTTTGTGTATGAGCTTCCCCATATGATATGTGCGTGTATCATATATATACGTATTTGTGTTTTTTTTTTTTGGTGTGTTTTGTGTGTATCTGTGTGTGTGTGTGTCTATCTCACTGCCTGTTTGTATGTGTATGTGAGTTAGTGCGTAAATCAAATTCACTTCCTCGTCAACATGGTATTCATATGTATATTTTTTTAAAAGTTAAAATTTATAATTTCTGAAGAGTAGCAGGCAGATCATTCTTTATCTCCCTAAAAATTACCATAAAATGTATTTAAATTCACTCACGCATGCACACAGAGGCACACACGCACACAAGCACACGCAAAGCACGCATACACTAATAAAACAAAAAAATAAGTAGGGGGCAAATGTGAAAGTAGACAGAAGCTTCATTTCTTTAAGTATTGTTTTATGACGTTGCATATATATTATGTATGTGTATGTGTCTCTCTGATCATTAGTATTATTCATTTTAATGCAAAATAAATATTTACCAATCCATAAATACTAATATGGATATAAAATATGAGCATTCTCCACTAACTGGTATATGCGTCTGTTCATGTAAATACTCTTTTAAATATTCATGTTAATATTCATTTAAATATTCATGTAAATATTCATGTAAATATTCCTTTAAATATTCATGTAAATATTCACGTAAATATTCATGTAAATATTCATTTAAATATTCATTTAAATATTCATGTAAATATTCATGTGAATATTCATGTAAATATTCATTAAAATATTCATGTAAATATTCATGTAAATATTCATTTAAATATTCATGTAAATATTCATTTAAATATTCATGTAAATATTCATTTAAATATTCATTTAAGTATTCATGCAAATATTCATGTAAATATTCATTTAAATATTCATGTAAATATTCATGTAAATATTCATTTAGATATTCATGTAAATATTCATTTAAATATTCATTTAAATATTCATTTACAAATTCATGTAGATATTCATGTAAATATTCATGTAAATATTTATGTAAATATTCATGTAAAAATTCATTTAAAAATTCATGTAAATATTCATTTAAATATTCATTTAAATATTCATGCAAATATTCAGGTAAATATTATTTTAAATCATTCATTTAAATATTCATGTAAATATTCATTTAGATATTCATGTAAATATTCATTTGAATATTCATTTAAATATTCATGTAAATATTCATGTAAAAATTCATTTAAAAATTCATGTAAATATTCATTTAAATATTATTTTAAATATTCATGCAAATATTCATGTAAATATTATTTTAAATATTCATGTAAATATTCATTTAAATATTCATTTAAATATTCATTTAAATATTCATGTAAATATTCATGTAAATATTCATTTAGATATTCATGTAAATATTCATGTAAATAGTCATTTAAATATTCATGTAAATATTCATGTAAATATTCATGTAAATATTCATTTAAATATTCATTTAAATATTCATGTAAATATTCATTTAATTATTCATGTAAATATTCATGTAAATATTCATTTAAATATTATGTAAATATTCATTTTGATATTCATGTTAATATTCATGTAAATATTCATTTAAATATTCATGTAAATATTCATGTAAATATTCATGTAAATATTCATGTAAATATTTATTTAAATATTCATTTAAATATTCATTTAAATATTCTTTTAAATATTCATATACATATTCGTATAAATATTCATGTAAATATTCATGTGAATATACATGTAAATAAATATTCATGTAAAAATTTATGTAAATATTCATGTAAATATTCATGTAAATATTCATTTAGATATTCATGTAAATAGTCATTAAAATATTCATGTAAATATTAATGTAAAAATTCATGTAAATATTCATTTAAATATTCATGTAACTATTCATGTAAATATTCATGTACATATTCATTTAAAATATTCATGTAAATATTCATTTAAATATTCATGTAAATATTCATGTAAATATTCATTTAGATATTCATGTAAATATTCATGTAAATAGTCATTTAAATATTCATGTAAATATTCATTTAAATATTCATTTAAATATTCATGTAAATATTCATTTAATTATTCATGTAAATATTCATGTAAATATTCATTTAAATATTCATGTAAATATTCATTTTGATATTCATGTTAATATTCATGTCAATATTCATTTAAATATTCATGTAAATATTCATGTAAATATTCATGTAAATATTCATGTAAATATTTATTTAAATATTCATTTAAATATTCATTTAAATATTCTTTTAAATATTCATATACATATTCGTATAAATATTCATGTAAATATTCATGTGAATATACATGTAAATAAATATTCATGTAAAAATTTATGTAAATATTCATGTAAATATTCATGTAAATATTCATTTAGATATTCATGTAAATAGTCATTAAAATATTCATGTAAATATTAATGTAAAAATTCATGTAAATATTCATTTAAATATTCATGTAACTATTCATGTAAATATTCATGTACATATTCATTTAAAATATTCATTTAAATATTCATTTAAATATTCATGTAAATATTCATTAAAATATTCATGTAAATATTCATGTAAATATTCATGTAAATATTCATGTAAGTATACATTTAGATATTCATGTAAATATTAATGTAAATATTCATGTAAATATTCATGTAAATATTCATTTAAATATTCATGTAAATATTCATTTAGATATTCATGTAAATATTCATTTAAATATTCATTTAAATATTCATGTAAATATTCATTTAAATATTCATGTAAATATTCATGTAAATATTCATTTAAATATTCATGTAAATATTCATTTTGATATTCATGTTAATATTCATTTAAATATTCATGCAAATATTCATGTAAATATTCATGTAAATATTCATGAAAATATTCATTTAAATATTCATGCAGATATTCATGTAAATATTCATGTAAATATTCATGTAAAAATTTATGTAAATATTCATGTAAATATTCATGTAAATATTCATTTAGATATTCATGTAAATATTCATTAAAATATTCATGTAAATATTAATGTAAAAATTCATGTAAATATTCATTTAAATATTCATGTAACTATTCATGTAAGTATTCATGTACATATTCATTTAAAATATTCATGTAAATATTCATTTAAATATTCATGTAAATATTCATTTAAATATTCATGCAAATATTCATGTAAATATTTATTTAAATATTTATGTAAATATTCATGTAAATATTCATTTAGATATTCATGTAAATATTCATTTAAATATTCATTTAAATATTCATTTAAATATTCATTTAAATATTCATGTAAATATTCATGTAAATATTCATGTAAATATTCATTTAAATATTCATTTAAATATTCATTTAAATATTCATGTTCATGTAAATATTCATTTAAATATTCATGTAAAAATTGATTTAAAAATTCATGTAAATATTCATTTAAATATTCATTTAAAAATTCATGCAAATATTCATGTAAATATTATTTTAAATATTCATGTAAGAATTCATGTAAATATTCATTTAGATATTCATGTAAATATTCATTTAAATATTCATTTAAATATTCATGTAAATATTCATGTAAAAATTCATTTAAAAATTCATGTAAATATTCATTTAAATATTATTTTAAATATTCATGCAAATATTCATGTAAATATTATTTTAAATATTCATGTAAATATTCATTTAAATATTCATTTAAATATTCATTTAAATATTCATATAAATATTCATGTAAATATTCATTTAGATATGCATGTAATATTCATGTAAATAGTCATTTAAATATTCATGTAAATATTCATGTAAATATTCATGTAAATATTCATGTAAATATTCACTTAAATATTCATGTAAATATTCATTTAAATATTCATGTAAATATTCATGTAAATATTCATTTAAATATTCATGTAAATATTCATTTTGATATTCATGTTAATAGTCATGTAAATATTCATTTAAATATTCATGTAAATATTCATATAAATATTCATGTAAATATTCATGTAACTATTTATTTAAATATTCATTTAAATATTCATTTAAATATTCTTTTAAATATTCATGTAAATATTCGTATAAATATTCATGTGAATATTCATGTAAATAAATATTCATGTAAATATTCATGTAAATATTCATGTAAATATTCATGTAAATATTCATGTAAATATTCATTTAGATATTCATTTAAATATTCATTTAAATATTCATGTAAATATTCATTTAAATATTCATTTAAATATTCATGTAAATATTCATGTAAATATTCATGTAAATATTCATGTACAAATTCATGTAAATATTCATGTAAATATTCATTTAAATATTCATGTAAATATTCATTTAAATATTCATTTAAATATTCATTAAAATATTCATTAAAATATTCATGTAAATATTCATTTAGATATTCATGTAAACATGTGTGTACATATTCATGTCAAAATTCATGATAATATTCATGTATACATTTATGTAAATATGCATGTCAACATTATTATACGCATTCACGTCAAAAATCATGTAAGTATTCATGTCAACATTCATGTAAATATTCATGTAAATATTCATGTAAATATTCTACAAGACCTACAAGGCTACACACCTACAAGGCTACAGATCCACAAAGCTACAGAGCTAAAAATCTACAAGGCTACAGACCTACAAAGCTACAGAGCTACATATCTACAAAGCAACAGAACTACAGACCTACAAGGCTAGAGTCCTACAAAGCAACAGAGCTACAGACCTACAAAGCTACATACCTACAAGGCTACAGAGCTACATATCTACAAAGCAACAGAACTACAGACTTACAAGGCTAGAGTCCTACAAAGCAACAGAGCTACAGACCTACAAAGCTACATACCTACAAGGCTACAGAGCTACATATCTACAAAGCAACAGAACTACAGACCTACAAGGCTAGAGTCCTACAAAGCAACAGAGCTACAGACCTACAAGGCTACAGACCTACAAAGCTACAGAGCTACATATCTACAAAGCAACAGAACTACAGACCTACAAGGCTAGAGTCCTACTAAGCAACAGAGCTACAGACCTACAAAGCTACATACCTACAAGGCTACAGAGCTACAGAGCTACAGAGCGTCACTAACGCTACCAGATGCCACTGATTTCCCTAAAGAAAGTTCCCGATAGCTGTTCTCAATGAGATTCTTAAAAATACCGCACGTGCGTTTGGTAATAGTTTCTTTAGTGTTACAGAAATAGTCTCAACTCAAATATGGTGTCCATAAATCTGAGGTATGAAAGGAGGTGGGACATTGTAAAATTAATATAGTTCAGGGGCGTGAAAAAAATGTGCGGTTGCAACCCTGGGGAGGGGAGGGGGGAAGCAGTAATTGGGATTATTATTAAGTGCGTTACTTGCATGCATGTTTTATCAAGTAACCCCCATTAGATGGGAAGTTCACGCATTGTCGTCGCCACTGTTTAGTCCAGCTATAGTTAGTAATATCATATACTGATTGTTTTAACATGCACTTTAAACAAATTATTACAATTTAGGGGAAAAACCAATTTGAATAGCCAGAAATATGCTACCGTTTGACCAGTGGTCAGTCACCCAAGACTTCAGATCCGCATACAGATATGTTACTGTTAGACCAGTGGTCAGTCACTCAAGGTTTCAGATCCGCATACAAATATTGTTACTGTTTGACCAGTGGTCAGTAACACAAGACTTCACACCCGCATACAAATATACATACAAACTCCGCTAAAATGATATAAGGGCAACAACCAAAACAATAAAAGATTATTCGAATCCAACATGATTAGCCTCCCATAAAAATTTGAAGAAGATTCCATCACCCAAAAGTTAAAAAAAAAGAAAAAAAGAACATTGTTATATTACAGTGTGCAAATGACTGACACGGTTGTCAATCATCATTAAAGAATGCAGTGATAATCTTTTCTATCATACATTGGAAACATTAAAAATATCTACCATGTAATATGACCACATCATTAAAACCCTGCCATTCTGACAGTTGAGAAGAATCCGCAAGAGACCGAGCATCGGGGCGTTCCTCTATGCACCAAAACTCCAAACAGCACTGAGCCAACAGATCAGCAGTTGCAGAGCGAAACAGACAAGCCAGAGCAGCCCGGGGTTAACCCTTCCCCTGGACACGTCCCGTTAAACCCCTTGCACCTTACTGCGCATGAACATTTTCGCGCCGAAACCGGTCGCACCGGACAACTGCGTACCTGGCAGGCAGACGATTGAAATCACCTTGCTCGATGTCGACGGAGGAGCCAACACGGAGTGAACACGTCGCACACGACGTCACCAGCTCAGCCAAAATACGTCCCTGACGTCATCCTCGGACCTCGCATCCATCTCAGCAACAAGAACTCTCTTCGAATCTGCACGGTCTGCGTTTTGACGTTGGCGTCCCTTTGTTAAATTCCTCAAGCGTTGGGACAGGCGAAGGGCCAGATTCTCTTCGGGTGGTCTCCCTTGACGTACGTGGCCGTTAAGAAGATACTGTGATCTGAAGACGAAGAAGAAATGATTTAATGTGGTTTCTCGCTTACTCTCTGACCCACTTAATGACGGGTGCTGTTTTTTTTTAAACGGTGGGGGGGGGAATAGGGGGGGGTGGAGTTTGTAGTTTTGGGGGGGGGTTTGGGGGGGCGGTAGGGAAGGGGGAGCCCGGTGCTTTAATGAAACTCAGGATTTGGTTTCCATGGAGATTTGTAACAACTTCATTCATTGGATGTTCTCTTTTAATCCCCAGCATTGGGTGTGATCATTGTCGCCCCCTCCACCCCCACACCCCACCCCCAATGTTTCCTAATTTTCTCATATTGCTTGACATCTTTTGTTTTATTCACTCACCTATTATTCTTCGAGCAATGGAACACAAATAATATGTATAACGTCTCAAAATAAAGCAATGGAACAAAAATAATATATATAACGTATCAAAATAAAGCAATGGAACACAAATAATATGCATAAAGTATCAGATAAATGTTTTATTTTTATTTTAGATTGCATGACAAAGTGAATATTTACATACACATTCAACAAGGCATCCGTCACAGGTACATCATTTCATTCGCGACCGTTGAGCCACTCTCTGATAATATCGCCACGGTGTGTGTCGCACTGAATTAGTCAGCAGCAGGTTAATACTGGAGCCTTGGTGTGCGTCGGCCGTCTTGGTTCTTTGTGTGCGTCGGCCATCTTGGTTTTTGGTGTGTGTCGGCCATCTTGGTTCTTGGTGTGTGTCGGCCATCTTGGTGCTTGGTGTGGTTAAACAACATATTTGACACATTATGTTCTTGACCCACAAATAGTTTGTCTTCCACCAGGACACACGCCATGTTTGGTTTCTTTTAGGGTGTCGTTTTCTTCTAACTCTAGCATCGACTTCAGATCAATACCCAGCAACCAATGACCGACCAATACCCAGCAACCAATGGCCGACCAATACCCAGCAACCAATGGCCAACCAATACCCAGCAACCAATGGCCGACCAATACCCAGCAACCAATGGCCGACCAACTCCAAGTTTCCACTATATAATCTAATTTAATTAATCAGAAAACATTGTATACATAATCACAGTGAAATCATAAGTTATCACTTATCACTACAGGTATGAAGACACGACAATAAATATGTTTAACAAATGAGACGCGAATGTTTGTTTGAGTCGTATATTGAAACACAGACATACAAACACACATACACACGACATATAATTCAGAAACATACAAACACAGACATACTAACATACATAAACACCCCCCAAACACAGACACACAAATACAAACACACACACAAACACACAAAAAAAAACTAACATGCACAAATATACACATACAACTTGCTCATAAACTAACATACGAAAAAACACATAAACACTCACAAACAGATACACTAACTCACAGATATACACACATGCAACACACACATTAACACAACACAAAATAGGCTAAGCTCCCCCCCCCCACGGGGCCTGTCCTTCATATCACATATGTTTCCCTCATTCTCAGTAACACATCTATGGAAGACCCCCCCCCACCCCCGGCCCTTGCAACCCCACCCCATCCCACCTTTTCTAGAAATGATTACATTCATATATGAAGTTTAGATACTTTGATTTTCCTAAGCCAACACTCTGATCATGAAATGCCCCCACCCCCCCACCCCCCACACACCTCGAACGCACGTCTTCCTAATCACCTTACCGTAGACGTAGGCTACTTGTATCTTGTAGCGTAGTCCCCAAAGTTCTTCCGGCAACCTGAATGATAGCGCCAAGACGCACGTCTTCCTAATCACCTTACCGTAGACGTAGGCTACTTGTATCTTGTAGCGTAGTCCCCAAAGTTCTTCCGGCAACCTGAATGATAGCGCCAAGTGACACGCCAGCAGGCAATCATGATTTCAAATCAAAGGGACGTTACCAGAACTGCTCCCCCCCTACCCTACCCCCCCCCAACTCACTCCACCCCCTTATCTTGAGAACTCTGACATTTTTAATGTTCAGAGCAAACATGTGATAAGACTAACACGGTGTCCTTTGGTCACTGGGACGTGTGGTAACTGGGACGTGAGAAAACTGGGGCGTGAGGTAACTTGGACGTGTGGTAACTGGGACGTGTGGTAACTTGGACATGTGGTAACTGTGACGTGTGGTAACTTGGACATGTGGTAACTGTGACGTGTGGTAACTTGGACGTGTGGTAACTTGGACATGTAGTAAAATGAACGTGTGGTAAATTACGTTTCGGTAGGATGTCGGGAGCCCAGAGGAATAATGTGCTCAAAAGGGTTCAAGAACGACACACAGTAACCACCCCCCCCACCTCCCCCAAGTCGAGTTAAATGATAGGTTTAAACATCTACGAATTTTTTAGACTGTTCGTGGTATTGAATGCTGATTGGTGCATTAGGCCACGCTCGTGTCTAGGGAGAAAAGTTTGACAAAAGAATCGCCTCCCGTCCAGTTGTGAGGTGTGACGCAACAGTTTGAACGGGTGGATGAAGAACTGCCTGGCAGGGTCGTAGTGCGTCCACGGGCTCGTCCTGTCCTTCCCCCACAGGCTGGACCCCGACATGTACACCACCTCTTCCTTCCTGGCGAGTCCGTAGTGGATGACGGGAAGTGCGATCTCGATCATCGACCCGTGACGTCGGAACAGCTCGGACGCCGTGATGTAATCGTCCCTCAGGACATCCGGGACGTAGAAGATGTCGGTCGCGCGGTGGATGATGGATCCCAACCCGATGTTGTGCTCGTAGTTCGCCAAGAACCTTTTGGCGAAGCCTCGAAACCCTCGCGTGTGGTTCCCAAGGGATGTATCGCCGGAGGCATTTCGGATCTCCGAGAACACTTGGATGGCCGCCCGTTGACCCATGGGAGAGTTCCAATGCACCCAGTTGTGTACGCGCCTCGTGTCGTGTAACTTCCTTCTGGTGAACCCGGCTGGCATCCAAATCCGGTCGCGTGGAAGACCGACAAGCTTCCAGGTGTTGAGGAGGACGTCCTCCCCGATCTGCAGGTAACCTTTAACTGGAAGTCCCAGCTTCATCCCGTGTGTGACGCACTCGTACATGAGGTACCAGCCATGGGTCAAACCTTCCACGTAGCTGACGTAAGTGAGGCCAAGATCGCCCGCGAAACTCGCGAAGTGGTCCGCCGAGGGCCCGCAGTATAAGATATGCTTGAAGTAAGGTCTGTGCATGAACTCCGTGTACGGCACGTTCCGGAACAATGATTCGTAATTGATGACGACGATGAGCAAGACGTCGTCCATGACCGGATGTAACATGGCGTCGAGGAAGTTGAGCCTTGGTTTGAAATGATCTGAGCACACCTCGGACATTGATTGGGAAATACGTGTGGCCATTTGACTCAGTTGTGTCAAGTGTCCGGAAAAACTCGCACCCACTCTGTATTTGATCTTGAAAGCGTTTTTCACCGGAACCGGCTGTGGGCGAATTGTTGGTAATCTCAGTGAATGCAAGTCTCTCAACCAGGCTTTCAGCAGCTCCACATTTTTGGCGATGGAACTTGGATGGAAGTTCAAACAACCAAGAACGGTCTGAGCCTTCTGCACCACACACTCTTGGGCGTCTGACGCGTGCTCGCACTCTCCGGCTTGAACACATTCAACCATGGTTCGTAATTTGACGACACCGAGTGTGTCGTCCTTGGCGTTAGAAAAACAAAGATCGGAGTTTTCAGAACGAGGCGCTGTCGACGGGTAGAAGGCCACGTTAACGAGTCTCAACCTTTTCAGTTCGTGAACCCAGAGAGCCTCAAATAATTTGAGTTGAGAATCATCCGCATCAAGGGGTTTAAACATGTAGTAGAAAGAATTTTTCAGGAAAAGTGTGGGCCCAACAGGGAGGGGCGCAATTACATCTGGACCCACGACAACGGGCGCCAAATTTCCGCGCTTATCACTTTCCGGGTTTGGCGTTTGTTTAGCGTTTGGAACACAAACAACATGGCGGATCGAAACGTCCCTGAGGTCACCCAAGTGAAACATATCCGATGTTGGATACTTGGATTGATCGCCCTTGACTTCTGTGGACTTTCTCCCGTCAATTTTATCGAGGGTCATCGGTTGCGCCCAATATTGTGACGCGATGAAGACGGTGCTCGAGTTGTACCACAAACCGGATGGATGCTCGTCTGCTCGTCTCAAGGTCCTTGTGATATCGGCCAAGGGTAAGGACGGGCAGTCGACGCGCAGGATCGACGTGGCGCCTCTCGTCACGGCCCAGAGGTACCCAGATAACAGATGTGGGTGGCCGAGGAGATGGGAGGTCTCAAAGTGGCGTAAGTCGGTCGTGACCGTGGCACTGGTCAGCTGGAGGCATTTGGGCGCTCTGTGGGAAGATACACGAGACGTTGTCTAGTTAACATGTCGAGGACATAGACAGAGACTTTGAATTGATAAACAAACATGTAGAGTTGATTAGCTAATTGTGTTATTAGGCACTTTGTATATTTCATCTTATATTTATGTGTTTATTATAACACTTGTGTGTGTGTGTGTGTGAATGTTTGTGTGCGCGCGTGCGTAGGTTCGAGAGTGTGTGTGTGTTTACGTACCTGCAACCCAGTGTTTCTTGCGGCACATTTGTAACAATGATCACTCCCCAATCATGTTGCTTTTCGTACGCTGTGACGTCACGGCAACCAGTAACCGCAGCGTCCATGACAACCCATCGCAGCGACGTGCTAAAAAAGTGATGACTTCATCTCAGTGTACTGCTGACACGGAAGCTAAACACCGCCACTTTTTTTTCGTCTCTTGACTTTTCAACAATTTTTAGTTTACATTACCAGACCCACAAAATTATTGTAAAAAAATTGAAAGAGTGTAGCCATGCAAACTATAAAGTTATTTTAAATAAATCACTTTTGTTTAAAATATTCGCGTTCGTTTTGAAGACTATACATTTTGGTATATAGCTCTGCTATAAAGTTTGTTTACGTTCGATTGCGTTCTCATTTTTTTCTCAAAATGGCAATATGCGACGCGATTTCTAGATTTTCAGTAGTAGAACGTTCAGATTTAATTAATAAATTAAAAACGCCAGATTTCTTATCAGATAGACTTTCCAAGACTTAGACTTACCGAGATTAACTTAGATGTAGACTTAGTGAGCCTTATAAATAGACTTACGAGCCGTTTTTTAAAATTGTGTTTATAAAATAATATAATTTATTTTTTGAAGATTGTACTTTTTATTTTTCACATGCTGTAAGTTGATACACTTTTTGCTTCCGTACTTACATTTGTATTGGTAAAAATGTATTTATATAATTAAAGTAATTTTTAGTATCCCTAGCTGTGGCATAGTCTTTCTTTAGATCAGTCTTTCCTTACACATTGTTTGTTGCACGATCCAAACTATTAGCACAGATTTAATCTGTGTACCCATAACGGTACGTGACACCGTATTAAGGGGTATGTAAAGCTTTGTGTGATAATTCTAATTACTATTGTGGACATTGTATTGAAAATAAGATTAGATTATACAGACCCGTCGCCTTATCACTTCCGTCACTGAAATAATCATTCAAGGACGACCGAAATGATGAAGGTAATCAGCGAATCGAGTGTGCCATGTGATACCCCCGTTTAACAGTCGGGGGCGGGGGTGGGGGGGTGGGGTGGGGGCGGGCTACGCCCATGGCACATTCATCGTCATCAAATATCCTCATTCTTGTCGTATGTTAGCCAAGAAATAAATCTCAGTGAGACAAGCTTTCGGTGAAACAACCTTTCAGTGAGCCAAACCTTTCAGTGAGAAAACCTTTCAGTAAGACAGCCTTCCAGTGAGAAGAACTTTCAGTGAGACAACCTTTCAGTGAGAAAACCTTTCAGTAAGACAGCCTTTCAGTGAGAAAAACTTTCAGTGAGACAACCTTTCAGTGAGAAAATCTTTCAGTAAGACAGCCTTCCAGTGAGAAAACCTTTCAGTTAGACAAGTTTTCAGTGAAACAGACTTTCAGTAAGACAACTTTTCGAAAGTTAAACAACCTTTCAGTGAGACGATCTTTCAGTGAGACAACCTTTCAGTTAGACAACCGTTCGAGTAAGACAACCTTTCAGTAAGAAAGCCTTCCAGTGAGAAAAACTTTCACTGAGACGATCTTTCAGTGAGACAACCTTTCATTGAGACAACCTTTCAGTTACACAACCTTTCAGTGAGACAATCTTTCAGTGAGACAACATTTCGAGTAAGACAACCTTTCAATGAGACAATCTTTCAGTGAGACAACCTTTCAGTGAGACAACCGTTCGAGTAAGACAACCTTTCAGTAAGACAACCTTTCAATGAGACAATCTTTCAGTGAGACAACCATTCAGTGAGACAACCTTTCAGTGAGATAACCTTTCAGTCAGACAACCTTTCAGTCAGACAACCTTTCAGTAAGACAGCCTTTCAGTAAGACTACCTTTAAGTAAGACAACCTTTCAGTAAGACAAACTTTCAGTAAGACAGCCTTTCAGTAAGACAACCTTTCAGTAAGACAACTTTTAAGTATAAGACAACCTTTCAATAAGACAACCTTTCAGTAAGACAACCTTTCAATAAGACAAACTTTCAGTAAGACAGCCTTTCAGTAAGACATACTTTCAGTAAGACAACCTGTCAGTAAGACAACCTGTCAGTAAGACAACTTTTAAGTATAAGACAACCTTTCAATAAGACAACCTTTCAGTAAGACAACCTTTCAATAAGACAAACTTTCAGTAAAACAACCTTTCAGTAAGACTACCTTTAAGTAAGACAACCTTTCAGTAAGCAACCTTTGGAAACGCTTGTATTTTCAGACTATGCAAATCTATACCTCAGGGGCGTTTAGGGCCGTGCGAATGAGGGGTTAGATAGAGGTGATGACGTGACCCGGGCGCCCTCTTCTGGGTGCATCAAAATCTTCACTTTTTATGCGAAATATGTGTATTAAACATTCTTTTTCGGGGGGGGGGGGGGAGGAGGAGGGCCCCTAAATTCGGGATTTTTAACGGGTAAAAGCTTTGAGCCCTCTTCTGGGTGCATCAAAATCTTCACTTTTTATGCGAAATATGTGTATTAAACATTCTTTTTCGGGGGGGGGGGAGGAAGAGGGCTCCTAAATTCAGGAATTTTAACGGGTAAAAGCTTTGCTTGCGACGCCCCTGAAAGCGCGTACTACTTCCCCCCCCCTCCCAAAAAAAAAAAAGTAAATGTTACAAAACTGCATTGATATTATATGAAATAAGAGAATCGAAAGTAATTGCAGCTTATAAAAGGTGCAATAATAGTAGCTTATAAGACGTGCGATAACAATTGTGTTGTTTAAAAAAAAAAAATTGGGGACAAAGATTGTGGGAAAACACTCAACGGTTGAAACGACGTCCAGTGGAGTGGATAGATGACCTTGTTGTGACATTGAAGTGTACACAAGGCAATTATCGGCACGGTTCAATCTTGATTCAAGACCAGAATGTAACGTTCTCGTTGACTGGGAGCTAGAGGTATGGACTGTTTTGTATCAACGTTATCTCATGGGTACAGGAAAGGAAAGGAGCGGGGGCGGCATGGTAAAAACTTGTCCTTATCAGGTGGGGTTTAAGGGGAGGGGGGGGGGAGGAGTTCAGTTGTGGATTATACACTATCGTATAAAGTAGCGCAGTGAGAAGAGAATTTAATACAGTGGATCCTCGTATTACGAACGCCCCGGTTGACGAACACGTTTTGGAGAACACTTTTTTTGTCTCGGTTAACGAACGATGATTCGGGTTATGAGCATGCCCAATAGTTCAGTACACACAATCGCACCAACTCATTAGTGTCAGTAAAAATTGGGCTAGTTGGCCATACATCACCTCTCTCTCACCACTCTCTCACCCGTATCTCACCTCACTCTCACCCTCCCTTCTAATCCTCTCTAACTCCCTCTCACCCCTCTCTTCTCACCCCTCTCTCACCCCTCTCTCACCTTATTCGTACCCCTCTCTCACGGCTCTCTCACCCCTCCCTCACCTTACTCTTACCCCTTCCTCACTCTCTGACCCTCTCTTAACCCTCTCACCCCTCTCTCACCCCTCTCTCACCTCTCTCTCACCCATATCTCACCTCACTCTCAATTCTCTCTAATCCCTATCTCACCTCTCTCTCACCTCTATCTCCCACCCTCTCACACCTTTCTCGTACCTCTATCTCACCACTCTCTCACCACCCTCTCACCTCACCCTCACCTCTCTCTCACTCCTTTCCCACATCTCTGTCACCTCTACCTCACCTCTCTCTCACCTCTCTACCTCACCTCTCTCTCTCTCACCTCTATCTCACCTCACTCTGAGACCATGTCCATAACCACTCAATCCCCATCCACTCTCGTAGCTTGATCCCGTCCCATCAATACTACCCACCAATCTATCCCATACTTACCTATTAGCGCCTACTTTAACCTCTTTCTCCCATCTAGGTTATCCCTCTCATCCCATATTATCCAAATTTGGCCCCTCCCCTTTTTTTCAGCGCCCCGCCCCTTCTTACATTCTACCATCTACATATGACAATTGAAACATGACAGATGAAAGCATAATTTCACTTTTACGGAAACAAGATGGCACTATACTGATGCGTCACTATGTTAGGCGCCACTATTTTGAGGTGGCATTTCCCCGCTAACTTCATATTATTTATTCTGCTTATGTTTAAGTGTGTTTTTTTTTTTTTTGTAAATTAAGGGCGGTAAAAAAAACAAAGCCCGCACAGGGCGCCACAAAATCTAGCAAATCCGCTTCACAAGGAAACTCATGACGCCACAGTCTTTCGCTACGCCTCGGAGCCATTTTTAAGTTGCACTCACAAAGTCGGAGGGCGGCACGGGTCAAGGACATTTGAAGACACAAACTGTACGTGAAATAGTGAAAGTAGACCCGTCAAGGTCAAGAGGCGCGTCACGTCGTAATTGCATCAAGTCGTAAAAGGATAAAGAGCATCGACAGGTTGGAGGCGGTCCAGCGACGGGCAGCACGCTTTATCTTGAACCGCTACAGGAATACATCTAGTGATGGCAGCATGCTGGAAACACTGGGCTGGTCACCATTGGAGGAACGACGACGACTATCCAGGCTCTCCATGATGTAAAAAATAAATAATGGGCTTGTCCACTGATCCAGCTTTAAACAGAAACTCGTCCCTCTCCCCCATAGACAGCGTTGAGACTATGACAGGCTATTCCGGCTCACACCAGCGAGAAGCCAGTATAGGAATGGCCCATTCCTGCCCAAGAAAATCTAGAACATGCTTTCAAAAGGAACAGTTGAGGCGACAACACTAGACAAATCTGCATTTATTGCCTCGAGCCCCAGGGGCATGATACCTCACAAAGTAGCATTTGCAATCAGTGAAATCAACACCAGGCACAGAAACATTGCAAATCCCCGCTACATGCATAGGAGCCAAAATGATCAAAAAATTGATCGTGGGCCCTTAATATATAGTTGAAAAAGAAGGTCGTAATTGGCTCAAAGTTGTATTGACAAAAGTGAGTGGTCATAGAAGGCGCGCGATGACAAATGGTCAGCTGTGAGTGTCAACATCATCATTTGCTGTTCATGGAGTGTCAACACCATCATTTGCTGTTCATGGAGTGTCAACACCATCATTTGCTGTTCATAGAGCGTCAACACCATCATTTGCTGTTCATAGAGTGTCAACACCATCATTTGCTGTTCATAGAGTGTCAACACCATCATTTGCTGTTCATAGAGTGTCAACACCATCATTTGCTGTTCATGGAGTGTCAACATCATCATTTTCTGTTCATAGAGCGTCAACACCATCATTTGCTGTTCATGGAGTGTCAAAACCATCATTTGCTGTTCATGGAGTGTCAACATCATCATTTGCTGTTCATAGAGTGTCGACACCATCATTTGCTGTTCATAGAGTGTCAACACCATCATTTGCTGTTCATGGAGTGTCAACACCATCATTTGCTGTTCATAGAGTGTCAACACCATCATTTGCTGTTCATGGAGTGTCAACACCATCATTTGCTGTTCATGGAGCGTCAACACCATCACTTGCTGTTCATGGAGTGTCAACACCATCATTTGCTGTTCATGGAGCGTCAACACCATCACTTGCTGTTCATGGAGTGTCAACATCATCATTTGCTGTTCATAGAGTGTCAACACCATCATTTGCTGTTCATGGATTGTCAACACCATCATTTGCTGTTCATAGAGTGTCAACACCATCATTTGCTGTTCAATGATATCGCGATTTACAATACATCACCATCGTCCGCTGCTGCTAACCACTACGGTAAATTTAATCACATAGCCCTTCGACGTCACCATCATGGTCTAATTTGTGTGTGTCGCTAGACCTTCCTCTTTTTTCTCGTTTTTCTGTCAAGATCGACACATACCATCTGGTCATCCGATTTATTGTTGGGGGGGGGGAGAGTGTCACGGTGAGATCGTAGGTGGCCTGCTAGTCCGATCCATGCTCGGAATAGTCTCTGGCACCGCGGGCGAGGGATAGTTGCTGTATTGAGTGGTCGAAGGTTGTCTTTTTTGGGGGGTTAACCTGCGCGTCTCAGCTGTCGCTATCCTACTGGCTTCATGAGATTGAACCCCACTCTTGAAAGCTGTTCTTCACCTGGCTCTGTCCTGGGCTGGCTGCACCCATTCAATAGGCTCGGTGCTGAAGTTATGTCTACAGGTATTACAGGTATTACAGGTATCGGATTTCCTATAGTTCGTCAGTCGAAATTAACTTTCCAATAACTAGGCAAGCACAGGTAGGATTAACCTAAAGAAACAAGGTGTCAGGGAGAAGGCCAAAAAAAAACAACAACAAAAAACAAACACAGAAAAAAAAAAACACCTGGCGTAGAGTGAAAAGTCTCGCTTTAAATGGTGAAGAGTTAGTGAAGAGTGCAAGAGACCGGAGGGTGCGAAAAATGTATTTTTGAATGCATACCGCCCCCTTGCAAAGTAAAAGGCAAAGAGAAAAAAAAATTCATTAGATACGGTTTTACAGTAAACACACACCGGCAAGGCGGCCGTATATTAAAAAAAAAAATATTTCATGGGTTTTCCGGCAATAAAAATGATAAGAGCCAATTAAATTGAGTCATTGGATGGGATGGTCTCCAGCGGCCACGCCTGGCAAATCTGACTTCACACTCTGACTTTGGTACAGTTAGGGGCGTGGCCTCCACATGCCAATTTATATGATCGCCTGTCACGTTGGGTCATCAGCGCACCTTTACTTTACTGTAGGCTCGACGCCCTCGACAACCATGTTTGCATTGTTTCATTGCTTTTTAAACCTTGATTTTTCATAAATTCAATTTAGCTCACCTTAGCCTCCCCACTACTTGATGTCTACCACAATCCACTACCACCACCGGGAAAACACTGACATTACCCACACAGCTGAGACCAACACCACCGACACCATTCAAAACAAACAAACAACAGTTATAACCACTTTATAAATGCTTCAGTTCTGAAAGAAATGGGGAGACAACTCACAATAATTTCGAGGATTCATTCCCTTGCAAGTTTTTCTCGGCCCCGACCAGTGGCGCGATGTTGACTACCAGAGATGGCGGAAGTGGCAGCGCATGCTGGGATGTTGCCGCCAGGAGGTAGTGCTGTCGTATGATGATGCACACTGACACGACGAGGGCAGCGATGAGCCAGATCTTTTGTAAATCTATTGGGGATGAAAAATTGATGTTTTATTTTATTCACGGCAGAATTATTATTTGTTCAATACTTGGGAACACGATAACGACAATGGATAAAAGATAATACTGTACCCAAGAAAGGAGACAATACTGTACCCAAGGAAAGAGACAATACTGTACCCAAGGAAGGAGACAATACTTTACCCAAGGAAGGAGACAATACTGTACCCAAGGAAAGAGACAATACTGTACCCAAGGAAGGAGACAATAATGTACCCAAGAAAGGAGACAATACTGTACCCAAGGAAGGAGACAATAATGTACCCAAGAAAGGAGACAATACTGTACCCAAGGAAAGAGACAATACTGTACCCAAGGAAGGAGACAATACTGTACCCAAGGAAGGAGACAATACTGTACCCAAGGAAGGAGACAATACTGTACCCAAGGAAGGAGACAACAATGTACCCAAGAAAGGAGACAATACTGTACCCAAGGAAAGAGACAATACTGTACCCAAGGAAGGAGACAATACTGTACCCAAGGAAGGAGACAATAATGTACCCAAGAAAGGAGACAATACTGTATCCAAGGAAGGAGACATTACTGTACCCAAGGAAGGAGACAATACTGTACCCAAGGAAGGAGACAATACTGTACCCAAAGAAGGAGACAATACTGTACCCAAGGAAGGAGACAATAATGTACCCAAGGAAGGAGACAATACTGTACCCAAGGAAGGAGATAATACTGTACCCAAGAAAGGAGACAATACTGTACTCAAGAAAAGAGATATTACTGTACGCGAGAAAGGAAATACTGTACCCCAAAATTGAGACAATACTGTACCCAAGAAAGGAGACATTTACGAAAATGGAGTCAACGTCAAACAATTACGACAATTGTAAACATCTAAGACAATGGATACACGTACGGCATTTCACACAATGGGGCGGGATTTCGTTAGTCTGACCATTCACGTGTCCAAGAGTTAGCAAATGCCCACATACGAGACATTGACCCAGGTCGGATATTTCCCCCCATGACATTGCCCACGCATCTCCGCTCCCCTCAAGAAAACCTTGGCCTTCCTATTGGACATCTCCCACGCATCTCCGCTCCCCTCAAGAAAACCTTGGCCTTCCTATTGAACATCTCCCACGCATCTCCGCTCCCCTCAAGAAAACCTTGGCCTTCCTATCGGACATCTCCCACGCATCTCCGCTCCCCTCAAGAAAACCTTGGCCTTCCTATCGGACATCTCCCACGCATCTCCGCTCCCCTCAAGAAAACCTTGGCCTTCCTATCGGACATCTCCCAAGCCCCGCCCGCCCAAAACAATGTCGGATTTTTAAAGCTGCCCAACAGAGAGGAACCGTCACGGAGATCCGAAGACATAAAAAGGAACTATAGAGTCCCTTGACAGCGAGGCTTTCTGATGGCGGTCTTGAGGCCCAGCGTTATAGTTTGGGCTCCGCTGGGGCAGCATGAATGTTTCAAGTCGAGACTCAAAGGCGATACTATGATGTCACGTGATCGTGTGACCCCCTGCACTGGCGGTCTTGGTGCGACCGCGCTGTGTTTTCGGGCTCCGACGGGTGACCCATGCATGTTTCATGCCGAGATTAATCCGGGCTAATCCGTGTTTAATCCGCGCCTGGGTGTGTCTGTGAATGACAAAATCATGAGACGTAACACGCTGGGACGAACAGGGGTCGTGAGGGGCTTATCGGCTACTTTCCTTCCAGTGAGGGGCTTTACAAAAATGTGTTAGAATTCTTGACGGTATTAAACAAATAGTGGACAAATCTTGAAGAAAAAAAATTAAAGTACCTAAACAATTCTTTATACGCATTTGTCTTGCATGTATAATAGAATTGTACGTGATTTGTCATAATTTATTAAAAAGCGGTCATATAAATTGAAAACGCTTCTCATGTGTCCTTCATTTTCCAATTCCAAAAAAATACATTTTTATTTTTACTGCATACCCAGAAATGTCGTAAATACACGGTAACAGCTACACGATTAATCTCAACAGCAAAACACGCACCCATTCAACAAAGCATTAACGTTCCTCACGCCCCCCCCCCCCTGAAAAATGGGGAAAACTGATTTGTGGGGGCTGGGGCTGACAGTTTGAAAGATTGTGTTGTCATCGCCAACGAGTCCATGTGCCGAGTTTCAGCTCGATAGAATGACGGGAAGTGGGGTCATTTAGCCTTCTGGAGATTTTGCCGCGAACACACGAAAAAAGCGAAGTTAATAAAAATAAAGTTCTTCGACATATCTTATCTTATCTTATAATATTCACATTATGTATTATATTATTATAAGAATCTTATCTTATCTTATAATAGTCATATTAAGATTCTTTTATTGATCCAAATAAATGGAAATAAATAATTTTTTTTGGACAGCTTTAATCAGGTTATGGTTATGGGACAAGGATACAGGACTATTATATGGGAAAATTATATTGGACAATTATATTGGACTATTACATAGGAAAATTATATTTGAATATCATATTGGACTATTATATTGGACTATTATATTGGACTATTATATAGGACTATTATATTGGACTATTATATTGGACTATTATATTGGACTATTATTTTGGACTATAACATGGGACTATTATACTTGACTATTATATGGGACTATTATATTTGACTATTATATGGGACTATTATTTTGGAAAATTATATTTAATTATTATATTGGAAAATTATGTTGGACTATTATGTATTGGACTATTATATTGGACTATTATGTATTGGACTATGACATTGGACTATTTTATTAGACTATTGTATTGGACTATTATATTGGACTATATTATAATTAACTATTATATGGGAATATTATATTGGACTATTATATTGGACTATTATATTGGACTATTATATTGGACTATTATATTGTACTATTATATTGGACTAACCTCGCCCGCGAGGTCATCTCAACTAGCACATAATTATACATTTATCCAATTGAAGCATCCGGGCGTACCATGAAACGTTCGACACACCAGGAGCTGCTGTGTTGCAAAGTACAATGCTAGTTCCTTTGGTCAGCGAATAGACATTGTATGTAACGAAAGATTGACTCAAACTCAAGAGTGAAGAGCATAGATATGTGCGGTGAGGGTGTGTGTGTGTGTTGGGGGGGGGGTTGCGGTTACAAAAGTGCACCCCATCAACAAAAACATAATATTATATTATGTTATGTAATGTATGCAAACCTCAAAATCAAATAAACCCCAAAATTAGCCACAGAGTGGTCACAGACAAACATCCCTTATACACAAGTGAGCCGTTTTGACCTCATACCCTCTAGACCCACGGTTCTCAACCTATGAAGCGCGACCCCTTTGGGGTCGAACGACCCTTACACAGGGGTTGCCTAAGATCATCGGAAAACACATAATTATGAAGAAGAAGCGAAAACAATTTTATGGTTGGGGTTCACCAGAGCAGGAGGAACTGTATTAAAGGGTCGCGGCATTAGGAAGGCTGAGAAGCACTGCACTAGACTAGCGCAATATTGAATAGTGTCAGTAAGTTTTCATTTCTCACAATGACACTTTCTATCAAACCAAGGAAAACATAGTAGAACACTGTTGCTTTTCATAAGTTATTGAATTGAAACAGTGTTGAATTTCAGCATGGAAATAAAGTTATTGATTTGAAACAGTGTTGAACTTTAGCATGGAAATAAAGTAATTAAATTAAATCCGTTTTTAATTCCATCATGGAAATAAAGTTATTGAATTAAAAAAGGGTTGAATTTCATCAAGATAATAAAGTTATTGAATTAATACAGTGTTGAATCTCTGCAGGGAAATAAAGTTATTGTTCACTTTCTTTCATTAGCATAACTCCAACAAGAAATTTTTTTTATTAAATATCTTAAAATGCGAATTCGTAATTCTAAATTTTAGGTCCTTTTTTTCCACGATAAAATGACTTATGGTGCCCTACGGACGCTACGGTCCCCTACCGGCACTATAGTGCCCTACGGACACTATGGTGCCCCACGGACGCTATAGTGCCCTACCGGCACTATAGTGCCCTACGGACGCTATGGTGCCCTGCGGACGCTATGGTGCCCAACGGACGTAGTAATGTAGGCATGAAAATAAACTGGGATTTCCTCAGGCAGCGGGTCCGCCGCCCCTCCCCCCCACCCCCTTGAGCATGTCCGGAGTTAAATTCTGGCCCGCGGACCGAAAAGTTTGAGGGCGATTGGACCATTGTACACATGGTGGAAGATCTTTGACTTTAGTACACTTATTTAGAGATATTGAACTATTGTACACTTATTTAGAAATATTGGACTATTGTACACTTATTTAGAGATATTGGACTATTGTACACTTATTTAGAGATATTGGACTATTGTACACTTATTTAGAGATATTGGACTATTGTACAATTATTTAGAGATATTGGACTATTGTACACTTATTTAGAGATATTGGACTATTGTACACTTATTTAAAGATATTGGACTATTGTACACTTATTTAGAGATATTGGACTATTGTACACTTATTTAGAGATATTGGACTATTGTAAACATGGTGGGAGGTGTTTTACTCTAATACACTTATTTAGAGATATTGGACTTTAGTACACTTATTTAGAGATATTGGAATATTGTACACTTATTTAGAGATATTGGACTATTGTACACTTATTTAGAGATATTGGACTATTGTACACTTATTTAGAGATATTGGACTATTGTACACTTATTTAGAGATATCGGACTATTGTACACTTATTTAGAGATTTTGGACTCTTGTGATCGCGCTCCGATAAGTTGGATATAATTGGCGGCATCGTCTTTACATTTGGGTACAAATCTTGGTATTGAAGTACCCAGTACATCTCTTGGGTTGAGATCGGAGAAAACCTTACGGCAACTGCACACAAAGTCGATCAAGTCTCGGACATTTTTTGTTGTTGTTGCTGTTGTTTTTGTTTCCATTTCTTAAGCTTGTGTTGGAATCAAGTAAGAAAATGGTTTGTTTTCGTTAGAGAGATGACGTTAAAAGCCCCGACCACCCCACCCCATTCCCCAACAAAAAAAAACACCAAATTCCGGCCTCGTGAGATGTGACCTTTTTTTTTTTAAAAGTCTCTTTAGAAATAACCCCCCCCCCCCCCGGGGGTCGTTGCCAAGGATTTTCAACGCCATGAAAAAAAAAACTGGGATCAATCGCTCAGAGAGATCTTGGATATCTTAATGTTGGCCAAGCCTGTTAGCGTTTTTCCCTTGTTAAGAATTGGGTGTGTGGGGGGGGGGTTAAACAAGCTGGAAGGGGGTGAACAGATTTCTCTGACACGGGAAGAGTAAGGGGTGCCGTACGCACACATTGAATTTTTCTCGTTCATTTAGTGAAAATGTTCGATTATGTCATTTGATATAAATATTTTACCCCAGTCTGTTCACTTAACTTAAGTATATTCTTAAAAAATTAGAATATTAAATGCAATTATGTATCAAGTATGTATGTACACCAAAATCACGACTCAAGTATGTACACAAACCTGCTCAAGCACAAGTGCCGTGTGAAATATTACATGTACAGTGTGAGATGGTATACGTACGGTGATAGGTGTTGCATGTACACGGTGATTAAACTTACTTTTTAAATCCATTTAGTGTTAAAGGTGGTTCCGAATATTATTTGTGAATTAAAATCGTTTAAAAAACACACACACACACACACACAAAAAAGCAACAACAACAAGAACTCATGTTGTTGCCTCCTTCATGGTGTGTACGATCCAGGCTCTTTGCAAGCTACACCAACATTCAATTATTTGAAGTTTCCAATAATTAAAAAATAATCACAAGAATTGCCGTGCTGCCGATATCCGAGCACTGCGGCGGAATTCTCCCCCCTTGGTTTACGGGGGGGGGGGGGGGGGGGGGGGGGGGGGAGGCCTGAATGGGACGATCTGATTGGTTGTACCTAAAATAGTCTTTCAAAATGGCCGAACATGAATCTCCGGCTAGGCTGTTTGTGCAAATGAATGAATTTATTTTTAAAAATAATAATAATTAAGAAACACAAAATATTGGAGTGAACGCTGCGTTGCATGGTGGGAATGAGATGGATGTCTCACAAGGCTGACATCGCCTCAAGGTTGATTTGTATCTTTACTTGTTCCTTTGTTGTAGTTAATGACAACTCAAAGTTACTGGAAGCCTGGTCGTCGCTTATCATGTGCATGTGTTATCTCACGTAGGGATTACCTCGGGGTTTGGGGGGAGGGGGGATTAGTTAGTGTGACATAATGGGGCTCACATTGGTGATCCGGTAGGGGAGAGAGCGGAGCAAATGAACCGGGAGCCATCTTGTCTCTCATGGCCCCGCTTGTGTCTTACCGATTCGCTTCGTTGCCTCAACTTCCCTCTTATGGGCCCCCCTCATGGGCCCCTCATGGGCCCCCTCATGGGCCACCTCATGGGCCCCCTCATGGGCCCCCTCATGGGCCACCTCATGGGCCCCCGATGGGCTGGTAAAAAGGCAATACTTACGTAACAACTCCGCATTATAACCATAGACCACCAATACTATAAAATCAAATTATCGCTGCTAATGTCAGGATTGTCATTAAGTGAGTCACGTTCTACTACATTTGGTGGCTGCTATTTTTTGCCCCCGTGAAATACTTTAAAATGTCCTACGTCCATGGCTCGAGTCCTCTCAGGACCGTGAGGGAACAGAGTTCCAGCAATTATATACTCTTGTCGATGCGAAGATATAAATATATAATTATTCCAGGAGGGGAGAAATCTTGGGTGGGCTCCAACACCTTTTTGTTTTAAAATCAGGACTTGACCCCTGCTTAAGTTCAACTTGCTCTAGTGAAACTTGATCTCAATCTGAATGTTTATTCATATGATGAGAAATGAATGGGCAAAATATAATTGTAATCAAAAGACAATGTCATTTATTGAAATGAATGGGCAAAATGTAATTGTAATCAAAAGACAATGTCATTAATTTGAAATGAATGTGCAAAATGTAATTGTCATCAAAAGACAATGTCACTTATTGAAATGAATGTGCAAAATGTAATTGTCATCAAAAGACAATGTCACTTATTGAAATGGAGTTACCGTCTTGAAAAAAAAAGGTTTCAATATAATTTTTTTTATTTGAAACTCGGCGACAATGAACTGTAAATTTCAATTACAATGTACTGTACATTTCAATTACAGTGTACTGCCATTTTAAACATCTTTTTTTATGTGTGTGTGTTTTAATGTTTTTTTTTGTTTTTTTTTAATTATTTTTTTTTTTCACTGTAAGGGTGGTAACCGAACTGTGCTTTTTTCAGTCCTTGCACTGTTTGTCTGCCCCTACCCGCTCGTGATATGTCGTCCCCCCAAGCTATACTTACCTACTCCCAGTAAACCCAACCCACTCACCTACTCCCAGTAAACCCAATCCACTCACCTACTCCCAGTAAACCCAACACACTTATCTACTCCCAGTAAACCCAACCACTCACCTACTCCCAGTAAACCCAACCCACTCACCTACTCCTAGGAAACTCAACCCACTCACCTACTCCCAGTTAACCCAACCCACTCACCTACTCCCAGTAAACCCAACCAATTTATCTACTCCCAGTAAACCCAACACACTTACCTACTCCCAGCAAACCCGACCCTTTCACCTACTCCCAGTAAACCCAACCCACTCACCTACTCCTAGGAAACCCAACCCACTCACCTACTCCCAGTAAACCAAACCCACTCACGTACTGCCAGTAAACCCAACCCACTCACCTACTCCCAGTAAACCCAACCCACTCACCTACTCCCAGGAAACCCAACCCACTCACCTACTCCCAGTAAACCCAACCCACTCACCTACTCCTAGGAAACCCAACCCACTCACCTACTCCCAGTAAACCAAACCCACTCACGTACTGCCAGTAAACCCAATCCGCTCACCTACTCCCAGTAAACCCAACCCACTCACCTACTCCTAGGAAACCCAACCCACTCACCTACTCCCAGTAAACCAAACCCACTCACGTACTGCCAGTAAACCCAATCCGCTCACCTACTCCCAGGAAACCCAACCCACTCACCTACTCCCAATAAACCCAACCCACTTACCTACTCCCAATAAATCCAACCCACTCACCTACTCCCAGTAAACCCAATCCACTCACCTACTCCCAGTAAACCCAACCCACTCACCTACTCCCAGTAAACCCAACCCACTCACCTACTCCCAGTAAACCCAACCCACCTATGTACTGCCAGGAAACACAACCCCAGATGCAGTTGAGGTCACTGATAGTATTTATAAGAAAGTTTTTCAATACCTTATTACTAAACACATAAGTTATTTTTTTAAATTTTTTTATTGAGTTTATAATTATTTTTAAAAAAATTTTTTTGTTTTCTGTGTTAGCACAGATAAAACTAGGAATAGCCACACAAACAACACACTCATACACACATACACAACACACAGAAAACACACGTATGCAAATACACATACTACACACACACGAGCGCACAAACACACACACACACACACACACAACTACATAACCATTTGTCACAAACCAGGCCAGTAACCTTCACACCCAAATTTCAAAGTAAAAGCCAAAGAAAAACACCACTATTATTTTGCATAAATAACAAGGTCTATGACCGCCATGAAATGAGCTGCATGTGTTGACGTTATCTTTTGTGAAACTCACTTGGCTTGCATTATTTATTAACGTATTTCAAGTTTAAGCGCGAAATTTGAACCATTAAAAAAAAAAAAATCCATAGGTGTACCGTAACCATGGGCGTAGGAAGTGAAGAGTGGGGGGGGGCACACTTTTTTGTGGTGACGATTTTGTGTCACTTTATGTCTATTTATATCGCTTTGTATGTTTATGTAGTGTCTGTGTTCATCGTCGGGTTTCTTTAATGAGGGACGATACATTCAAGGAACGACTTGGGTCAAGGTCGTCACAAACTCTTTTTGTTTTTCCAACCCAATGCCCGGTAACGTCTCGCCTAAAAAAATAATCCTTCTCTTCTGACCAATCGATCTTCCCTAAGATGGTGGCGCTTATCGCAACGCACTCTTTGGTGGTGCACACCTGGGGGATGGGGTGGGGGGGAGGGGAGGAGGACAATGCAGAGATGACATTATTTATTGCACGATTGAAATGCTTACCCAAGAAAACTTGTTAGGGACGCTGTTGTTTGTGATGTTACATTTCTGATAAAACTAGAAACCAATATCAATTATGGAACGTAGTTATGATAGTTTTTTTTTTAATGCGAGTCGCTTTAATAAATGAAACTTAATGATGGTCCAAGTTGCGAAATCTATCGAAACATGTTAGCTTTCTAGACATTTCAAATGTTTGTGTATGAAATTTTTCAATACATTAAAATAAACGTATATTGTACTGCCTCATAGAAACCAAATTAATATGTATTTTATACTAATTGCATAACAACTGACAAAGTTCTAAATAAGCTACTCGAAATTTTCTATATATCTCATTTGAGGGCGATATGAGTTAACAAAAACTGTGTGCGGTGAGGAGGGTGTGGGTGGTGAGGGGGGTGGGGGTGGAGGCGCACAGTTCCAACCAGGCGCGGGTCAGAGGGCGGAGTAGGTGGGATCATATTTATGTTGTTTAATATAAACAGTTTAAGACATGACGGACGATAGAATGTTCCATGGAACAAAATCTGTTCATCTTAAGATTAAACTACAGTCTTTGTTTATGTTCTTGTTTATGTTGTTGTTGTGCTAAGCCATTCAAAAAATGGATTGAGTCATTACGACCTCAGAGCTCATGACAGCTATTAAAATTACCGGTCATGTCGTGACCTTCTTCTCTGATTGATCTGGAGCATTGCTGGCATGTCCAACCCCCAAGAGCATGAAGAAGTAGACATTGACCAGGAGCAGAACATTGACAAGGCAGCCCAATACAAACGTGAAATAAACAAAGGGCGAGTTCCTCTTGTTCGTAACACCATTGTTGATGGCTATGAACATGGTTCAAACTTTTAGGGCCAATAGATCTATCACAAACTTTTAGGGCCAATAGATCTATCACAAACTTTTAGGGCCAATAGATCTATCACAAACTTTTAGGGCCAATAGATCTATCACAAACTTTTAGTGCCAATAGATCTATCACAAACTTTTAGGGCCAATAGATCTTTCACAAACTTTTAGGGCCAATAGATCTATCACAAACTTTTAGGGCCAACAGATCTATCACAAACTTTTAGGGCCAATAGATCTATCACAAACTTTTAGGGCCAATAGATCTATCACAAATTTTTAGGGCCAATAGATCTATCACAAACTTTTAGGGCCAACAGATCTATCACAAACTTTTAGGGCCAACAGATCTATCACAAACTTTTAGGGCCAATAGATCTATCACAAACTTTTAGGGCCAATAGATCTATCACAAACTTTTAGGGCCAATAGATCTATCACAAACTTTTAGGGCCAATAGATCTATCACAAACTTTTAGGGCCAATAGATCTATCACAAACTTTTAGGGCCAATAGATCTATCACAAACTTTTAGGGCCAATAGATCTATCACAAACTTTTAGGGCCAATAGATCTATCACAAACTTTTAGGGCCAATAGATCTATCACAAACTTTTAGGGCCAATAGATCTATCACAAACTTTTAGGGCCAATAGATCTATCACAAACTTTTAGGGCCAATAGATCTATCACAAACTTTTAGGGCCAACAGATCTATCACAAACTTTTAGGGCCAACAGATTTATCACAAACTTTTAGGGCCAACAGATCTATCACAAACTTTTTATAACACGTTTACTTTAATAATTTTTTTTTTTAATGGTTTGGAAAACATTATTTTAAAATATTTGACAGATTTCTGGTATTATATCTCTCCTTTTGTTATTTCATTAGTCCACAAAAGATGAACAATTTAAAAGAAAACTAGAGATGTTATCGTTGTATTCGATGGTGGACAGGAAGATAGCTAAACATTGTGATGAGCGAAATAAAAGATGTGAAATATGGAAGCACCGATGCTGGTTTGTTGACACCAAAATAATGTTCTGGGAAATCTCGTAGATTATTGAGATTAAAATTCTATGATGCGCAAATTAACAATTTCCCACCTGTTTTAATGAACAACTAGCAGACACGACGCTGTCACTGGTATGTACTCACATTAGATTTAAAATTAGTGTTTGATGACTTCAATACAGTGTGTCAAATTTTACATGTCATTCACCACGACTTGGATTATTTGGTAGAAAAAGTTGCACACCCCGTTCTAGGAAGGATTATTCAATAATGAAACGTTCTGACGTCAAAGTAAATTAACACAACACAACGCTCTCATATAACAGACAACGTTATTTTGCGCATCCCACACAGGAAAGGCGTTCATTTGTGCAAACTAATACAAAAGAACATTATACATGCTTGACCGGCCGAGTCACAGCGCGAATTCTGGAATTTCCTGTGGCCGGGAATGCATTTAACAAATCATTCGTAATCACCGACATCTTACCACTTATGAAATACTGCGTCCAGCTACTACAGTAAGGCTGTCAACATAATTTAATTTTTTTTTTTACTGTTATTTAGTAAGCTTTTCATTGCCTATGTAGCGCGTCGCGGAGACAAAAATGCCAAAATATGTAAAACTTACTTAAAGTCAATGTTGTGTGTTTTTTAGGTTATCCTTGACACGGTCGATGTACCGCCAGCATTGTCTTCCTCTGGCTCTGAAACCGGGTTGCCTGCTATTGTAAGCTTGCAATGCAAGTTGACTGAAATGCGTTTTGATCTTATGGCAAAACTAATTGATTTGTTTTTTGTGCCATAGACTATGGTTGACCGGTATAGCACACTCAATGTGTCACAATTTCTGGTTCCGAATTGAGTCCCTTCTTGTTTTACCATATTCTCTACCAGTTTCTCGCCTTAAATATCACCTCTCATCGACGCAGGGGAAGATTTCTTTCTCTACTGTTTCATTCTGAGCCCAGGTCTGAAACTGGTAAGTGAGGGTTGGAAGAACGACAGTGTTAATTATTCTCGCGTTGTTCTCTACCTTTACTCTTGGTTGTCTTAGTAGACTGCTGACTGCTTTTGCCCCTGCCATCTTCTCTCTACATCTCTGTCCATTTGCCCCTGCCATATTCTCTCTACATCTCTGTCCATTTGCCCCTGCCATCTACTCTCTACATCTCTGTCCATTTGCCCCTGACATCTTCTCTCTACATCTCTGTCCATTTGCCCCTGTCATGTTCTCTCTACATCTCTGTCCATTTGCTCCTGCCATCTTCTCTCTACATCTCTGTCAATTTGCCCCTGCCATCTGCTCTCTACATCACTGTCCATTTGCCCCTGCCATCTTCTCTCTACATCTCTGCCCATTTGCCCCTGCCATCTTCTCTCTACATCTCTGTCCATTTGCCCCTGCCTTCTTCTCTCTACATCTCTGTCCATTTGCTCCTGACATCTTCTCTCTCCATCTCTGTCCATTTGCCCCTGCAATCTTCCCTCTATAACTCTGTCAATTTGCCCCTGACATCTTCTCTCTACATCTCTGTCCATTTTCCCCTGCCATCTTCTCTCTACATAACTGTCCATTTGCCCCTGCCATCTTCTCTCTACATCTCTGTCCATTTGCCCCTGTCATGTACTCTCTACATCTCTGTCCATTTGCCCCTGCCTTCTTCTCTCTACATCTCTGTCCATTTGCTCCTGACATCTTCTCTCTATATCACTGACCATTTGCCCCTGACATCTTCTCTCTACACCTCTTTCCACCTTTCCTTCTTTAGCTAAAATGCTTCCTTGATATTTAATTTCCCGGAGTTCTCGCAGCATATCACCAGTGTCCTAAAACTTAAAAAAAAAATATCATTTTGGATAGTGGGCAGGGTACGGCCTAGTAGTGCAATGGGCAATAACTGATGTCCTATACTACCCGATGAAAATTTAAATCATTTTAAAGAGTCTTCTTTATTGTCACATTTTAAAAAAAAAATATCTTTCCCTTTCTGTAAGCCAATACAAACTAGTGTATCGTTTATTGTAGACAAATGATTGATTACCAAAATGTTATTCTTCTGGATTTATAAAATTATAAGCAACTTAATCGCACATTTATACCAAATTTGACTACACATTTTTAACAAATGTTGTTTCTACCATTTATGAGATATTAAATTTACACACTAGGGCAGGGCAAGATTTTCATGCAAGGCCCACAAATGTCATGACCAGAACTGCATGACATACCAAGATCATGACCAGAACTCTGCCACACTTCTAAATCACACTCAAAACTCAATGGCACACCAAGGTCATGACCAGAACTCTGCCACACTTCTAGGTCACACCCAAAACTCCATGGCACACCAAGGTCATGACGAGAACTCTGCCACAACTTTTAGGTCACACCCATAACTCCATGTCACACCAAGGTCATGACCAGAACTCTGCCACAACTTCTAGGTCACAACCAAAACTACATGGCACACCAAGGTCATGACCAGAACTCTGCCACAACTTTTAGGTCACACTCAAAACTCCATGGCACACCAAGGTCATGACCAGAACTCTGCCACAACTTTTAGGTCACACCCAAAACTCCATGGCTCACCAAGGTCATGACCAGAACTCTGCCACACTTCTAGGTCACACCCAAAACTCCATGGCACATCAAGGTCATGACCAGAACTCTGCCACACTTCTAGGTCACACCCAAAACTCCATGGCACAGCAAGGTCATGACCAGAACTCTGCCACACTTCTAGGGCACACCCAAAACTAGGTCACACCCAAAACTCCATGGCACATCAAGGTCATGACCAGAACTCTGCCACACTTCTAGGTCACACCCAAAACTCCATGGCACATCAAGGTCATGACCAGAACTCTGCCACACTTCTAGGTCACACCCAAAACTCCATGGCACATCAAGGTCATGACCAGAACTCTGCCACACTTCTAGGTCACAACCAAAACTACATAGCACAACAAGATCATGACCAGAACTCTGCCACACTTTTAGGTCACACCCAAAACTCCATGGCACAACAAGGTCATGACCAGAACTCTGCCACACTTCTAGGTCACTGCCAAAACGCCATGGAACACCAGAAATCTCAAAAACACAAAGGTCACGCGTTAGAACTCTGTGGAACACCAAGGCTATGCCATAGACCTGGCGTCACCAAACTTTTTTCACATGGAGCTCGATAACGGACAAAATGACGAGCGTGGACGGATAATCACTCTGTAGAATACTTGCAACCCAGAACGAAAGCTCTGGGAAAAAATACGAAAAACTAAGTTTAGTATTCCATGTTACTCATGAGTGCAATGCGCAAAAATCAATGACAACCAAAGAGATTTATTTACTACAAAAATTATCAAAGAAGGCGACATTAGCGAAAAGTTAGTTACATCAGAACAAGTGCGCAATTATCCGGATCTCGCAAAGTCTGAGGCAAAAATGTTTAGTGAGATTTGGGAAAATGACTTTTGGCTTTCGAGATATCATCGATGTTTGCAAATGCTGAATAGTTTATTGCTTTCAGATGTTCATAAGTCAAGCTCGGTCGATTGTTGGCACATATTGTTCACATACTTCAGTTTTTAAAGGGTTTTCCCACAGACATAACCTGCACCACATAGTACGTATGCCCTGAGAGAAGAAGGTAGCGGTGTTGATTTTGGAGATTTGGTGTGCAGGGGAGGGAGGTCTGAATATGTAAGTCTAAAAAATTAACACTACAACATTTTCGTTATGATAGTGGTGATGGTAATATTGTTGCTTTGTGTGTTTTCACAATTAAATATAAACATCCACTGGTTAAGTTGATCGCGTAACATAAGATTGAACTAAAAAGTATAGGAGTAGAATACTTTAGAATACTTCCTTACATATTAATTGACATAATTGGAAGCTGCCTACAACGTT